>OW152831.1:42733-85475 GCA_933534255.1 Iphiclides podalirius | reverse complement strand
TAGATATTTATCTTAACTTACTAGAACGAAATTCGTATCTTTTGCAACAGTAACATCGAATTAAGTTTAAAAAATAATTTCACGCCTTTTTGTCTTAAATGTAAAGCTCATAAATAAATATTTGTTAGAAGTATTGTTTTACAGTATATATTATTTTGTTTACCTTATAATCGACGCCCCAACGATCGAATGAGTGTCGCTCGAGTGGCTTAAGCCAGCTAACGGCGGGACGTCGAGGAAGTTGAAATATTTTAAGCGCGATACCACAATTCACCACTTGAAGCCTAATTTATGATGAGCACTTCTCGGCGCTTGTCCAACGTCAACATGCTGTGTCGAAACGCTCTAGCAATCATAGGGATTGCTATTAATTCAATGTTATAATTTATTCATCTCTCTTTTAGTAAGTGTATTTTTATATGAGAATCTTACGTATGTAATTTCTATTCCGCAAGATAGCAACAAATACCAATATCTAAAGGTGTTGACATAATAGCGTAAAATCAAGGCTTGTTATTGAAACTTTAACTTTTATATCATCAAAGTCCGTTACGTCAATGAAACAAAACTAAGAGCGCACACTTAGTCAAAAATTTAATGAGTAGGTAATTGAAAGTGTTTGTGCAGTTTTTATCTGTCCGGATCCGACACACAGCATTAAGTTAAGGGGCCCCGAGGTCCGGCAACGGCACCGTTTTGTTTACAAGCAGTGTTTTAAAAACAACCTCCGAGGTGCTATGCCAGCGACATCTACGGCCAAGTGCCGCCCTACGCTACGAGTGCCCAGCAGAAAGTACCGGATCACCATATTTCATTTTTTATTTTAGGGATAAAGAGTGGTTGTTTTGATTCTGTCAATGTGAGTTACAATAGCAATTAATTAAAAAATTCGTAAATACAAAATCGAAAATCCTCTTATACATTTAATGAACCGTTCATTAATTACGCGAGGTGATTTTAGGGATTTTTCCGTCGTTTTCTTTTTAATTTCACCCTTGTTCTATTTCAATTAAATACTATTTCTCGCAATTATACTGTTTCTTGCAATGGAAGTTACGTGATATTTGCCGAGACCCCCTTTCCCCACAGTAAGATTAGATGAGATTCAACTAGTAATTAGTGGACGCCCAGTTATACAGTAAAAAAAATATACTTTTGTAATATTTCTAACCTAGTGACGTTTTGTTAGGCTTACGTATGACAATTTTGTAGAAGACTACGAGTTCAGTTTTTATTCAAGAGCCAAAACTTCGATCACTTTAGATTTAGATGATAGACCTAGGGTCTGTCGCTCGGTGGATACGTGTAACAGCCCGGTACGGGACTTTCGCTAATGTGTGCACCCTGAGCGAGGCCAAACAGTCCCCGGGGCCGGCTGCCCGGGTGCCTACTGCCGTGCTCCCACCCAATGAGCCAACCCACCATCTCATTCATTCCGCCACCCGGCACGGCGCACGGCGTACGCACATCTCGGTTCGCACGCGTTCACTTAGGTACGTATACGTTATACGCTTTGAGTATTGAGTATTATAAAAATTAAATTCCTCCCTCCAAATAAAAGTATTCTCTTCAATACGAGCAATCACTATTTTAGAAACGCAAATCGCGTGTTTTTCCAAGCAGTCCCTTTGGAGAAAATTTTATTTATTAATATTTTCATGGAAATAATCAAGAGTGAATTAATTGAAATTTAGCTTCTGATAGATTTATTATTAAATCGAACCGAAATGGACGTAGCGCATATAGCGTACTGTACTCTACATTAGAGTTGATTAGGTTCCAGCCTGTCATCAGAGCTTTAAACGCCAACTGCAAGTTTGGTAAGTTAAATTTTATATTTTTTATATTTATCCAATATGTTTTTCTTATTTTTTTAACCAATATATTTTTGATTTGTTCAATTTATCAATGTAGATTTGGATATTTTGCCCCATTGCTAGTCAAAGGCATCCCCAGTACAGAGGGTGTTGAGACCACCACCACGCGAATCTAGGAATCTATGATAGGACATTAGGACATCACCGAAATTGCCAAATGTAGGATTATCTAAAAACGAACTCAAGGATAAGTGATTACAGTCCGCAGCTGTTGGACCTCGCGGCATCAGTAAAGGCGACGCGGCACCAGTAAGTGCTACAATCTTTAAGAGGATGAATTTCCAGTTATTAACAGACCCAGAGTGAGGTTGTGAGACTGGTAGTTAGCCAGGAGAGCTAGCTTTGTAATAAATGCTACAACAAAAGCTTCGTTTGATTCGTAGCTTATGTAACGCGATAAATACTCCATTGATATTGTTATAAACAAAGTAATAAAACATATTTATCTTGATAGAACTTTAAGACAAAATGTTGCATGAAGGATGCAAGCTAGGCGTTTTTTTTTGTTTCCACCTGCGTTGAAGCCAAATACAAGGTTTATGTGTTTGAACATGTATCTATGACGTGCCTATATGCAAAAATAGCGGATTTAGAAAATCAAATGGAATCAAAATGTGTTTTCAAAAAGTGTTTGTACTATAGTACACTTTTTTTGTTTCAAATTATTAACAAATATGATAGATGTAATATATGAGTAAAGATTTTCTTTGTGGAAGCCGATAAGACTGACCGATATAAAGGCAGAGCGCGCTGGTTGTTGCAATAACGATAACGGACGGTGTCGGGTGGCCGCGTTAGTGTTCGCGTTGCAAGTTGAGGAATTTTTATCACCCCGATATGAGGGACCGTTGGTCGATGGGAAGCCGACGCAGCTCCAATGACACTGCCGCGTTCATTTGCTGCGATTTAATTTTAAACATGGTGTCCCAAACCATAAAATACCAATGCAAGTCTTCAATGGACTTCAATTTTGTAAATAAATATTTGCTTTAGTTCATTAGGTACCAAATGTTTCTAAAATCAAAGTTTAAAGGTGCCGTTTAACAATTTCAGACTTCACGCAAGATATATAAACATCGCTCCACCAACTGTATCCAGGTAATTAAACGAAAAGAAAAAGTTTTGTTAAACTAAACTTTAGGTAACAATTAATTTTTCACGATTCGACAATTACTTATTTCCTTTTTTTATGTGTTGCCGGTTTTTTTATGTAAGCGAGCAGGCGGTTCACCTGATGTTAAGTGAATACCGCCGCCCATGGACATCTGCTACACCCGAGGGTTGCAGATGTGTTGGATATCCTTTTGAAAATTGGGCTCCGGCCACCTCACTCACCAGACGAAACGCGAAAGTATTATACTTCCACTTTACGCCGGTCTTCTGTGAAGTCGTGGCACTTACCCGGACGAGCCTGTCCATTCGTGCAACTGCCGAGGCAACTTCGTGGCTCTACCACCGTAAAACTTTACTAAGCTTGGTCTGAACTGTGTATGAACATGATTTTCTTTGTGAGAAAGTGGCAAGCGAGCTGCCTTTTCACCTGATTTTAAGTATTAACCGCGACCCGTGGGCATTTGCAACACCCGCAGGATCTCAGATGCATCGCCTTTTCAATAAACTTGGCTCCGTTTACCTCACTCACCAGACGAAACGCACAACTGTAACACAACCACTTTACGCCTGTCTTCTGTGAGGTCTTGGTACTTCCCTTGACGGACCGGCCCACTTACGAATGCTGTTACATGCAACAGGAAAGGCTATTGCGTGACCCTACCATAGTTATTTTCATGAACTAAAGGTTAATTACTTACTTGACTTAGCGACTTACCACGTACTCTGCAATTTTATAAATATTGACAAAAGGGTGTGCACAGATGCGTATTCATAAAAATAGTTTATTATGATTTCAGGCGACAGAAGCGGAAAAATTATAAGTCTACAACGTTCTCCAAAGTAGTGAATGTAATTTATCGTGAGGCAGGCCTATAGATATTATGCTCTCTACTTTGGATATGTTGTATGAACATTCTGCGGCGGAAGATCGTCGAATACTCGACTGCAGAAAGCTGATTGTACGAAGTGAATTGGAAAACCCCGAAAGATAAAGGCAGAAATTTGACAAATGTGAATCTCAGGTTTGTATGGTCTTGTTCACGGCTACTCATACACGTGGTGAATGGAGATATGTCGCTATTTACAACACTATTTTATTTTATTCCATTCATGTCGTAGGTTTGCATATCACCTTTTGCAACAATCGCAAGTCTTCCGCGGGGCGCTTCTCGGTGTCGTACACCTAATAATTATTTACTAGTGGACCCTTGCGATATTTTCGTACAGTATCGCAATCAGTTACCGAATGTTATTATTATTATTCATTAAAGGTAATTATTAAATGTGTATATAAGTATATATGAATTAAACTTGTATTATTTTAAAAAATCACATTTTTCAGTCTACTTTCATTTGTTTAATTGTCAATAGATGGCATTATCATAAATTATTTATAAGATTTTTTTACATGAGTTTAGTTATTTTTATGAAATTTACATTAACTTTATTTACCTTTTGTATTTTTCTTTAAAAGCGGCAAATATAAACTGAATCATTCAATATGATGAAGAATAATGGAAGTTATGGTGAACCGACCACCTTTGAGGAATAGTATGTAGAGATTTTAGTAATGAAATGGAAAATAAAATATAATGAAGTACATACGAATTAATGAGAATAGTTACAATAATTTATATCATGAATTTAGTATTTATTGATATACTCGCACGTTGTCTTCCACTTACCAATAGTCCTAGGAGAAGGACCAAAGCTATAACACCAATCGTGCTTACTGCGATGGCTATGGCCGCCCCTGACCCAGCTTCTTCGGTCAACACTCGAGAAGAAGACTCTGTAGTCACATCTTCCGCATAACTAGTCAAATCTTCTAACTCACTGATTGATTTTGTTGTCATTTCAGTCGTGTAAGCTGTCGTTTCATCACTTTGTTGTGTTGTAACTACATTTAATTTGGGTTGTGCGTCATTTTCTTTAGCGCCATTTGTTGTAGTTTGAAGTGTGGTTGTCGTCAAAGGAAATGCAGATGTATTAGGAGCGAAATCTTCTGTTATGGTGCTCGTACTTGGTATAGAACTGGGAGTAGTTGTTGGTGTTTCTGTTGTGTCTTGTAAAATAACTTCGTTACTATCACTGTTCTCTTCTGATCTACTGTCAGTTTGTATGTGCAGTGTTGATTCGTCCGTTGTTTTAAATGCTTCCGGATTTTCAGTAGTTTCTTTAATATCCATTATTTCTCTTATTTTTTCTGTAATTAATTCAGTTTGGATGGTCGTTGTCGACGTCGTTTCATAAGTAGTCTCTTCACAGTCAGTAACTGTAGTTGACGGTAGATCAGTCGTAGCCGGTTGATTCCTATTAAATGCTTCAGTTGTTGGTTTCGTCGAAGTTCCTGATGATCCATGTGTTGCATCTTCTATTATCTGTGAAGATATTTCTAGTTGTGGTGTTGTATCTATAAATATTGCAGTTGTTTCTTCACCTATTACGCTTGTAGTTGTATACTTAGGCCGGTATGTGGTAATTGGACTGTCATCAAATGTGGTTGGCATGGTTCTAGTGGGAATAGCTGAACGCCAGTTTTCACTTGTACTCGATGCCTCCGTCTCCTCTGTAGCATCTTCAGGAGGAACGTATAATAATCTGATAGTTGTGATTTCAAGATTAGGGGTAGTTTCTATTTCAGATTGTTGCGTTACAGTGCTATCATTTTCGTCTGTAGGCGTGGTCACGCCCGATGGAAGTTTCGTTATAGATTCAAAACCAGTTGACTTTGTAGCATCAACTGGTTGAATGTTATCTTTTTCAGATACTACCGTCTCTTCTGTGGTAGTAACGTCCGGGTTAATCATAGCCGGGATCCATAATGGTTTCAATTCGTTACTTTCAATCGTTTCCGTCGCTATTTTTGAAATTTTTTGTGGAACTTGAGTACTATTAGACGGTTTTAAACTACTTTGGATAGATATGTTGCTTTCAGCAGGAAGTCTTTCTGATCTTGTTACAATTTCCTTTTCATCACTTATGTCATTGATCGAAGTAATAGGCTTCCAAGGTAGTTTATTCTGGTCCATTTCAGTGACATTGTTTGAGACATCATTGCTGAGGGCACCAGAGTTTATCGAGATTGTTGTTGTAGGGGCTGTGATTGTTTCTTTATTGTCTGAAAATATTTTAAAACATTCATATTATGTAACAAATTTGAATAGTGACTAACACTGTGATAATTTATTTTCTTTTAAATATTAACATCACATAGAACATCATTTTATTTTTCATTAAAATCAAAAGCCAATTTTTATACTATAATATATGAAAAAATACATTTCAATTAGACTTTAATTAAAATAATGTTATAATGTACACTATGCAAGGAAGTTAATTTAATATTTGGTTTTATTTATTACTCACCTACTACCTCACTGACTTTTTGCAGTTCATTTTCATCTACGCTCTTCTGCGTCGACACACTTACGTTCCCTACCGCACTCGAGGACGATGGCGGACTCCTTAAACTAGCCAGTGCCCATGCGGTCATTGTCGGAGGAATTTCTAAGTCGCTTATACCTGTTTCGACCACCGTTGGAGCCGCGGAAGTCGTAGTGAATTTCATAGAACCTCTTTTCCACAAAGATGGTATCATATTATCGGAAATTACCTGTGATTGTACAACTTTCTTCACGCCACTAACGTCACTTTGCAACACTGGATCTATATCGGAAGCAAAAGTCGTTAAAACTGCTTTTTGGGATAACATTGGACGGAATGTACTTGTAAACTTGTCTTTAATATTAAAGTGTTCTGCGTAGATCGTTGTGGGATATGTTTTGGCCTTAGTAATATTACGCCGTGGAGCCATCCATATAGGTTTTGTTTTAGGTGTCGTATAGTGAAATTTACGCGTCAAAGGTCTCTGTGCTAGACTTATTGCAGGATCAGATTGCTGGGTGACACTGTTTATGGAATCTTTATTTCCAGCGAAATTAAGCCGCTTCGAATAATCACGGTTTCTATAAGAACCACTTGAAACTACTTTGACTGGCCTATCGGGACTTCTAATTGAATTTTGAGTTGATATTGGTATTCCCGACTCTGCAATGGGAATTATTGTATTAATTGAGTTTGGAATTACACTTTGTGACATAAACGGGTTATCTGTCGAATAAACCATCGGTAACGGTGAAATTTGATTTGTTGTTGGCTGCGTTGCTTTTAAATAAGCTTCTTCTTCACTAAGAGACGTACTCACTGTAGTTTTTATTGGTGGCGTTTCATTTTCACAATCATCATCGCTAAAGTGGTAAGTCTCGGTTGACAAAACGGACATTTCATAATAAATACTTGTACCGTGAACATCGGATAGCTCGCTATTGACCGATCCTGCTTGTTCATTGTCTAAAAGTCGCGTCTCCTTCGTATTTTTAATTATTACCGTTGATTTGTTGTTTGGTGAGCCATTACTCAGTTTCTCAAAACCAACATTCTCTTTGATTATTTTTTGGGTGTTTGTAGCATTTGCAGGCGGGGATTTGGTTTTAATTGAAGCTAGATTTTTCATTATACTTGACGAAATGTCATGATATTTCTGATCGAAGAAATCATTCTTTGGTGTCGTGAGATCACTATCAAAATCGAAGAAATTGTGCAACTTATACGGCCCATCGTTTTTACTTTCTTGGGAGCTATAGGTATCCTTGGAAAAGAAGCTTGAATATTTGTCAAAGGACGGTGTGTTTAATTCTTCTTTTATTCTATTATACTTCTTTTCGTCATCGTTATAACCAGGTATGGTAAAGAAATCACTTTCATGGTCCTTAGTTGATCTGTAATGATCATATTCATCATCATCCTCATCTTCCTCCTCATCACTATCTATTTTGTCACTTTCTTTCTCCGCACTCAGTGGCATACTAGTAACGGTGCTTGTACTCGAAGCTAATATGGGAGCTATAGTCGGTTTATCCTTTTGCGTACTATCCATAGTTTTGAACAGTTTCTTGACGTCTGAAGCAGGAGTCACTTCTACTATGTTTGATGTTACGGGTGATAATCTTATTCGTCTTAAGGGACTCTCCGTACTTGACTTCAATTGGGAATGGAATCTTACCCTTCCTCTGTCTTTGTATTTGATATTATTTTCAGTGTGTTCTTCAGAAGTGGAGTCTTTAGGATGCAGCTCATTTAGCGCTATGTCTAGTGTTTTCACTCTGTCGTTTATTGTCCGCGTACCGTTCAAGTGGCCAAAATTCGAGACTTTTTCATCTTTCACAGTCGTTGGGAATGTGTCGTTCGGTAGAGCGCTGCCATTAACTGCTGTGCTCGTTAACAGTAGTAGGTGCACTGTTACTGCCGCACCTGAAATTAGTTTTGTCACTGTTTTACAATACAAATTAAGTGCCTGATGTTGAATATCTTGTTCTTGGCTTTTGCATACACTTTTCACGAATTAGTTGAGTTATGATTTCATATAAAACAGATTATACAAGTATTAAGATGACAATATGTGTATTTGAAAAAAATGGGCTATGTTTATATATTACTAACTATTTACTATTATACAAAATACATTATTAGTATTTCCATTCTCATCCCAAAATAGCAATAAATGAATTTTATTATTTACTTCATATGTAAATCCAGATTAAAACAAGTAAGGAAGATAAATACATACCTATCAATATTCTCACTGGCGATTCCATAACTCGTTTCATAATATCATTTTATTTAATTCGCTGCTGTTAAAACTGCCCGGCTTTAACCTCAACCATTGTGCCTGAAATAAAAAACAACCTTCATTACTTGTAATAAACTATTTTTCACCAATAAAATGAGAACAGCCTCTACAGGGGTCCAGTCAGGCATGAAATTAATAAGAAAGCAATTTTATCACCCTATATTTATAGAATACAAGACAGCACGAACTACCTGACTTTAATTATTGCAGAAGGTGGCAAAACGGTTCACCTTATGTGAATAGCCACCGACGCCTATGGACAACGTCTCTGGGGTGGCGGTTACGTTGCTAAACTTTTAAGCGGTGGGTCCACCAGACCATGCCCATTCGTGCAACAGCAGAACTACTACGGGGCTCTTTGAATTGCTGCTTCAATACTAGTTGAAAAACTCACATGTGTTTTGCAATGTTTTATGTTATCTTTGACACTCACAGTGTACATAAGTACTTATTATAGTCACAAAGATCAGCAGTCGTACAGTAAAAAAGTAAAGTAACAGCCCATACGTGTCCCACTGCTGGGTAAAGGCCTCCTCTGCACAGAGGGTATCAGGGCAAAAACCACCACGCGGCCCCACTGCGGATTGGCGGACTTAATATATCTTCGAAATAATTTTTTTTCAGTCGAGGTTTACAGTAATGACGAGGTTTCTCAGGTTTTTGAATTGTTTTGCAAATTGATCTTCCAAAATAGCTAAAGATTGCCTTTATTTAATTATAACATAGTTAGTACCATAGAGAAGTATATAACCACAACCTCACGGACGCCCGAGCGTCAAGTAGGATACTACAGGTGTTGCACATATCCATGGGCAGAGACAATAACTTAACATCATGGGACCCGCCAACTTGCTTGCCAGTCCATCTTTTCACATAAAAAAACCGGTCAAGTGCGAGTCGAACTCGTTCACCGAGGGTTCCGTACGTACCTACTCATATTTTATGGTGTATATTCACGCAACAGTCCTTGCTGTTGCATGAATGGGCAGATCCGTCCAGGTTAATACCACGACCTAACAGAAGACCGGTGTGATGTAGAAGTGTAGCACTTCTGCGTTTCGTCTGATGGGTGAGGTGGCCGGGGCCCACTTTATTAAGACCTGGCGACCCATCTACAGCCCTACGGGAACGTCAACGGGAACTACCGTATTCCGGTTGACCTAGAATTCAAAAATCGGTGCTGAGACGCGGACCGACAGACGGACAAGAGTGATCTTAAAAGGGTTCCTTTTTTACCTTTTGAGGTACGGAACCCTCAGAATAAAGATAATATAGCCTTGCAATAATGAACACGATTTATAATTGACACAACTATTGTTGCCTGTTAACTGATTTATCACTTTCTTAATTATCTTCAAGTAACGAATTAATAACGAAGAAATATAATAGCAGAATAAGTAACAGGTAAAGAAATTATAGCTCCTTGTCCGCAAACGTGTCCGTGTCTTCAGGTTGATTCGAGAATTGTTTAGATTCACAATTCGTTTTTTTTTTTAATTTATAAATTGGCGGATTTAAGTCACGCGTACAGGACTACGTGTATTGGTTCCGCTGCTTTAGTATAAAGTACCTGGAGGACCGAGCTTTGCTCGTTTTTTTTTTGGTAAATCATGTATTTTGGAAATGAAAAATAAAAAATAAAGAAAATAATCTGGTATAGAAAAAAAGGTTAAAAAAAATAAGTGTGTAAATGATCGAGATACGAACCGCGGCTGTCTATTTTGGGGCCGCCCGATTATCTAGCGAGCTATTATAACAATTTTTTTTGCCAAATTTACTGTCATATTTGATATTTTTCATTCCCTGAAAACAGGAATAAAAGAACATTTTCTAAAAATGAAATTTAATGAAAATCGCTGGAGCCGTTTCCGAGATTCCGGTTATATATATATGTACACACAAGAATTGCTCGTTTAAAGGATAAGATAAAGATTTTGAATCTTTGTATTCTATCTATTTACATATGTTTTGTGATGAACTTATTAATCTTTGAATGTCACTTTTTCACACTTTTTTTTAATTTTTAGATTAATAAATTAATTAATATTAATTCTATATCTAGTACAAATAAAGTAAATGAAATTGTCGTCAAATTTGGCCGCGTATTTAGCCAGCACTGAGCAGTAATGCCATTATAGAAGGCATGTTGCGAGAATCTTGATAATACGGCTACATGGGAAAATTACAAATTATGTAAGTTGCGGAAACAATACCGAAACGAGTGAATTCTCAGAACGGCTTTTGGTATATCACTCTGGGAATTTTGCTTTGTCCCTAACAATAAAATATATTTCTATATTCGCTATTTTTATCGGTGTCATTGATAAGCCGTATCGTTCTTAATTAATAGAAGTTAAATACTGACTAGCATCTACTGATAAAAAAACCGTGAATTATTTTCAAATTGAAATATGTTTAATGTTAAACATCGAAAAACAAATCTTAATTGCTAAAATTTGGCATAATTGCTAACGCATTGCTCCATCAATTTGAGGACAAATTGATACATTATAATATTTCAATATATACATAATTAATACAAAGTAATTAATGAATGTGCAGCGCCAGGGACCCTAAGAGTTCTTATTTTTAAAGTAACTCCTCATCAGTACGTGTACACATTTATTTCGCCTGTATTTCTGCATCAATAATTTGGAAAGACTAATTGTATATTATTTTTACCATTATATACTTATTTGTATTGAGCATATTTATTTATTTAAACTTTTACACAAAAAATTAACATTGTTTAAATTAAAATTAACAAACAATTAACATTGCGGACTTTATGCCTAAGACATTCTATATGGGCGACGCAGAGACAAAAGAGGTATATCGTGATCAAAATCTTTTATTTAGTGTTTTAAAGTGTAATAAATGGTTGAAATATTTTTTAAAGTATAGCCCTTGTATATTTTGTACATCTGCGCCAAAATATATTTCATATTTGTCGATAGAAAAGATATGATATTTGCGTAGATATAGTCTACTCTATTAAGTTTTAAACAAATTATATTCGATAAAAACCGTAAAATTTTAATAATTAAAATATTAAAAGTTTTAGAATTAATACAAGAAAGGACCCATTACAAATAGATCATTGTTCTCAAAAGGCAAGCTGCTGTACATGTACGATGTGATCATTTCGTGAATTTGGGTCACGAGTCAGTCATTTGTGTGTGGTGTTTTAGTTTCATTGAACTTTGTTTGATAAGTTGCTTCAAATCTTTTGAATACTGATTTGCGTGTGATATTTTATGCCAGGTAAATGTTCAACAATGGCTATGGTTTCGCTGGCACCATTTACGTGTGTGCATACCCAAGATAATTTTAGAACATTTAGGAAAGTAAAGCATAGGCGGCTTATGCTCCATATTTCGTTAAAAATTGTTTCATTATCAAGTTAGTTAAATAAGTTGAAATCATGTCCTAAAAGTTAAAACAACTGCATAAAAATCATCTTCTGTTCAATGGGTATGTTTGCGAACAAACATAAAGTAAATCCATCGGCTGGTTTTTGAGTGTCGTGTACACAAACATACAAACCCAACTTTTTATGTAAACAAATTAATCAAAAATTGTAATTGCTAATTTTACGCCATAAAAAAGTTTATCGAAGATAAGCAATCCATCCCAACCCAACTAGTTCGGGGTGCGGGGTATCCGTGCTTGGGTTTGCTGACGACCATAACAGTAGCTACATCGCGGTCTAGTTATAAAATGAGTTATGCATACAGTTGCTAGTTAGTAAAATTAATGTATGTGTCGATTCAAGATTATCACAACGCTATTAAAATATAATACAATATACACATACATATAGGTACATATATGTTACTGCATGGAAAATATGTTAACTATAAGTGTTAGCTTCCACAGTGCCACTAAATGTTCTTTGTTCATATTGATAAGACACTGTTATGTCTTTTGACATAACATTTGTTCTTATTTTATTCATTGTGGTATCACTTGATGGGTTTAGTCAGGAGACTGGTAATCTTTTCTGGTAAAGAATGATGAAGTTAAGGTGCAATGTAAGAGAAATGTATTCTAAAAAAGGTTAATTGCATTTTAGAATTTTGCCGGTTTTATTTAAATTGAGAGACAGGAAATTTATTTAAATTTATATTCGTGTATACAGCGTGTCGTTACCATCGCGACAATAAATGAACACACGTCTAACGCTACTTGCCAATAATCATAAAAAAATATTAACGTTAAACAAAATCCATAATTAAAAAAAAATATTTTTCATACAAACTAATTAAGTAAAAAAGAAACAAAATTTGTAACATCCTATACAACTCGCGTCACAGCGTCGTATTACAAGCCTCTCCTTCTAACAGTATGTTTTGTCTCTTTTAAATTCATTCAACCCATTCATATGCTTTGTGACCTTTACAAATGAACTTTACGTTACGCTTTTATAGGTAAGGGAAAATGTAATAGCTCGTTAAATGTTGATGTTTAAAGAATTTAAATATTTAATACAACTTTAAAAAGTTATCCCCTATATGCGTGTTCATTTATTGTCGCGATGGTAACGACACGCTGTATATTCGTAACATGCCACAAATGCATTTTAAAAAGGTTTCGTGATACAAGCACTATGCCGATTATAAAGAGGCTGTCAGAAGGTTGTATTCTCATTGGTTTACGGTTGACTATTTTCATGTTCAATAGTATTGGCAATATCATTTAAATTACGAATAATACAAACCGTAGGCCTCAATTCATCACCTAAGTCTGTAAAAGTGGAGCAGAATTAGTCATGTTACGCCCACTGTTTCGTTCATTGACCCACTTGAAGACGTCAGCGAGAGGTCTTCGAAATACTTGTACATGTGTTCCTTGAACCCAAAATGGTAACTGCTAACAGTACTCTTACCCGAACTTTAGTCTCTTTTTAGAATAAGGAAATTCGAATTATGTTTCAGTTTCATAATGAACTGTTCACTTATTTTGATGCTTAATTTGAGCGATCTTGTTACGGACTTCTTATGTTTCAGAAGTGCTAACGGCTTGGTAGCAACCTATGCATATGACACACGGTGCATTCTACTGCATTTAATGTTTATTTTTCATTTCAGCCATTGATTCACTATTTCTAGCAACCATGAAGACATAAATGTTAATCTCTTAAAATACTTTATACGATTATTACTTCAATGAGTTCATTACATTTATGATCACTTATATGATTACATGAGCCGTGATAGCTCAGTGTCCGGGCGCTCGCCTTAATTCAATATACTCGAGCAACCTGAGTTCGATCCCCAGTGCCGGCACCAATGAAGTTTTTAACTTTAAGTGCTGACTTATCACGTGCTCCGCGGTGAAGGAAAACATCGTGAGGAAACCTGCATATTTTCGAAATAATAACAAAAAAAAATATTTTTCGAAGATATGTGAAGTCCGCCAATCCGCAGTGGGGCCGCGTGGTGGACTATGCCCTGATACCCTCTGTACAGAGGATGCCTTTGCCCAGCAGTGGGACATGTATAGGCTGTTACTTTACTTTACTTTACTTATATGATTACATGATTTTATTTTACCTACTAATGTCAACTGGAAGTGAGTTTTCTTTGACACTACTTGGACAAGTAGTGGCAGATCAATTTATAAGCTAAGTTGTTAACGAGCAACTGTTAGACGGGGATTCTGAGATTAGCTTCGTAAAGACAAACGTTGCGAGGTATGAAACTAATTGAGTAGTGTCTTGTATATTATTTACTGTTTAATGAAAAAAAAAAACACTCAAATCAAAATCTCTCCTTTTACAGATATAGAATTGCAATTTGGCGAATTTATTGCTTTTGTATACCATTAAACTCATATAAATATGAATGCTCAGATGACGTATAAATTAAGACACGACACGATGTTGTATATATGTTTCATTATTTATACATAACCCATAATACACATGAGATAGCCTTAAGGCTTTACAACTATGCGTAGCCTTATAATTTTCCATTTGTATTATTATAAAATATTCGTTTCGCAACAATACGTCGTGATATTATACCGAACGTCTGAAAAGAATTACTTTACGAACATGTGTACTAATATATCTCATTCGATATACATTGCGTTCCAAGCTTTGCTGAACTTTACGTTCACCGTTTATAACAAAACAATGTAATGAGTTCTCAACGGCATTAACGCCAGTTACAAACTCAACTTGAACAAATACCCGCCAATGGAGATCGTGACAGAATGCGCCCCGATCGGTGCATTATTAGGGATGTGAAGACTGCTTTGACCACTCACAAGAAACATAATTAATTTCTTGAAATATGGATAAACGAAAAGAATGTCAATTATTAAGTGCATCTCATGGCATTGTAATTAAACGCAAATTTTTGTTAAATATATTCACTCGCCTTTGCACTACCCAAGACTAGATTGCAAAATTAAAAAGGAGGCTCGGTGGATTGACATATCCTCGAACTATAATACGGTATATAATACGGGTCTTTCAAACATATGCTATGACTCCGTGGCGCAGTCGCCAAGGTATTGGCTACGGCGTCGGGGGTCGTGGGTTCGATTCCCACACGGTACAACATTTTGTGTGACCCACAGAAAGTTGTTCCGCATCTGGGTGCTTGTCCGCGTGAAATTTATGTTTGTGAAACGTCCTTACAACACAGGATAATGTTATCCTAAAGTAAGGGCAATGTTTTTAAAAAGAAAAAAATAATAAATTTAAGTGAATTACATGTTATCTAATAAAGCTAGTCCACGCCAGTGCCAAGAACGCTAGCTACATTTCCTCGCTGAATAGTAATGCTTAACCTTTGAGCGAGAAAATACCAGCACTTTAGGGGCGGCGAAAATTATAAAACACAAATCATATTTCACAAATACAACAAACAGTAAAAAGTATTTTGTCCTTCTTTTAAAGTAATATTTAACTCACAATCGACTATGCGCATGTACTACGACGATATATCTAATTGATTGCTTTAATTTGACAAAATAGTGTTAGACAAAACATGCTTATGTAACACGTGCTAGAACATTATTACACAATGGTTATTATATTCAATGCCAATCACTGCCACCTTATTCGTATGTAAATAACTGCGCAGCTCATTCCTTATGACAACGATAACGATTAGGAGCGCAGCGTCCCATCACTAGCGCCAACGATTACAACAACACGAAGTACGGTACACGCAGCCCGAATGTTAACTCGATAGGCACCCATTAACTAGAGGGCTCACATCGCCATACTTGAAACTGTTGAAGTGATATAATTTCTCAATCGCTATTAATAAACAACCCTCCTCGTCCCTCGTCCTATAAATAATTGCATATAATTAAATCTAGTTGAATAAAGCTATTGAAGACATTGATGACATATCTCCAATGGGTCGTACATTGAAGATATCAATGTATGTAATAGTTATAATTAGGTCGTTAGAATTTTATTCATTATGTTGATGAGATATACGTTTTTACATTATGAGTTTTGCCACTTTCTATTCGTTTTCCTCCATAGTCTTTCTTCTATGCCGCAGCACCACTTCGAGGTCTTCCTTTAGCAAACCAGATTGTACCAGATTGTATATTACAGATACAAACATTATCTGAGGTATATAAGGAAAATGTATAATATGCTCTTTTATTCACAATAATTGAGCCAAAGTACTATTTATAAAAACCTCATTTCGAAAATATTCAATTCCACTTGTATAATTGATGTTGTTTTTTTCTGGCATCATTTTAAAACGTAGGTACTATGCACTTACCTACTAGTCTTCACTCCCAGTAAAAACCACGAAGCCTATGAGTGGAATTGACACACCCTGCCTGGCGGACCATTCGCTTTGGCGCAACAAGTCAAGGTTTTAGAAAACTAAAGGCGCTTTGACTTATCTGACACATTTTATCTCACGTTTGCTTTGTAGCAGTAATATGGCGGTTTTGGGTCGGTGCAGTTTCTTTTTATAACCATTATTATATTTTTTTCAGTCTTCTTTGTCCTGTCCTTATCACAAGAAGGTAGTGTCGGCGCAATATGTTAATCATGTTATTATCTTAAATAGAAAAATTAGAGGCTTTACACATTATTAAAAACACCGTTACCTGATAGGGATAAAAAAATTAACTGCGTGAGGGCCACGCAACAGTGTTCACTGTTGTACGAATGGGCAGGTCCGTCCGCGTAAGTACCACGACCTCACAGAAGACAGGCGTAAAGTAGAAGTGTTAAGGCCCATTTACATGGTGCCAGTTTCTTGCCTGTTGTATACAATTAAATTGAAGCAATAAATGAGTTGCATGGTCTAAACAACAAATGGTCTAAACAATTATTGCGCGCAATTTATTGCATTCAATAATTGAATGCAATAAATTGCGCGCAAATAATTGCTCTTGTACAAGAAAATGGCATCGTGTAAATGGGCCTTTACACTTCTGCGTTTCGTCTAGTGAGTGAGGTAGCCGGGGCCCATTTTATTTAAAGCTGCATTTGCAACCCTATGGGTGTTGCTAAATCCATGGGCGGCGGTTATTACTTCACATCAGGTGAACCGCCAGTTCGTTTGCCACTTTATCACTTTATATTTTAATAGATTTTATGTTGAATGGACTTGTTGATCCAACCTACGCGTATACTGGTAATAATAATTCTTAAATAAAACTTAAAGAAACAAGTTTGTTTTAAACCGTACATGTCTACAGTTATTCTTACCACTAAAGGCCAAGGCAAAATACAGCATATGGTTTATGTCGGCCACGAGTTCATATGGCATTGGATTAAATCCAGATTAATGAACGAGACGTTGAGGAACATGCGAATATACTTAAAAATTGCTTTGTAAAACAAGTTTCGTAGAAAAGGGTCAGTCAATTACTTAATGCATGCTGACTTACACATAATTGTTAGTCAAATACGAAATATCTGATCAGATTTTATTATATTTCGAATATTTTTATGTGACAAAATCGTAACCAATAGCAAAACTATTTACCTTCGTAATAATCGCTTCGTGCATGATGAGAATAGCACTGATGCAACTTTATTTAGTATTCCGTTGCAAGAGCCAGATGAACTGTCGAAATACAGGCCATAGGCACTAATGCTATATACTATTGCCGATTGAGGAAACACCAAGATTAATCAAAAAATTCGTTTTTTTTGCTACCATATCAAATATGCTGTTGTCTATTTTCCTGTCCTTTACTATTAAGGAATTCTGTATTGTCTTGCGTTATGTTATCATTCAATTAAATAAGCACGTACGAAATTATGGGTTTAGGAAAAATAAATACACAGAATTAAGGTAATTTTGAAGTAATTTGATTCCACTACACCAAACCATTCCTCAAAGACACGTGATCCATCTCGAAGCTGCTCTCCATGTGCACGCTCCGGTGGCTCCGAATTGAGGTAATATCGTTTTCACTTTTATTTAAAACATCACCATCCTCAGGGAAAGTCATCAACCAACTCTGATTACACATTTTATTGTTTTACACAGCGACGTAAAACTCAATGTAATTCAGTACAAGAGTTAAAAAAATATTTTTAACTATCGTACTTAACTACATTAGGTTTTTCACAAACATTTGGAATAACAACATACTTTAAAATAAATCTGTACAATTTCCTTACGCCAATTAGAATTATTTGTCCTGTGTGCGTTTACAATCACATTCTTTGTTTTTTTTATCTTATCATATAGGATATTATTTCAAAATTAAAATATTGAACAAAAGGTTGAACTGTGCAGAAAGCATTCGACAATACATGTATAACATAAACGATAATAACAAAAACGTAGGAGTAACAAAAAGTGGGCGTTTTCTGCTCGGGTTTCATCGTCTGGCCTCGGCTGAACATTCAGATAGGCATTATTCACGTCACTGTGACATTAAGAGCACACTATTTATGTGAATACAATATTGCAGCGTTACATATATACCATATGGACACTTACCAATTATTATCAATCTTTTATATTTTGTTTATTTTCCTAAGTAATAAGTAACAGGCGATAAGTAACAGAGAGCAAGATTGGACTATTATACTATTTATTAATAATATCGATATTGTAAAACATTTTTTATCTCGACGGTAATGTAGGAATTTTAATAATAACATAGAAAACTCACAATCTCATAGACAATGGCACATTAAGATTGATGCAGCTGAGTCACGGTACAAACGGAGCTATCAAAGTACCATAAAGATAAGGAGAAAACAAAACATTTGCACAAACAATAGATTTGCAAATGCTACCATTTGTAACCATGACCGAATAATAACTCCTGAAAAATGTTTTTGTGCTGTGTTTTATGAGGGAGGGATCACCTATTGACACTAACACCACCGGCTGGGTTGCATGTATTGGTCAAAATAGGCCTCGGATAGCGCGGTGACCGAGCTAAATGCAAAAGATATGCATTGCTCTTGCCTTCTGTGAAGCCGTCTTCCCCAAAGCCAAGCTGGCCGAAATGCGGCGTCGTTAGTTTTGTAGCAGGCCTAACGACACCTAAATATAAAACATGTAAAAACATTACATGTTTTATATATAATACAACAAATGACCCATGCCAGCCTATCGCAAGATCTCCCTTCACTTTGGACCCGAGGAAAATGATACAAGGATACGGTTGAAATTTTTTAAATCATTTTGCGCCAGCTAATAAAATATAAAAACTCGTTTTTTCTCATTTTCTCTTTTAAGTTTTACTTTAAAAAATATAATCAATTTTTCTTTAAACTTTATAGTCATAACATTTCTATTGTTCCAAAGTTCTAAAATAACTTATAAACATTGTTTAAAATAGCAAAATATCAATAAGCCTATATAAGTAACATTATGTAAGTATTTTAGTATGAATTATTGAGACACTTGCTTGTAAATGAATTTCGCCTTGGGCACCAATTAATGACAATTTAAAACTCGCCAACGATTCAGGTAAGGCTTTATAGTTTCTTAAATGTTGTGACTACTTTTCCAAACTATAATCAAAGAACAGTGATGCAGAGCCGAGCACCATCCAAATCTCGTCAAGATCGAGAAATTTGAATAGTGATGATATTACATTTTATTGATAGACTTTTTATTTTGTTTCAAAAATTTGAAATTAAAAAAAAATTGCATACTAAGTACCTATATTCCCAACTTTGCGTGGTATAATGCATTTATCATAAAAACTAACTCACGCTATATCTAACAGAGAATATTAACTAAGATATTAATATTAAATTTTATTTCTAAACCAGTTGCACGTTTTTATGCTTCAGAGGAGGAGATACTTTAAGTAATGATATTTATTAGTAAAAAACTTTCACTTAATAGATTTAGCAGCTGTGTAATAAAATATTTGATTGTTTTAATTAAACTATAAAACTATGCGGCTGCCTCTTTCACCGGACGAAAGGCATACCTAAGTGTACACTGCCACTTCACGCCGATCTTCTGTGACGTCGTGGTACCTTCCTGGACGGACCTGCCCATTCGTGTAGCCCAGTTTTAAAAGATCTATCCTAATATTAAAAGATGAGCAGGTAAATTTATTTCCCTACATCACTATGTATACGTACCGCCGCCAGTATCCCGCCACACCGCTTACTTTGTGGGTGTGTTGCGTACCTTCAAGAAGTTCGTTAATTTACGGCAAACTTTCAGCCTTTGCTACTCCTTTGGTCGAGTTTGTCTATTTTTGCAACAAGAGCGTTTCCTGAATATCTCTACCACGCGATTTAATAATTATTTACGTGTGAGACTGCAGCTAGCGCGATAAAAACGATTTAGGCTTTCTAGCACAATTACCCTCATTAATTAACGAAATGAGCGAAGTTGTGGACAAACACTTTCTAGCGCTTTTCATTTCTTTGAAACGCTCGCGAGTGCGAGTAGCACTTTATCAATTAAAAATTCAATCCGAGCTACAGTCGAATGCCAATCGGCCATCTTATTTTTAATCTTTGTGATAAAACCTCTATGCCCCCTCCAGTCCTATTGGGCTATTGCTTTTCCTTCAAATAGCCTGCACGACAAAAGTTAGCCGAAGCTATCAGACAAACAATGCTTCTTCGAGAAAATTCCACTTTTATATGGCATTCGGCTTTACTGTCCCATCTTATGGTCAGTGGGGACTGCCCAGCGTTGGAGGACTCCTCGGCCAGGGGAGGTTACGCAAGCGGTGTCGCTCCACAAATGTTCACTTCCTTATTGGTCTCGATTGCGACTATCGTTTTGTTTGTACTTTCGCTTTAACATGTCCGTCTTTGATTTCGTCACGTCACTCGCGGGCTATGAACCGGAATAGAATATTCATCGGCGCATCGGCCAAGCGAAAAAGCAAAACGATGCTACGCTCCAAATCTCTAAGGTATGTTACTTACATTTTAATTGTAATCACAATAACACATGAAATATCCAAACTTATTAATGTCAAAGTATATGTCAAAATATAGTGATAGGCCAAATACTTGTAGCGATTAAAATAAAGGCACGTTCTAACGTTTCGCCAAGTATTGCGAGAGGCGAGATTGGTGGGGGCATGCCCTTGCCTCACGTAGAGAATTAAATTAGAACTGCGTTCAACATTTCCGTGTCGCAAATACTTTAATGTGTAAAAATAGGACGGATCGAAATCAACTTTCAAATCCGTCCGATTAAGTAATAGTTCACTAATTCGTTTATTCCATTTATAAGTTAAACGTGTTACTCATAAATCTATTTCTGATGCTATGTTTTCGCTTCATCTGAGCAAAAACAGGTTATACATATACAGCAGGGTGTAATATACTTAGTCTATTTGAAATCCACTATTTCTTTAAAAACAATTTCATTTCTATATAACTCATTGGGATTCGAACCTGCGGTCTAGCGTATCTGACTGGTCGTCACTTGGTCATCACTATCACTATATATAACGATAAAACTATACCTTTTTTCTCGTTTAGAATGTTGCCCTTACTGTACATCCTGTTGCATTATCCTGTGTTGTAAGGACATTTTACTTACATAAATACCACGTGGACAAACACCAAGATTCGAAACAATTATCTGTAGGTCACACAAATAGTTGGCCCGTATGGGAATCGAATCCACTACCCCCGACGCCGAAGCCAATACCTTGGCAAATGCGCCATGGAGTCAACACCAAATTTTAAATAGCACATTGTTCGTAAAGTGGACTTGAATATTAAAATTTCAAATACAGTTTTCCAATGATTAAATTGTCAATAAATAAGTACTTTCAAGGATTAAAAACGTTTGATTTGATTGTTTAAGGCTTTACACAATACTTGCCCTATTTCTCACGGACTGATGATTTAAAGTCAACGGCATTCATTATTTTCCACTGGTTTCAGAAATAAATAATGAATCAGTTACCACAATTCGTTCAGAAGCTGAACGAATTGTGGTAACGAACGATTAGCTTTCACTGTCTCACAGTGACCATGAAAAATATCTTGTTAATCTTAAATGTGACTTAGAAATGTGTATCGGCCGGTTTCACATCCATTAGTTAAGTATTTATTCTGAAGTTCCTCAACACGTATAGTGTTAATAATGTGCGTCAACGGAAACTATAATGTCTACTAGGACGTGTTTGATTGTATTTAAGATCACGGGGGCGCCAACGCCATCTACCGTCCAGCCGGGGGCGCGATCGGCCGTCGTACAATGCGGCATTGTTCTGAGGCCGGCATCTGCGGAGAGTTGTCGCGGTCCAGCGGGCATCTTTACGCTTTCTCCCGTCGTACCATTCCTCGCAGTCACGAGCACGCCGCCATGCCACATACGAGTCAGTACCTACCACATACACTCCGGCCGCTCCATGCTTTGGGCGACATAGAGTCATTCATAGACGGCTTAAACTGCAAAGACTTCCTCTCCCTTAGGAAACTTGAAGATCACGAGCAGCGGGGTCTCATGCTTCGACCCGAGAGTGATTTCTGTTCTTTTTCATGAGCGGAAAGAACCCTATTAATAATTATGTATTGCTGCGATGTAATAAGAATACAAAATGGAACAAAATGCGCAGAGTCAGTTTTAAATTACTGAATTTTGAAATTAGCACATACATACATTACAACGATCAAATCGCGAATTTCGCATGTTCATGCATTATTTAACAACAACTATGCGAACTCCAGGAAGCCGACATATCGCTAACAGCAAAAAAAACAATATTCTACTTGCATTAATAATACTTGCAGTAATGACAAAATATCCGACATTACTTCGTTTGTAGTTGTTAACCACAATAAGGATTCAAATCCACGAATTAAAAAAAGCATTTTAGCCAATCTCATTAGACTGGAACGGTCAATATTAAAAGTAAGCCATATGACAATCATTATCAGACTAAACTCCAAATATATTTTAAATCGACTTCAAAGGGGGAGTTTATCAATTCGGACATAACTCTGTCTGTAAATATTGACGGATTTGCAAAATTCTTAGACTAAAAAAATAGGTTTGATTATATTAGATTTTGTATTATTTTAAACTTTTTGCTAATAGAGCTTTTTTGAAGTCGGTTCTTTTTATGTTATCTTAATGTCAATTTAACAAATCCGGATACCGAACCGCGCGTTTTCATTGTCTGTCATGTGCGTGTACAGATGTAAATAATACTTAATACAGTTTCACCAATAAGTTATTTTTTTAAGGATTTGTTACCCAAAACTATTATTTTTAAGTTATCTATATGAGATTACACAAGTTATTAGTATATCAATTTTCCTACAACTTGTATATATCTCGGACATTAATTTAGTTAAACGACATCGACTCGTCGACGGTGTTTCTACGTACATATTTAACATATTATGTACGTATTTTATTTTCCAGTGGCATTAGTCCCTATAAATTGCTAACTAAACACATAAAAGTAATAAAAGAAGCAGTTAAAGTGAATTGAACGTTATTATCTGAAATTGTGACTGGTCAATGCATGAACACAAATGCCTAGCTGTTAGGTTGGACAGAGATAAAAAATGTATTCGACAAGCTTTATGCATTCCTAATATGTCACATGAAAGTTCCTTCGTCGTGATGACGCTTTGTATTCTACGCCTTTAACATTAAGGTGCTTTCTGGCAGTTTGTGCCAGGCTCGGGTTCTCCAGAGGGCTGGCTAATAGGGGTGAGTGACACTTACATGCAGAACGGAGGCAAAATTGCCCACAAATATACTCGAGAGTTATTATTTAGTTGTTACGTAAAATTTTAATTTCCACGCAAACATTTGTAAAGTGATTTGTAAAAAAATATTTTCATGTCAATTAAATTACTTTACAGATACTAAGTATGTAGATATGTACGATTTGTAATTTTTCCATATAAGTAGTTGTTTTGTAATATAACAAGCAACAACAGTGAAAAATTTTTAAATAGGTGGCGACAAACGAGCAAGTAACCTTTTTACTTCCACAGTACCAGTTATAGGAGGTTGCAGAAAAATTGAGGAAGTCGTTTTTGGTTTATTTATTTATACTTTATTGTACACGAAAATAAATATATATATATTAAAAGCAAATTACAAATGAATATAAAAGGAAGTACAATAGGCGGTCAACTTGTCGAATGTGAAGGGGCAAAGAATTCCACAAACGCACAACTGTCACTGTAAAAGGTTTTCTTAACATAAAGCCGAAAAGTACTTACTTGTTGATAAATACCGCCAAATCTTAAATATTCTATTTTTTGTAAGTCGTCTAGAATGGATAGCTTGTCATGACTGACTGAAAAACAAATTCTGAATTTCATAATGCGTTTTTGGACGTGTCTTGAACTCTACCACGAATATTCTACTGGTCGTGTAACCAAAATAAAACAAACTAGTGGTCGAAATTCGACCATAATTAATTTATACATGGTAGTGTTTGTAATGTTTCTACGCTCCTTCTCTATATAAACTATGAGTATGGGAAATTTTATACTCCTCCATCCGCGCTATTTTCGTAAAAAGGGGTACAAAGTGTTTGTTTCGCGTATTAATAAAACAAATATTAGATCACACATTTTATGCTTGGTATATTTATCATTTTAACATTAATAATATTTTTTTTTATTTGGCTACTTACCTTACGCACAGTTTTAAGCTAAGCTCCTGCCGTTGCATGAGGGGCCTGCTTGACGAGGCGGGAACCGTGGCTTCTCGGAACACCGGCGAGTGATTTGACCATAAACCCTTCTGACCTTGGAGAATTCGATGGGATGCTGTGATATATTCAGAGCACCGTCTTCTCGTTTACTACCTATTCTTCCGTACAGGGTAGCGTTTACCGTTTACACTAGAAGGTTTTAAATGATTGTAGTATGTCCATGTGTGGCATGTGTAGTCGCAAGAGGACGCTTCATCTGCGTACTGGAGAATAAGTACATTGCGTACACAATCAGCGGGATCCGCGGGCGGCCGAGCGTGAAGCGGTCACACTTTACTGAACATCACTAATTTGATACAGCGAATGGAAAAGAGCATAAAAAGCGTGTGTTTCATATGTTACAACAATGCGCAATCACGTCGCATTACTCTGACGAAAGAATCGAAATGGCAGACGTCTAGGATCTTATTTAGGACCAAAACAATCGTGATTTCTAAACAACTGTTGACCAGACTCGGTTCTCTGAAACGTCCATTTGTTTTTCTCTCTGTTTGAAATAGCTCACAATCAGATGTGGTTAAGGCGGAATAATCATCGCCTAGATTATTGTCGCCACTGAAGTTCTAATAAAATATACGTGTAACTTGCGTCTTCACTCTCACGGGGAGCTCTAAGGATTATTTGCATATCGCGACTTTGAAAGCAAAGTGAGGACTGAGGACCCCCTACCACCTCTCTTCCACTCTGTCGCATCGATATGCATATATGACACGTGGAACACTTAATTCGAAGCATAATATATTTATATATATATATCATAAGATTTTACCAATTTAGAGCACTACTCGTAACCGCCGGGAATGGTGTTCAGTCTCCCGGAGCAAAGTGCGCTCTCTCAGCTTCCACGAGTGCCATTTGAAATGTTTCATAGCAGATCGCGCACGTGAGCCACTAGCGTGCACCCAGTGAAATCCACCAATGCATATTTATACCATATGGCTTTCTCTGTCACAATACTTAAGCCGATATGTCGATGAAAACTCAATGTTTCGGGATTACTGAATGTAAGTACCTACTTACTTTCTTAAACTTCTAAAATGATAGACAAAATCTTTAACATGTTTTCTGCAATTCAGGGTGAACTTATCATCTTAGGGAATATTTTAAATAGGGAAATAATAATTATTATTAATGATGTTTTATTTAGGCCAATGCAATGATAATTTAGATTAAAGCAAAACATTTTACTAACAGATTACGGCATTTGTGATTATTCATTTCAACATGTTTCGCTGTTTCCGTTCCTATTTTAGGAGGTAGAAAAGTAGATCAAGCCATGGAGGTTCTTGCCTTAAACCAACACTAGTTATCTATGGTTACCGACGTACTGAGCGGCCTCAAGTTTCCACCAGTTTACGACGAGAAACTCATGAGCCCCTGACGCAACACAACGTTTATGATTTGCATCGCGGTCGGTAAACGCGGCGCCGGTTTTAATTGAAACCAGTTCAAAACCCAGCTTAGTGTACCAGCGCGATGTTTCTTTGGCGTGTCGCGAGTGCGCACGGCTACTTGCATTGATATATTTACCAGATATTTGTTGTACATAACACAAGTGTTTCTTTTTATTGAAAGGTTTACGAAACCAGCCCTGGTTTCAACACGAATATCATTACAGTCTTAAATTATTTGCTTGCGAATCAATGCAGATTTGAAAATGCTTGAATGCACATTGCACCTCGTTGATTGGTTACAGACTGCTAGATTTCATAAATTGAAAAAAAAAACATTTACGCCACCATAATTGTTTTCGAGTCGATTAATGATTCTGTGATTATGCAAGGTCTTATTAAACGTAACAAATTTCAGTGAAAACTACCTTGGGCATAAATTATGGCAAAGCCGGTAAAAGAGATCCCTCAATAAGATAGTTATAAATTAACCAATATCGTGGTCAGAGGTTATTTAATGTCAGTCCAATTATTGTTTGGGAAAGGTGAAGAAATTATAATATGACCAGAAGCTCAAGTCAAAATAACATTTTCTTAATGGTGCACACGCAATGGCCGGTCATTAGGTACGCACGCAAAACTGTCACTCAATTACTATCTTATTTACTTGTAAGAAGACTACTTCAATAAATACTACGCAATTTAATTTTTACAGGTTTATAAATCTCCTCTTAAATGGCCGTCATAGCTCAGTGTCCGTACGCTCGCTTTTAATTCAATATACTCAAGCAACCCGTTCAGTTCCAGGTGGCTGCACCAATGGAAATGTAATTGAAATTTTATGTGCTGGCTTATCACGTGTTTTGCGCTGAAGAAAAATATCATCAGGAAACCTGAATATTTTAGAAGTAATATTTTTTTTTTGAATATATGTGAAGTCGGCCTATCCTGTGAGTTCGTTTGGTGGACCTGGACCATGCTCAAATGCCCTCTGTTCAGAAGAGACCTTTGCCCAGCAGTACGATATATAGGCTGTTACTTCACTTTGATCTACTTTCATAAATCTCGCCCGACACGCATGCATGAGGGCAGAGTCAGACTTTTGAGTCTATAATATTAGTAAGGATTTTTAAAAAAAAGAAAAAATGATGTTTAATAATTTTTGTTGTTTTATACGCACTAATATTTTTATTTCGTAAATGTTATTTTTTAACTAAAAATACATTTTGTTGGGAAAAGAGCGCGAATAATTGTTTTATCAAAAAGCAGGTATTAGAGGAGGCAAAATCTAAATCAAAAAACAATAACGTTGAACAAACAACGTTTTGGTTGAAATCAACAAACGTGCTCCTACGCTCTTCCTACATTATGCCAATACTTGCATTGTCTTATGCTACATCAATTAAACAGATACCTACTGATAGATACCAAATGTAACCGTTAACTGGATTAATATTAAAAGACTTCGTAATGTTCGTACTTTCGTCCAGTGGATCAACATGGCTATGAATGCCGCCGACAGTGAGCGTGCAGACGTAAGGAGTTTGAATATCCACCTTATTACTAATGAGAAAAGGTTATCCGAGTGTTACTCTCAATCTTACAAAACTCAGCAGTACCTACTACGGCAGTACAGTCCTCACGGTCAATCAACAGACCGATTTTTCTTTCGAGAACAATACCACAGATTAAATATTCAGCGCGCAAGGCTAGTGCTTGCTTGGCTAGTCGCATATTACGGTACCTTGTTTCGCCAAATTGTCGTGTTTTATACTGGCATGGATCGTTTTACATCATCCGTTAGCATTTAATTTGATATTAAATAACTGCATTCCATTAAAATAAAAGGAGAATAATGTGTGTACGCATTTGTGTTATACTAGAATCCAGAAATGTTAATATAGCCAACTTTTCTACATTTTACCAACGTATTCTAAACAAAGTTGTTAAACATGAAAATTATTTATGATATCCTTAAATGACCTTATTTATTATCTAGGTATTCTGTAGACATTCACTTTACCACAAAATAGTGCCTTTAATTTCTGTTTAAGAGTCATTCCGATAAAAGACGGAACAAGATCTCACGAGGCTGACCCGAGTGTTTGCGGTAGTCGTTATAATGAACTATAAAAGAAAGCGAGAGTGAATGAACTGTAACAGATCGGTTCCGTACGAGTGTGGCGTAGGAATTGTATAATCTGTGCCACTTTAACATCTCGGTAGTGGTAACGTCGTATTAATCCTAGTTATATTCAAGATGGTGGCTAAAGGGCCAACCACCAAGTGTGCCCAGTAACCGCTGCAACGCGGTTGTACAGTGAATAGTGCCATCTACTTTTCAAACGGCTTTTTATATCCCAAAGCCAAAAGAAAGAAGAACAGGTCCATTAACAGCTTACCTACGTTTCTCAAGTCACGAACGAATGGCGACTGTAGTAAATCGGTTTCAAGAGCTTAAGACGAAACTAACGTTCCACGGAAATATTTACATATCATGCAATAGAAATCAGCGTCATGATAATAATCCAATGGGTAGCGTTGTCCATACTCTTAATCACCTTGCAGTCATACGCGAAAGTAATAATACTGATGTTTCTAGTAAATTATCCAATACGATATTTTCTCCCTATCCTAACGCAACGTAGCAATTGACTACATTGTCATTCCTATGTACATTACATATTTACGCGGCACTCAACCTTGTTGTTAACGTTTATTAAATGAATGCATAATCAAATACCTATAACGGTTTCTAACATACGCTCAGGGACATAGTCCCTTGTACTGAACTTACAGGCACACACAGGCAGCTCATCGAGGCAAGTGCGCCGATAACTGCGCCGAGAGGTCGCGAACCCGATAATTGAGAGGTGGAGATAACTTAGAATCAATGTCGATGGTTTTAATTGAAAACAAGGTAATAATGCGTTTGTTAACACTGCACAATACCAATAAATGTCATTTTGGTAAATGTTTTAGTGTAGTCTATTTTATATATATAAAAATGAATCCCTATTTCCCTTGGTCACGCCATCACGCGTGAACGGCTGGTTGTGTTTGTTATTATCAGAAGAAGGTTCATATGAAAGAAAAAAATTTAAAAAATTGCCTGAAAAAGTCTAAAAACAACACTTTTCTATATTCCCGTACAAAAGACTCGTAATACCTAATACTTAAAAGTGAATTTGAAGTTTAATACCATACCATTAAGTTTAATTGTTAATGGAGGGGTTACGGTAAGGCAAAACAAGTGAGTGACTGTGGTAAAATGTCACTAGAAATGTAAACGTCTCTTTGCTGTGCATCACTACATAGTATAAAACAAAGTCGTCCCGCTGTCTGTCTGTCCCTATGTATGCTTAGATCTTTAAAACTAAACGACGGATCTTGATGCGGTTTTTTACTAGATATAGTAATTCAAGATGAAGATTCATATGTTCAATACATTGCACCCGTGCGAAGCCGGGGAGGGTCGCTAGTACAATAATAATTATGGTTCAATGAATGAAACTATTCAACCGATTTTATCGGGTTTTAATACGATTTTAGGTTCTTAACGTTTGGAACCCTTTTCAGCGTCATGTGCAATATGCCATTGTCGATAGGACCTTACGAAAACGAGCACAAACGAGTGATCAAGTTCGGCGTCCGCTGTCCTTACTCTGCAGTCTTTCCGCCTGGTTGAGATGCAAGCCGATGCCACAGCGCAACACAAGAATTGGCTCGTACTCTGATTGCGCGTTTATTGCTCATGGTCAATCGCCATCAAATGGGACTAAGTGATTCCTTTTACTGCGCAACCACATACAAACAGACTTTGTAACACAGTATATTTGAATCGGATGAGGAAATCCTTACATTACATAATTAATTGAGCAATAGAGATATGCTTATATTTAAAATACGTAAACGATTATACTTTTAAAGAGACTAAGTTGTTACCGTATTCAACGAACATAATATTATTTGCATTGTGAGGTCATATCAAGTTTGTTGACCCCATGGCTCAGTGGGCGACGCATCTGAGCCGTGAGCCGAACTGACGATTTGCTTATATGGATGGAATATATGCAGTTGCAGTCGTTCTTAATGGATCTTTTACTCTTTTAAATAGGTTTTAGCTACCACAATTTGTACTGAACATCATCACTATAAACTAAAATTATTATAACAAAACATTTTTACATTGTTATTAAGAGCACTAACTACCGCGTCACAGCGAAGGAGTGATTGGTCGAGCATGTGTCCATTAAGACTCAAATACATAATTCAAAACAGCAGAGCAACGCATATTTTATAGACAATCGACGCAATTAACCGGGCACGTGTGTAATATAAATCGAAACTTAACTATGTATTATTACGCCATTTGAATTGCATTGATATGGCGAGTTTGAAAGAAATTAACCTTATTAATCTCTTCAAGCAAATCACAACTAATTATAAGATATATAAAATAACGAATCATGAGTAGTTTTAAGCCTCGGATGTCGAAGCACATGGCTCTCACGATGTCGCCCTACATAAGCAAGGCAATGAAAATATTATTATTTATATCAGATTCCAACAACTTTAATTTTGTTTTTTCGCAACGTTTGATTGCGTTTTTATTTACTACAACCGTAACATAAACTTCCCAAATACCGGCATCAACACCATATACATCCCTTAAAATAAATAGGCACACTATTTGTAAAACACAAATTAGGCGACGTTTTTTTGAAATATATGATAAAAACATTTTAGTAGTTAAATTTAATAAAATACGTGATAAATTTACTACAAGTTTTATTCGGAGTAAATATAGCGAGACAAATATGTAAATGGTGACTAGTTTTCATTGCGAACACGTGAGCGCGTTGTGGACAACCGGTTCGAGTCCCGGCTGCGGCGGATGACCCATTGGACCAGAAAACGAGCGGTGTTCACGCTCACATTCATCTCGCGAGGATTTAAGAAATATACAAATCTACCACCGCCTCGTAATGAAGTTCCTCTAGCGGTGAAGAAACAGGGGAAAGAAACTCCGTATGTATAGTTTTTTTTCCTCAAAATATTAATATATATATATATATATATATATATATATAGTATAGTTTAGAAAGAGTTTGGGAGCGATTATCTCATTCCCAGGAGTTATTATCATTAATGTATTCCTTTTTATATTATAAAGCTGTTGATAGACAGGCTTTGCGCATTAACTTGACGCCGAGGCCCAGTATTTGTAGTAAAAATAAGTTATTTATAATTGAAATAAAGGTACCGAATTCATTTTCTCTAAATTTGTTTAAAGCGTCTAAAGACAAAGACTAGATAATTATTTAAAGCGACCAGTATATAAGCATCATAGTTCATTAAATATCACGCCTACGTTGGAAGCAAAAAAGAGCACAGGCAAAAAGGCAATGATAAACGTATTGCATAAGGTCGCAGAGATGATCGAGCGTATCGCCGATGGCCTGACCATTGGAGGCGATCGCCGATGGCCAGCGTTCATGGATCACGGCACGCTTGTGGCGTCGCTTGTGGCGCTACCTAGGCGCTAGAGAAGCCACCGCATGTCACCATCTTATAAAAAAAGGCTAAAGAAAGCTTACCTAATTGCTAATCTTAGTAGGCCCAATCTTCTTTGATATTTATAGATCAATGAATTTAATTTGTATACTACTACTTCTATATTTATAAGATTCTGCATAAATCAGTAGCTTACATCATATGCATTACATGATTTAGTTAGTACGTTATTATTTCTTAAATATTTCTGACAACTCTCGATTGATTAAAAAAAAGCCGCATACCATTACATCCGCGACTTCGTCCGTGTCAATCTCAAATTATCATACCTTTAAAGAGACAAATACATTGTACTCTAATCTTTTTTTTTTATTAAAATAAAATCTATAAATTATTTCTGTGAACAAAACAAATTCCATCAAGGACAACTTGAAAAATCACATAAAATACTAAAAAAGTAGTAAGATCGTCTTTCGTGGCAGAAGATGATGATGATCCTTTAGATGAAATGTTAACATTTGTGATAAAAAGGACGAACATTTTCACGCAGCTGCGGGAGTCGAGCCCACGTCGTTCAGGTTTGCGCCCTAACGGTTTAACCAGTAAGCTAAATTTCCGCAACGGGGAGAAAGTTTGCGTCCCTTTTTTTACAAATTTTGAATTCATCATTTTTTAGTTTTCAGAACTATGAGGATTAATCAAATTTTTGATGAACACCATGATGATTTAAGGTAATAATGCACTGCTACCATCCCCAAAACCTTCGTTACAACACATTACCACTATTTTAACAAAAACGCAAGATCATTCGCCGTGAAGGCAATTGAAAACAATCCATGTCGGTTTCTTTATCTCGTTGTTTTGATTCAGTTGAGATCAAGAAAATTTGTTCTTATTTCGTTTAGAGACCCTCCATAACTCAAGGTTCTTTTTTGCTTCAAAATAAAATATTGTTCATTCTGTTTTTACGTTATTTGCGGCCAAATATTAAAGTTAAAATGACATTACTGACCCCTACGTTACGTTATTGACGTTCATTTACCTATCTCGAACATATTTTTAATGCCTTTGCCGTTTGAACCTATTATATATAACCTATCAATAACTCTTATGAAATCTAAGGACAAATTGACGAAGTGTTTCCGCACCATCTGCAGTATTCCAGAAGGTTCTCGCGTTGTTACAGAAATAGATCGGTGCCGTCTCCCGCGGTACAAGATGGCTGCGGCCAATTGGTGTCCATTGTGGCCCGATTGACCTCGGCTTGGCTTGGCCAAATGGCCATTGTGCCGCCCGTGCCCAGGGCGAGCGCTCGTGTCGGCGCCGCCCGCCCATTGGCCACAGCTGCGGAGGTGCTGGCGTAATTAAATTTATTGCATTACCGAAACTACATAATTCTTAATTGAACAACACCTCCACGTTACATCTTAAGTTACATTGAATCCTATTTTTGGAAGTGGTAATGTAAGAACATAGTTTGGCTAAGAGTTAAAACCAATTTTCTCAGGATGTATCGAGGCAGGGAGTATCTATGATGAGACATCGCCTCATTATAGACGACAGCGAAAGCACTGAATACACATTTCTGATCTGGTACGCGAAGAGCAATCCGTCTCTCACGCATTCAAATCGAAAATTGGATCTACCAGAACGAGCTGACACGGACGCAGATACTAAACTTCATGTTTGTTTGTTGTCCATTTGTATTTTGGACACAATTTTTTTTTTCATTCAACAGATTATTTATACTACTTCAGAAGCTTTGTTTTTTTTTATTCTAGATTAATCTCTCCGTCCAAGCGGAGTTTTTGATATCGGCGTAACGTTCCAGCGTAACGAACGTGACCATCATCGTTAGCATCGGCGTGCAATAGCCCCATGTCACACGCAACGGAACCCCATCCATGCCCTTTGGCACGACACTGCGAGCATCCGTAATCGGCAAATCTAGTTCCGAATGCGTTTAATTGTATCGACACTGATTTTTATGTTGCGCAATAACGATTATACAATAAAAGATGTGAGTGTTACAATTATATGCAGTGACGCTCTAGTCCAAAATTTAAAACTAATTTTATTGGTCAGCATACCATTTTGCTAACTGGCGATCGGGTTATGATGTTTTTCAGTAGTCTTGCCGCGAACGGCTGCAGTCACTTTTTTGATATTTTTAAATAACTTTAGTTGTTTTATAAATATCAGTACTTATCAGGGCAATATAACCTAGATCCTGTCACGGCATTCATATTTTAATAAAGAATTAAACCGTATGTTTATTTGTAATCGACTTATTGATGTCGTCATTTGCTGACGCTACGCCATAAGCATTCAAACAAAGATTTGTATTTTTCCACAGTTGTTATTGCATTACCTTTTCTTTGCAAAGTTACACGCAATTGCTGCTCATGATGCACTGTAGCATAATTTTATTGGGCTATGTAAAAGGATTCCTGCTGTTGTCATAATTCTAACGCAACAGTCTCGTACATTTATAAAAAGTTACCGCTCTGGATGTCACGCAAGACTCGTCGGGCGTCAACATTTACATGTGCCAAGCGGTCTTTAGTCGCGTTTCGTCAAATTTGTGATATGTGTAATATCAACTTCGATAGATAGAAATATAATGATTCGAAATGGCCACAAAGAATGGATTCGAGCAATTGCGCTGTGTTCCTGTAAGTACACTAGACGGTTTCTATCGTAATTCCAAATGAACATGCTGCCTTGATCATAGAATTCCCTTAAGTGTTTATTCAAAAGGATGGCAAATGATCCACGTGATTTTATTCTGTTAGCCTTTGATACTCCAAAAGCGAATGAGTAAATTCGTGCAATGTCACAAACTTCTGCAGTGCTGTATAGTAGCAAACCAGTTGCTTGATAGATATGAATTATTCTATGTATGTACTACCTACTATGCTTTAACACTTTTTATAAAACTTTTTACAGTAAATGAAATTGATAAGCGAGCCTAAATCGCATTCAAGATAAATTTCACCAAAAAAAAAATTACTTTATTAACTGAGATGATGAGACCAACTTCACTCTTGTGATCAAATACGTTAATCCATTTTTAAATAATGTTAATATTGCCGTAGTGCAGAGCTTGGCTACGCTAGCGGTTACAGAACTCAAGTCTACTTACTAAGTAGAGTTCAATACCTACTTGCAGAATACCTTTATTACTACAAATCCTATAATCCCTAATTATGCATGTCGAAGTTGGCAAACGAGGCAGTTACTTATGGACATCTGAACACCTCTGGGGTTGCAGTTAAATGGGCTCCGGCTATCTGAGTCACCATTGAAAACACGAAAGTATCTGCAGTTCCGTGCGCCGTGTCGCCGTGTCGTGTAAGGCACAGCGAGCGCTGCGCTGCCACATCTGCCACGAAATTGCGCACACGCGGCGCACGCGGCGCACCTTTGGCCAAAGGCACGCGCCGCTAATTGAACGTAACGGTGCGCGGAATCGAACCGCGGAACGGCCGCCGACCGTGAACACACGGCGTCGGATTACATGAGACCGTCATAATGCGACCAGTCGAACACCGCTAGCACAATTATATGCGTTGACTTCTTGCGCAACCGTATAATTGTCAAAACTGAACCACTTTAACGAATAACGGTGGACGTGATTATGTACAAAACTTACAAGTTTTGCCAAAGTGCCCTGGGAATCAGGGGCAACGCGGCGCGTCTCTACTAATGTTGTATGGGCGTTACTGCGTTTACTCATTCCTATATCGTGTTCAATTCCTATATCCTTCATTCCTATATCGTGTTCCTATATCGGTTTCAAAACACACAAATTATTTGTGCACTCTGCTCCTGGGTGCGATTACCGCCAGAGACAAGTATTTGTATGACCTACACAGCTAATTGTTTCGCATTTGTGCCGAATATTTTTTGGTTCAAATTATACCCAAAGCCGTCGGGTACTAAACAATTCTTTGTACACCACGTAAAGTTTAGATCTATGTGGGCGTCGAATCCAATACACGGCGCACAAGGCGCATTAACCATTACGAACCATCAAAGACAGTCAAAATTTCTTTATTCAATATAGGCTTAATTTTGAACACATTGGACGTCAAAATAACGCCTTAACCAAGAAAAAACAAATACATTTAAGTGCATATGACGGCGGTAACTAAAATGTAATGCAAGAAAGAGACAGCGATATTATGCGCTAGCAGCACGTGCACCTGACGCTTGGTAGTAGTGAGTATAAAACAGACCGCTCCGTTGTGTCTGTACGCTTGCTGGAGTTTCTTCCGCCACTTCTCCCAGCGCCCAGGCTTTACGAAGTGGTAGTAAAGATAGGCCTTGAAATTGTCCCAGTCAGTTAACAGCTACCGATCGAGCTATAAGCGGCCCTCTCGGGCACTCTCGAATCGGAATGATAAAGGCGTATTGAGTGACAGCCCAAGTCGAGGTCCCCTCTCGGGGACCCTTGAGCCTGATTACTCCATGGAGCGCCCGCCAAAGCGCCCTAAGAGCTTGGCGGCCTCCCAAACCGGTGACAATAATAGCGTGACGGCCCGAGCCCTCGAGCTTAGTCACCATAAGGCGTAATAATAATACGCCGAGGTTCAGGCTAGGCGCCCCGAGCATCGCCCGGCCACCTCAAGTCTGGCGAAACTGTACAGACCCCTAAGGGCAACAGTGGCTCACAAGCCCAAAAAAATGTGCCTGTACGCATTTCCAACGAATGCGTCTCGGTGCACGGACTGCTGTCTCAATACGAGTCCCTGCCTCCCTCTCAGCCAGTCGGTACTCGTGCCAACTATTTGGCTGGTGTAAAATCCCGATCTATTATTTAATCTGTATTAATATTAATTGTGTGTCAACCTATTGTAAAATGAATGCCGATTTAGTGATGCATAATTTATTAACACATTAGTAAAGTTTAAATTAATGAAACAGTTTATAACCGTATCCATCCTTGTGTTTTACTTCGGGTGTCTGAGCTTATCCCGACACATACTATCATTAAACCATTAACATATAAAAACAAAATGAAACTTACATACAGCTCTTAATATAATAATACACTCTCCACGAGTACCCAGTTCACAAAATATCATCAATAGTTACGTGTTTTCGCCGTCGATGAGCTTCATTTAAACGACTTTAAAACTTAGCAGTCCAATGACTGCTCTGTTGTACGTCCCTTCGATATCGATATTTAGATGTAATTTCAATACACAACATAAAAGATCAGGGCGCGCTCAATTGCAGCGACTTGGAACTAACGTTTTGGCACCGAGTTTCACTTTCATGTCATGCTTCTTAAATTAAGGCCACGACTTGTACGAAACAACTAGACGTCTCCTTCAACAATTGTACAATACAACAAAAAAGTAACGGCGAACGAGGCATCATAGCTTTATAACTTTTGTTGGTTTATATTGTTGTGGGTTTATCTGTGGAGAACGGGATAGCAATATAACTTTAAGCGTTCTTCACGAACTATATTCAGTATGCTATCTAAGCTCATGTAGATTTTCTAAGACATTAAGATTGAAAGTTCGTTTTCGTGACGGGTTCTTTTATAGACCCTTTTTTACATTTTACTCATATTTTAAGTATAAATCGTAATTAAATTATTAACAGTACGTAATAAACTCGGTAAATCCTTACTAATATTATAAAGGCGAAAGTTTGTATGTATGGATGGGTGTTTCTTACTCTTTCACGCAAATACTACTGAATGGATTTTAATGAAACTTTACAATAATATAGCTTATACATCAGAATAAAACATAAGCTATAATTTATATACATATTTTTATGTACATATGTCTTTCTGTCTGAATGTTACGCCTTCAGCCTATTCTACGCAGACGTGGTCGCGGTCAACAGCTAATATGTGCATATTTATACTGAATACCCTCATGAATGAGCACCAAAATTCTTGTTAATTTTTATGAATTTGTCACAAAGTCGTATTTAAAATGGACACATTGCACAAAAGTTGTTCAATAATAAATACAAGGTCGAATGCAGATACAATTACTGCAAATATCGCGTATTGAAGACGACCAAAAAAAAATAAGATAGAACTTCTTCCATTCCTACCTATGACCAATCGATTAGCGTAGCGAATAGTGGACTTGTCTCTTGCGTAAGGGGATGTGGATTTGATCCCCACTACTGGAAGAATATTATGTGATAAACATTGTGTCTGTATGTTTGTAAATAAATTTCTGCGGATATTTTTACTTCGAGACTACACGTATTGTTTTGGTTATGTTTCTCTGTCGTGTATCCAATGACAATAGTGGCAAAAGTAATTAAAATAATAATTCTGATTTATATTTTTTATTAAAAGTGCTTGGATATGTTGTTGATGTAGCTGTATTTTAAATACTATTAAAAAAATTGACTGGCAAAAGCATATGCCACTGCGGACACTTCAGTAAATTAATGGCTTATTGCATATCATGAAAGAAGGTTATGGAAATTGTCACAAATGTCCACTTGGCAAAAATAAATAATATAGGTAATATAGTTTTAATTATTACTATATTAGTAGTTATAAAAATACTTGAATAAGGGTCACTATCTGTTCTTAAATGGCAGCTTACATTGAATACAGGTATAAATTATATTTTGTCACTATGTATCACGCAAGTTTAATAAAATGCTAAATACATTTTTCCCACTCTGATTGTTTTTTATATTTCATCATTATGATTTTCCTTCCTGTCTTTGCTTTCCACTAAACGTACTATGTAATATTATGATAAATAAAAATGCAATTTAAATTCGACTCTCGTTTCCTACAGCGAAACGAAAAGACAAGTTGTATGTACCACATACGAAACATTTAACGCGCAACCTTGAAAAAGTTTGAAAACAAGAATTCGACGTCCGTGCGATATTACCATTCAACTGCTGATTAAAAAACACAAAATAAACTTCTCGACGGCGGACGTTTATACCTAATAATGTTAGAAGAAAAATGGCATGTTTACCTCTGTCCGTAGGATCCGGCTCTCTGCGACCACCTACTAAATTGAAATCGTTAAATTAACACGCATACTGGTGGCACTCGTTTAAAACGCACTAAAAAGTTGACACACCACTTTTTCGAATATAGGGCGTGATTTGCGCGGGAGATCGCGACGGCGACAGCAACAATCCCACCAACACACTCGAACGGCGTTCACGAACCGACTGACTGAACGTCGAATCGTCGAATCGAATGACTGAGACGAGCCGACTGATGATGCGATCACTGGCTGACCGCCGCTCACCGCTGCGCCACTCCAATCGTGGATAACTAGAGATAATTGCGTTAGGTCGCGGTTTAGAAAACGAACCATCGCATAGGACACGATTTGTACACGATTAACCGAGACATCAAATATTATTGTCCCGTAGACGACGTAGAATACAAATAAGTACATTATGTGCCCAATTTTCAAAAGGTTGTCAACGCCTCTGCAACCCCTCGGGTGCATATAGTAGCAGATGTCCATGGGTGGCGATATTAACTTAACATCAGGTGAACTGCCCGCTCGTTTGGCAACTTGCATGTTAAAAAATCACATTTTAGGGCTAGAGACACTAGGACTTAAAACTTAGTTTCGAATTGATAAAATCTTGTATCTTGTGTTAACTGATGTTTTTGCTTTCAGTCCCGAGACTATTAAAGCTTCATCTGACGCAGAACCGGTGGGCTAGCCAGAACCCACGGGTTTGGGCCCTCCGCTGTGGGTAGGGCCACGCATGTGCTCATGCGTGCGTTTAACTATGGTGTGTCATCTAAGGGCCATCGAGGTCGTGGTTCGGACCGAAACCCCGATGGCCGTCGACTGTGCAATTAGCTAATCGGTGGCTGGGGGCGGTGAGAACGTGTCTCGCACTCTTATACAACTGCTTTAACTTTAGACTTCAAAAGTCATCCAAAGTTGACATCATGGCAATTTAATTTCTACTCCCAGAAACTGAACGCAGGCAATATAGTATAAGGAAACAACTTGAAAAGTAGAAGCAAGGGTGAGGGGCTCGTCTTTGCGCTGAAAACACACGTATTAAACACCTATGAGTTTTGTCAGTTTTAAATAGCTCCATTTCTTTAGACTATAATTTTGACTCGCTCTACCATATTCTCTATTTCAGACTGAATTGGAATTGGCCGTAGCAGGCTCTACTATAAGTTAATATAAGAATAAGATAAGCTTTTAAATGTTTTGTATTTCTGAGCAAGCGCTTTTTTTTATTCTTCACGTGATCGACTTAAGAGGATGCAGAAATCCGCTGCAATGTTTTTTTTTTAATTTTCGAAGAGAGCCCACCATGATGACACCCTTACCATCCTATTATAATGTCATTTTTTTCATTGTTTAGGTGGTTTTGATTCTGGGGTGTAATTGTTGTTGCTCGACCGAAAGCAACCCAAGTTCATGATTAGGATGTTTTGCGTTAGTTCATTTGAGAAGTCTTTAGCGTCAGAAATCCCCAGAGAGACAGCCTTCGTTCAGCCAATATGAACTTTTTGAAAATGTCTTCACTGTTGTAGATGTCTAAGGACGGCCGAAGCAACGGTCATCTTGGACGTTCTTTCTGTCTCGTTTCAATTCTGCCCCCCACGTTTACGTTTACACAGTGGTATGTGAAGTACCTGAATCCGGAAATGTTGTTTTAATGTGATCGTGAATCTCTTTGCGACAAGAAGTAAAGTAGTACAGAAGGCTTCAGGGCTAAATCCATTACGAGACCCCACTGCGGATTGGCGGATTTAAAATATCTTCGAAATATTTTTTGTTATTATATAGAAAATATGTAGTTTCGTCATGATCCTCACCGCTGAGCACGTGATAAGCCAACACTTAAAATAATTAACAGTTTCATTGGTGTCGACACTGGGATTTGAACTCGAGTATTGAATTAAAAGCGAGCGACCGGGCACTGAGTCATCACGGCTATGTGCTTATTTATTTTTAAACAAATGCCTAGTTGACTTCTGCGCGTTGTTCAGTATAATTATGTATATTCGTTTTATAAAATTATAATAATAATTATGCATGTACATATGAATCATGTTTCGTTTAATGAGGGAAGATGAACGGAAGCCGCGCTCAGGTCGCAACCTGGTCGTGATATGCATGGAAGACGGATCACCATCGAGAAACAATAACAAAGAGTAGGTTATATTTGTTTATTTCAATAAATATATTCATGATGCGGCGCGGGCGGCGCGGGCGCTACGAGTAGAAGGTGAGCACGGCGGCGTGGTTGCCGCGCACGAGCAGCACGCGCTCGGCGGCCGAGGCCAGCGCGTGCAGCCAGGCGGCGTAGAGCGCGGGCGGCAGCACGGCGCGCCGCCGCGGCATCGGCTGCGTGACGCACACCAGCCGCGCGCCGCCCGACAGCTCGCCGATGAGCTCGCGCACGCGCAGGTGCCGGTGCGTGCGCGACCGCGCCGCCGCCAGCTCCGCCGCCGTCACGCCGCCTGCGCCAACGTGCCAACGTGCCCACATGCTCGGCTCGCTCGGCTGGCTCGGCTCTCTCGGCCCGAGCGCTCGGCGCACTCACCTCGCTCGCCGTCCGCCGCCAGGAAGGGCGCGATGAGCGCGTCGAAGTAGGCCAGCGTCGAGTCCCGCGGCCGCCGGTTCACGTCCGACACCATCTTCAGCGCCGAGTAGTCGATGCGGAACTTGGACAGCAGCGACGCCATGCTTTACATTTCAGTGAGTGACTTTATTCCGAAATTAAAAGAAGACCCGTCACCTTTGGCGAGGACGGATGAATGTCGATGTGACCCGAGACGAGAGAAGGACACTCACTTCCTCTCCTCGATCTCCAGCTCGGTGGCCTTGTTGGCCAGCGTGAAGACGCGCAGCGGGCACGAGGCCCAGGCGCGCCGCGTCGACAGGATGTACGGCAGCAGCAGCGTCAGACCTGCCGGCCATCCGTTAGTGACCTACTCCCAGCCAAGCCTAACGTTCTCACTGCCATGTTCGATATACATACGTGCTTCTGGAGATCATTTTTTTAGTTAAAATTCCAAACTATTATTTAAAAGTGAAATTATTTACTTTGATTTTGAAAATAAATATTAGAAGCGCTAAATCAACAATATTTTTTTTCATTAATGTGAACCTACAACATCTAATGCAGTCTTCGATTTATTGAGAGGAAATTAAATGTAATTGCATAGACGTGTTCCGTGTTGGGATTCGTGTGTTTCGTTTCGTTTCGTTTCGGCATGACATCGGTCACCTCCGTCGTCGTAGAGCCACCAGACGTCGACGGTGCCGGTGCAGCGGCGCGAGAGCAGCTCGTCGGCGCCGAGCGAGAGGGTGCGCCGCCGCCGCCCGCCCGAGCCGAGCGCCGAGCCGCCCGCCGAGCCGAGCGCCGAGCCGAGCGCCGAGCCGGCCGCGCCGCCCCTGCACAGAGCTCGGTCAGAGCGCGGCCCCGCGGCTCGGCCGGACTCCTCCCCGCCGGCGGACGGGCCGCGCGACGCCTCCAGCGACGCCTCCGACGCGCTGCTCCCTGCCCACAACAAGTGCACACGCATCACACACCGCCGTATTTTACAACGTTCACGCGTTAATCTACAGTAACAGATAATCTCTAAGGTCAACCAAATAAGGCTCTCATCACAAACTTCAGTAAAAATGATTTTTAAATAACTAACAAAATTTTAAACGTAATTATAAATAAAGTAATAACTTTTTGGTTTCAATGGAAACTAGTTGTAAGATGCATAGCGTTACGGATGGGGTTGAGAAAAAGTAATGAGATAATTTGATAAGGATTTATATGATGTTAATATAAAGCGTGTTATAGTACAATGGTGATGTTAATGTGAAGGATTTAAATAATTAGTGGCAGTCTTACCTTGCGATTGCGTGGTGAGACTCTCAGTGGATTTGGAGTCCTTGTGAATATCACCCATCGAACCTGCCGGGCGGCACAAAGGGACAATGAGCTCTGGCACTCGGCGGGGGCCCGTGCATGTCTTCGCGAGCGGCGGGTGTTTGCGT
>OW152831.1:0-42233 GCA_933534255.1 Iphiclides podalirius | reverse complement strand
TTCGCATATCCTCCACTGGTTTACTATTAATAATATGGTATTAAATGCCAAAAAAACTAGATGTGTTCTTTTTACCCTTCCCAGTATAAGACGGCAAAGTTTTGATTTAATATTAAATAAAGTACCCATTAATCCAGTTGAGTCTGCTGTATTTCTGGGAATTACAGTAGATTCAAAGCTCCAGTGGAGTCCCGTTGTATCATCTCTGGCGAATAGGTTAAGCTTCGCGGTTTTTGCGATTAGAAGGGTTAGGCAGCTAACAGACATTGACACTGCCAGACTTGTTTACTTCAGCTATTTTCACAGCATCTTGTCATACGGCATTTTGTTGTGGGGTAGTGCATCGGATATGAATTCTATATTTATTCTACAAAAAAAGAGCTGTCCGAGCAATCTATAATATCGGAGCCCAGAGTTCGCTCAGAGATATTTTAAAAGAGATTAATATACTCAATGTTGATTCTCATTACATTTATTGTAATGTTTTGTATATTCGTCATAACCTTAATTTTTACCTAAAGAAAAGTGACAGACATAAATTAAACACTAGAAATAAGGACAAACTTACTACGCCATTGTTTCGCCTACAAAAAGTAAATAGGTCGTTCATGGGGCAAGGTGTGCGCATGTATAATAAAATCCCACAGTCGATATTAAGTCTGCCGCTTGATCAATTTAAACGTAAAATCAAAAGTCAACTTATGGTTAAAGCATATTACACTATTGCGGAATATCTCAACGACGTCAATGTGTGGAGTTGATACTGTTGATACTCACGTAGGGTAGAATAAGACTATTATACCGGTATTTTTTATTGTAAACTGATATTTTTGAAAAAGAGCAACTGTTGAGTTTCTTGCCGGTCTCTTCTCAACAGAAACTGTTTTCCGAACCGGTGGTACCCTACGAACCTATATGTATAATTTTTTATGTAAAATTTGACGATTAATAAGAACGCGCAAGCGTCTATTTGAATAAAGATTTTTGATTGATTGACATACCCTGGCAAAAAAGGACACACTAATGCTTCAAAGGGTTTTGAGAAAAATAACCATATTACACTTGGACTGAATTGAATTTTCTATGTATTGGAACTATTCTTGTTTTTTCACTTGTATGGAAAGCAACTTTGTTTAAGAGAATGACTAAATATTAAAGACAATGGTAAAGATAACGTTTTGCTGCAAAGTTTAACAAAAACCGAAGGTAAACTACCGAAGGTTCGGACTAGCGCTCTTAAATATATCGAGATGCGCCCTTAAATAGTCGGCACCAAAGATTTCACAAACTTGTTTAGAGGCCGTACCTGTAGTTCTTGACGTGTTCGGTAACCTTGTTGAGCTGGTGCACTCCGGAGAGCGCGCTCCGGTACGTCTGCGCCTGAGTGGTCGAGCCCCAGTTCACGTCTGGCTTCCTGTGCGAGACGAGCAGGTAGAGCGCCAGCAGGAAGCCGAAGGTGAGCAGCGCCGTCGCCCACGAGACCACGAACATGATGAGCACGCACAGCGCCGCCCCGAACAGCGACAGCCACGCGTTGTACAGCTGCGGGGAGATGGTCCGCCGCGTTAGGGCCGGCGCGCACGGCGCGGGCCGCGGCGGGAGGGCACTCACCTTGAAGGTGGGGCGCCAGCCCACCGGCCTGGCCAGGCTCGCGTGGAACGTGGAGAAGTTGATGAGCGCGTACGCGGCCAGGAAGAAGTTCGAGATCAGCGGCGCGATCTGGTTCAAGCCCCCTGCGGACAGAACGACAGACACGTATGGCCTCTACGAGGTTCAGGAACGACAAAGCAATATTGCAGCGCGTCACTCACCGATGAGAATGAAAGCCACGGCGATGATGAAAGCGAGTACGTATCCCCTCACGGGCTCGTTGTTGCTGCCGTAGCCCTTCGCGAAGAAATCTAAGTAAGGGTACAGCTTGTCTTGACACAGCGCCTGGAATGTGAAACGCGACAGCGAAATATGACTTATCAATAAACATAAGATTAATTGCAAAAGTCGATCGGGCTGCCAAAGGACTGGAGGCCACTGACCTGGAAGACCTTGGGCGCGGAGACGAGGGAGGCGAGCGCCGAGGAGAGCGTGGCGGCGAAGCAGCCTCCGTAGATGAGGGGCCCCCACGCCGACACCAGCCGGATCACCTGCGGGCGCGAGCGCTCTCGTGGAGCCTTACGGCGGCCGTTCACGCAACTTCAATCGACATGCCTTTAAGGGCTACCTAAATGTGTTCTCCTCTTCAATTTGACTTTCAAGAAAAGAACGCATTTTTACTACCGCTTTCACAAATTCCATTAAGCCCTAATGAACGGAGAGGGCGCTCACGTCGTTGCTGTTGTGCAGGCCGTAGGGGCAGGAGCGGCGCGCGAGGCAGGCGGCCACAACGCCGCCGGCGCCCGCCGCGTCGCGCAGCACCGAGCAGCCCGCCACCAGCGCGATCAGCAGGTACGACAGCGTCGTCAGCAGGATGGCCAGCAGCGTGCCCTTCGGGATGGACCGCTGCGGGTCCTGCGCCGCCCACCGCCCCACCGCTCCACGTTACCACGCGCACTTCGATCCACCACCCACCCCTCCATTGCGATCTCAAAGTTTGTCTCCCAGGATACTAACTTAATGGAGAGGCGATGACGAAGTAAAGCGCAAATAAAAAGACAAACGGGAAGTGCAATCGCGGAACATGGTTTATGTACATAGAGTCAAAAAGACTCACTAACCTTGAGGTCTCCGGAGATATTAGCGCCGGCCAATATTCCAGTAGCGGCGGGGAAGAATATGGAGAAAACCGAGAAGAAGTTGTGCTCGACGCCTTCAAAGTATCTATAGTCTGACGCGAGATTGCTTTGCAACACCGTTACTGCACACAGAACATGGATTATGAAAAGCATCCGTATCCACCGGCTTTCTGCGATCGCCCAACAAACAAAACACAAAAATCAAGGGTAATTCAAGGAAGCACATGCGCGGATATAAACATGCGAGCAACTTCCTTAATGATCCTTCCATGGTACTATCGATATCTGGCGATAAATGGTTGCCATTATGCCCAAAAGAACTCACAGTTGAAACCGACGAAGCCCTGGGCGACTTCCAGGTCGCTCTTGGGGCCTATGACTGAGCCAATGCAGAAGTCGGCGATGGCCGCCAACAGCACAATAAGCAGAACAATCTGCGCTTTTGCCTCCCACTCCATTCCCACCATCACGATCCCCATCAGGATCACGATCGTGATGCAGCCGTAAATAGCTTGGTCCTGCGAGGCGAACGTGATATTGTTTAAAACAAACGACCAGACCTAATCATAAGCAAAGGGGTTGGTTGCTCATGATTTGATAAGTTTACGGCTAATTCTTCGACGGTTCGATTCGAGAGCAACTCACCCAGCTCTTGCTGACCATGTAGGCGGACTCTGGAATGAGCGTGATCAGGGACTCGCCGAAGCCCACCACGTACATGGCACAGGCCACGGCGTTGGCCATCGCGAAGATCAGTCCGATGGAGCCACCGAACTCGGGGCCCAGCGACCGCGAGATCATGTAGTACGTGCCACCTGCGCTCCAAACATTTGGCCTTATCAGACGGTCTAAAGATACCCGATATTCATATCTGTAATTCGGGAAACCGACTTCACCTGCATATCTCTAATTTGGGTTGGCACAAATTATCCTTCATTACAAACTTTTTTATTTGTTGGACAACGTACACACTGTCACTGTGACTTCTAAGAGTTAGAGTCTTCTTTGACTAAAATAGTAAACACAGACTTACCGCCTTTTATTACACCATTGGTGCTAATGGCGGACATGGATAGCGCTGTGATCGTGGTTACCACCGAAGTAGTAATGATGAGTAGCATCGCTTGAACTGAAAAGATCATTAATCATTTTATTCAAATCAAAATGTTTCTGAATTTGTTTGTCAACAACAGTACACAAAATTACCTAAAATGTTTTCCCTGCACCTCCTATAATACGATCTATCTTACTATCAATGATGATGGCACTTCGCTAATGAAACTCAGTTCGTGCGTGTGTATATTCATAAAAACCTGAAGAGGCTCACCGATACCCGCCTGCCCCACGACCCATGACAGCCTCAGGAATAGCATCACCCCCCATATGTTGAGCAGACATCGCATCAGCACGCCCTTTATCCAGCCGAACTTGACGTTTGCGGCTGCCGGCACCGGGTCCGCCGTATCTTTCTCCAAGGCCTGGTCTGGCTGGAGGGAGTGGCATTCGTCGGGAGGAGTTCCACATTGACAAAGAATGGCGAATGGCATTTAGACACTGCCACTGGCAATAACATTGGTAATCTCGATATATAAAAATGAACCGGTGAATGTGTTTTAAAGGCAAATCTCGAGAACATCTGTACCGATATCGCTAATTCTTTTTTTATAATATTCTTTGAAGTACGAGGATGGTTCTTGGGGACAAAAAAATTTAAAAAATTGCCTGGAAAAGTCTAAAAACAACACTTTTCTATATTCTCCTACAAAAGATTCGTAATAATACTTAAAAGTCAATTTGAACTTTAATACCATACCATAAAGTTTAAGTGTTAGTGGAGGAGTTTCAAAGGAGGCAAAACGAGTGACTGTGGTAAAATGTCACTTAAAACGTGTATTTGCTGTACATCACTACATAGTTTAAAACAACGTACCGCTGTCTGACTGTCCCTATGTATGCTTAGATCTTTAAAACTACGCAACGGATCTTGAAACGGTTTTTCTTTCTAGATAGAGTGATTCAAGAGGAAGGTTTATATATATATAACATTGCCCCCGTGCGAAGACGGGGCTTAGTGCTTAATATAAATCTGTAAAGACGGTTGATTTGTGCAAGTTACAGCCTAAAAAGTAGTAGAATTTTGAAGAAAAAAAACAGCAAAACAGATCAAGACATATTTTTTCGCTTATTTTTTGTACAGAGCTGTAATAAAAATAAATTTTGGCTTTTTCCAGCGGCAAAGAGTATTCCAACGGTTTCAAAAGACCGGTAAGAACAAAGATCAGGCTGCCTCTTAACGCATAATTATAAAGAAGACCTATTCATCTTGAGCACGATGCCAAAACATCACACTGCTGTTCAGGTCTGAAACAGTCTTCAAGTAAATCACCACAACTATGAGATCTCTGAACATCAACAGCTGCTAGGTTTGAATTGTTCTTTCTTTTATAAACTGTGCTATATATTTTGTTTTCAAGAGTTAGTCTTTCTATGTTTTTATTTAAAATTTAATAGTGTGCAAAACGTATACATATTTTCCTTTTATATGAGTATCAATAATTCATCTAGCACATACTACAGTTCCACGAATCAGTTTTAAATGTTTAAGTATCTATCACAGTTTTCCTGCGTTCCAGTGCATGTATCAACATATGTTATATTTGTTTTGTTTAACTGAACAACATTTAAAATGTTTTTCATTGGCTTCAAAAGCTTTTAATTTGATTAGACACTCATGTTTCTAGCAAAATCGTTGAGCGCGTGACGAATTACGTGGCCATCATATACCGTATGCAACGTTAACACAAAAGGCCTTTTCAATAAATACAAAGTTTTCTTTAACCTTATGGTTTTTTAAACTTATCTGATACTGCCACCTCTCACTGTGAGTGAGAGCGGGCAAAAATGTAAATGCAATTCTCAGCCAGGTATCACTAGACGTTAGTAGACAAACACTTTAGGTGGAGCACTGGTGGCTTGAATTTCAAATCCACACAATTTTTTCGACTCCTATACCCCCTCTTGAACCCCCTTTTGAAAAAAAGATAAAGAGTTAATACGCAAATTAATTAAAAAAATTTAATAGTGATGTGGACAATTTTACCTTTGGTTTGAAATAAAAGATCAATAAGAAATGAGACTCTTTACTACCAAGTAAAGAGTCTTAGCCTCATCGCTGTTCAGATTAGGTTCAGGATTCATTATTAATGGCGACACGTTAATAGTCAGGGGCACAGCACACAAATACCACTTATAGGGTCACCACGTGGCCGCCCACGAGTGACCTGCGTCAGGCGCAACCCTTGACCTCATAATACTCGATTACGTTATATCTTTCAAGAGATGACGAAACTATTGTATAATGCAATAATTATGGTAATAATACTAATACTTCAAAATATATTGATTATATAAATTTCACTGAGAAATGTGAAGGTAACCTAACGACATTTTCTCATTATTTTTATAGCTGTTAGTACATCTGTCAGAATGGCATGCATCGTAATGGTAAATTAAAATTGTGATGTTGTAATCTGGCTTCGCCTTGTGAATACATATGTTAGATAATCTTCCTAGCTTGCTTGCCAGTTGAGTGGGAGAACCGCGGCGCACCGGCATGGCACACCGGCACACCGCCAGGTGAGACGCAATTGCCGCTAATGGGACCTCCTTATTAACTAATTGCTCCTTTGTATCCACGCCGCTGTATTAACTACGTCGTAGCGTCATTGAAAGTACCATGTATTTCCTTTGAACATATTTATCTTTTTTATGCCCTGCCCTTTTCACACATTAGGTTATATGTATCTTACATATTAAGTCTAGCTTCTCGAATCGTTCATTTTTTATGAAAATTTGGTCTACTGTATGTAGCACTCATACCCAATACCCAAAAAGTTTTGAAGAGTTTTCAACATGTATGAACCGAAAGAGTTCTAGGCTTTCTTCTGCGTGTTCATCCTGATATTTGAGATATTACACTTAATAGGCCACGCACAATATATAATACCTATCTATGCGAAATGAGTTTGTTTCTAAACAAAGTTTATGTCGCCATCAGCTGAATCAACAATGACGATTCACGTTCACGTGTTCCCAGTACTGCTTCAACTCATATGAACTGAAACTTTATTACTCATATGACACTGAGATCTTTTATACATATATACTATTGCAGCTTATTACGCGTCACGTTTACTTTAACATTCTGAAGTTTTGAGCGTCTTTAATATATTTAACAAGTCATATTCATGTGTTGGCCTATATTTCTTGTCTGGTTTTTTGAATAAAGCTGCGAAGGGTGGATAACAGAGCCTGACCTTCCTCGACAGCGAAGCGTTGTGCAGCTCGTCGAGAGTGGGTCGCGGTGCGGCGTGCAGGGAGAGCACGTTCCTGTAATTGTCCAGCCGGGGAAGTGCTTCCCGAGTGAAATGCCTGCAGAACAAATGGGGATAAACCTTGCTTGTTGCAATCATAAATTACATATTTGTACACTTATATAAATCACTCTAAAGCTTGAGAGCAGACGATTATTAAATCATTAAGAAAATATTACCTAAAGCTCTTTCCATACTTGGTGTCGGTAACTGTGAGGGGATCGTCACTGCCCACGCCGGAGCCATCGGAGTCTTCGGAGTCGTCCTCGTCCGTTTTATTTTCTTCCATCTATCAATAGTTAACAACAGATAAAACAAGAATTTATTTCTTTTTTATTTTTCTATGTATGTTCTGAAGGATTGGACTTTCTGCAGGAAGGACCAACACATTTATCCAGAACAACCATTTGTAGGCTTACTCAGAGTGTGAATCAAACAAATGGTCCACTGCTTCGAAGACTGTATCTAAACCCAAGGACATCAGAATAAGTAAGACTGCATATACATTATTAAATAATTTGTGGAATGATATGTATATAGTCTCACCGGCACAATTAGCGGAACACAAAAAATAACATTATTTTTTAATATTTCATAAAACATTGGCCAGCATTCTTACCTATTTATTTAGACCTTTAATTTAAAATCGAACCTATGGCGACAGTAATTTTTTTCTTGATTTTTCTTTGTTTCTCGGTAATGCTGATTATTTAGTGTTCGAGCTCGGTCTAAGGAGAACGTTTCGAAAATCCCTGAATTCTCACTTTTATTTATAACAGTTATTTTTTTCGTGTCAATAGTAGGCAACGTAGTTTGCATATATAATAGCGCCCGTTCTGCGACATCGTGAGTGATTGAAGCCATCCAGCCAAAGTCCGCCGAAGCCACTCCGCCTAACGTCGAGGTATTAACTCCGTGAAGCGTCGAGCAGCCTAGGCCACCTTGTCCGGAACGTGTGCGCCGTACACGCCTCGCCGAGACCACGTACCCCCGCGACAGCGAGACTACGTGTGCGACCTCGCACTGTGTCCCCCCTTTCCTTGGAAAGGGGCAGGCAGTGCGCGCGCTTGGAAGCGCGACGAATCCCGACTTACACTGCGGCCTTGATACCTCTCCCCGCTCGCTGGGCGCTTCGCTGGGCCTCCCCTAGGGGTCTCACCCGGCTAAGTGGCCCGCGCTGAGGGGAGCAAGGTACATCGCTCGCCTGGGGATTGACTCCGCCCGCAACAACGGGCCGTGACGGAGCCGCGAACGATGGAGGGCATATCGCCCCCCAAACCTCGCAGGAGAACGCGCACACCTGTTGCCATGGACCAACAGGACATCGAGGAAGCTGAGCTCCCAAGACAGCTGTTGTGTCCACAGCCACAGCGCTACCAAGTAGCCGAAGAATACCTATCGACCAGCGAAGAGGAATACCGTAGAAGTGCCGCAAGCGTCTCAGAGGTGGCGGAAGTCAAGGCCGACGGTGGTGCGTCTAAGTACGTATCCACCCCGGCCAAGACGTACCACCCTAGGAAGACCCGCAGGCGACATACGCCGCCCGAAACCGACGCATCGCTATTAGAAAAGCGACAATGCGTCGAAGAAATGGACACCGCACCGCAAGACGACCAATATGAAAACGAACACAGGAGTACCAACACGACGCGATATTCACAACCGCCAAGATCGCCCTCGTACGACTCAGTACAAGCGCCATCCGAGCGCATGGAAACAGTACGAGAAAGTACATCCTATGCAGCCATAACAAAATCGCCTGTGCAGCCAACACCGTCGACATCTGCTCAGACGGAGGAGCAAGCACGTGCAGCTCCCGAAGAAGATACCACAAAAAAGGGATATCCACCTATAATCGTCGAAAAACTGCCCGATTGGGCTCACCATTTTTTGGCGCTTAAAAATAAGCTCGGACACGCGCCGAACGCGCGAGCTTTCGGAAAAGGCATCCGTTTTCTACCCCAATCGGGGCATGAATATCGAGTTGTCCAACGACACTTGACTGCAGCCACCAACGAAGATAGCAGCATAACTTGGTACTGTTATGCTCCGGCCAGACACCTCCCCACTAAAGTGGGCATTCGTGGATTGCCTGAAACGACACACCCGGGGAGCATAACAAATGCGTTACGCGACCTAGGGTTCCCGGCGACCTACGCAAAATTGATACCTCCAATAAGAAACCGAAGCCGATGCGTATTTTTCGTGCAGCTCGAGCGCCTCAATAACAGAGAAGCAGCCCGACTGTATGACATAAATGAGCTCCTCAACATGCCGGGCGTCCAAATCGAGGGGTGGAAGGGGAGAACAGGCCCACCCCAGTGCCATAGGTGCCAAAAATTTGGACACTCATCGGCAAATTGCCACAGACCGGTTGTCTGTGTTCGCTGCGCAGACAACCATATAGCAGCCAACTGTCCAGTGCCGCTAACCACCCCCGCACGTTGTGCAAACTGCGGGCAAAGACATCCGGCCAACGATAGGCGCTGTCCCGCGTTTTTAAGAGAGGCAAGAAAACGCGGGATAGCAATCAATCCGCCGCGGCCGAACATAAGAAATGAGAGAACGGGATGGACGACCGTCGGACGAAATGGAGATAGCCGCAGCGGGGGGACAGCCCCCCCCCCCCCCCCCTCAGACTTCCCCCCTCAGCCTAACGAAGGCGAGAGCATAGTAGCAACCGCATTACAAACCCCTACCGCAGTGCGAACCACTGCGGGGGACATATATAGACAGCCTGCCTCGGGCGCGCGCCCGCATTCTACAGTCGTCGCCGACGCCGCCTCCACTGCCGCCACCTTATCAAGACCAACCACAACAATTACTACACTCCAGCCACCAGCCAACCCAGCTACAAGTAGGGTTAGAAGCCATCGTCGAAGACCCGCGGCCTCATCACAAGACGAAAGACCGTCAACTCACATCACCCGAGAACGGGAACAAGCCACCAATACGGAGACGGAGACGGCGTTACCTCACCGCCCCCCCCCCCCCCCCAACAAAGAAGCCGTCAAACATACGTCGAGCAAAGGACGGAGACAGCGCCTGCCAGTCGTCGCCCCCTTCGCCCTCAAGACCACCGCCAAGCCACTGAAGCCCCTAGAACTGTGGAGGAATTCACAGCATCTCTTCAACAATTGATCCGCATATTGGCGGATGCATTAATAACTATTATAGCCGCAATGGCATCCGGACAATCACCGATAGGAGCAACCTTACATACTCTGTCTACGCTACTCACCGAGCATCACGGCGAATAGTAAAATAGCAATTACCATCAAACAGTGTTGCGCCATTTTTATGGCGATATTAAAACAACACAACATATACCATCTGGCCAATTTGGCCCAAATTACCGGGGGCACAGAGAGGCCCCAGAGATGAAGCCCGGGTCATGAGATATGTTCTCGACACCCGTACCTGCAGGCCCCTCAAGGCCGAGTAGATGACCCGTGTGTGTGTGTGTGTGTGTGTGTGTGTGTTTGCATATAATAAAAATGCACGATTTAACGGCACCAGAGATTATGAGAGCAGATGAAATGCGAAAATATAATCATACGTACAGATCTATTGCCGCCAGACCGAATCTATTGCAGCAGTTAATTTCAACGATTCATCCCAGTATTCGACGGCACCGGCTGACTGATTTTCTTGTGAGGAGGAGAGGGGCAGAAAAACAATCGACCAAAGCTTCAAAACTTTAAAAAATGGCACCGAGGATCGAACAATAATACGATAAATTCACACTTCAATACAGATCTTAACAAATCGACAAATTAATATATCATGAATTTTTGGTAAAATTTGTTAGTTTCGGTAGTTGGTATTGACCCAGTTCAGCAAACACAAGGGCTTAAATCGTGTTCGGTGATTTAGCTTCTGTTAATTTAACGAAATATTTCATATATGCGTGATGTATGTATTATGGTTTAAACGCCTACTCACTGTACGTAGAAATGTTGGTATAATATCCTTTTTAACATTTCGACGTTTATTAATAAGGTTTTAATAGTTGAAAAGTGACGAATGTGTGTTGCACCGGCCTTCTTTGGCAGTGGTAGCCGGTAGGTACCGACCTAAGTTTCCTAAGTGAATAATAATATTCTAGACAGACCTTATAACTCCGAACTAGTCTGCAACTAGTGTTTACATATATTATTGTACTAGCTGTTGCCCGCGACTACGTCCGCGTGGAATAGGGTGAAAGCGAAAAATTCAGACAGATACAGACAGATATCTAAACATATAATAAAAATGTATCTTGTCTTTGTCTGTACATGAAAGACATTTGAGAAAAACTATTATTAAAGGTCCACCTTTATCAACGCAATAGAACCCAAAACAATGGTTGTAAAAATTGTTGTCTGTGTATCTGTGCTATTGTACGCGCCAATCTCAGAAACGGCTAAACCGATTTGGGTGGAACTTTAACTAATGCATTGTAGTACTTCACTTACATTTAGTGTTATTTGTATTCAAATCGGTTCATAAAAAAAAAGTTATATCAACTTAAAAAAAACAATAGCTACAGCTAAATTGGATGAAACTATAGTTAACTATAATTATATTATGGTCTGTAAAATGATTATTAGATTACATAAATTTAAAAACCAGCCAAATGCGAGTCGCAATCGTGCACGAAGGTTTCCATACCATAATCTATAAAAACGGCAAAAAAATCTGTTGTATGAGGACCCCACTTTAAAAATATTCTGAAGAAAATTTACGTTTATATGAAGTTAAGTTTATATGAAATTGAAAATGGAATCCGCAATTGCACAATTTTACACCGACATTGCGCGGGATTCTATATGCAGAAAGGCCACTTGCAGTAAGCGAACTTAAAAACTCAACCGGCTAATTTGTGGCTTGGTCATTGCTTGCAGTGAGCATAATGCGTTCACATAACGATCTCGAATATCCTGATATCACCAGGAAAATTCTTGGTTATGTTAACACTTGAAAGTTCCCCAAATACTGAACTTATCAGTTTGTTTTCGGAGAAAACGACTGTATCAAGTTTGTCCGGAAGACATACCTCCCCTTTTTTTCTCTGAAAGGATATCCTTTCTGCCTTCGGAAAATCGGAAAATTCTTGGGCAAGTAAACGGAGTCCGCACGTTAACTGTTAACCGTAACATGTGTTTTTGAGGCCAGAGATAAGAACGCTTCTGTGGGACATTTATTTCTTCGCTTTAGTACCCCGAGTAATGAGAGGAAAGGTTTTCATTCATTCATTACCTAGTGTGTGTGTAGTGCCAAGTTCAAACTACTCATGAGTGGAGTTGTATTTTTCATATTATTTTCACTTTTAATTTGTTAGCCAACTAATTATTTTGTTTTTATTTTATAAAATGGCCCAATTTGGGAAATAAACCAATTGTAAAAAAAAATTATAAAATAATTATTTTTCGTGTATCAGATAAATTTTCGTTTTAGGGTGCACAATTAAATAAATTAATAAAAAAATATACGATGTTAAAACGTTTTAATACTAAAAGTTGGTTTATTTACTGATAGATTGTTCTTCAACTGTTTCAACTTTGAACAAATACAATAATATTTGGTTGTAATTATTTATGAAAATAACAAAATCAACAATAAGTACAACAAAAAATTTAGGGATGTGAACCCAATCCATAAAGAATGATGGTCCTATACACTGTATGTATAGGATTGATAGACCAATCAATCACGAGATAAGACGTTAAATTATGCTTTAAATAAATTAATTAACAACTGGTAACACATACAAATAATTTATAAATACGAAATATGTGAATATATATTTTTTAGTTTCGTGTTTTCGAAGGTCTAATCAAATTAAAACTCTCAATAATAAATAAATACGAAACATATTTCGTAACGGTGAGCGGGCGATTAGCGGCATAGGTCCATCTAGCAAGGCGCCTCAGCGCTCTCTGTTCAACGTGTGGAGTTGGAAGAGAACCGAAACAACGCCGCGGTGGCGCGGTGTTTTGGCCATCGCGTGCGAATTGATTTTAATGAATTAAATTAATATTTACAAATATCTTACTTCAATTAACAAATTAAGACAATAGTCCTTTTTATTAATATATTCTACACCACTGATATTAATTTCATTAAGATTTGTCCATTTATTATATCTATTTTTTTATTTGAATTTCACGTTCAAAGGTAGGTTCGTGATTTTTTTCTCTCGAGAAAATATATCGAGAATATGTTTTGAAAACAATGGTCCATTAGAATGTAAGATCAAGATTAACATATTCTTTTTTTTTTTGCTTCTATTAAATGTATAGATTTTGTTAAAAGGATTTTTGAAAAACCTATTTTTACTGCATACAGCGCCTTAATATAGTGGGCCCGGATACCAAACTTACTAGACGAAATGTAGAAGTATAATACTTCTACTTCATGCCGGTCTTCTATAAGGTCGTAGGTTCGTTCTGTTGATTGAGAGGTTCCATTCCGAGTATCAAGACCTGACGACTCCTTCAAGTCGCGTACGCTTCCGCTAAGACAACACAGTTCAAAGCATACCAATCATTTTAATCAGAGCATCAAAGCCGAGTTTGCTTTGAAGATATTTTTAGCTGCGCTAAATTTAGTTTCACTCACCCACGTCTGCGAAGCTAACGAGGGTTGCCACTGCAAAATTATCCAACCGAATTCAAAATTAAAGAAGATTAAAAGAGATAAGAAATTCATTTAATTATAACAATAATATGACTGTGAATTATTATGATCACACCATTTTGAAGGTTCACGCTCTCCTAGCGTGCAAGGAGCTCCCGCCCAGGCACGTCTATTTCGTAGAAGAATCATTTGCCGCCGGCGGTAATTTTGGATCGATACCACTCGATATCAATGGTCCTCCAAAAAGAGGGCATATCCCTTCCTATAATGCCGGTACATGTAACTCATCTGGTGTGGCTAATGGTAGTTGCCGAACGCAGTGATCAAATATCATAAAGCGACAAAAAAGTTTTCTTTTTATCGCATCTGGCGACCCTACGCTCTAAACTCTGCATCATGCGCTATTTTTCAATTACCTAGAGTGGAAAAAATGTAAGCGAATGTTTCATTTTGATCTGAATCACGATTTTTTTTTCTATTTATTCTTAAAGTATATATCGTTTAATAAAATTATTTTAACCTTAAACTTATCGCAAGAAGATGATGTACGTATATGAAATATCCCCGGCTTTTCGCATCTGGTCGCTTTGGTAATAAAATGGTCCATTGTAATATGATAAGATAACCACAGTGTTTATTCAGCGTTATAAGCTAGCATGGAGCTTACAACGCAGGATAATAGTGTAGTGTGTGTGCGAGGATTTGAGTAACAAGCAATTTGAAGCCCGCTATCATCACACATATTTCCATTTTTCATTTGTCAAGGCGTCTTACATACCAACTGCCATTGTCGTACAAGTTTCACTTTGTAATTTTTTGTTTATCCTACATTCAAAGATGTATGAAAATAAATATTCCAGCGTAAGCTCACGTGTGAAAGAGTACTTGCTAATAAATCCCCCACTACTCACAAGCCTAATAGGCTGAAGCAAATTTTTGCTGCATATTATTATTATTATTATTATATATACTTTATTGTACACCACAAACTTTTATACAGTTGATATAAAATAAATTTAGCTAAAAAAAGCTTAAAAGCTAGGTACGATTACGATTACGATTGATACATATTTGATGAGAATGGAATGTACGACCAGTTTTATTTATTCCATTAGCTGAGAAGTTTTCTAAATCTAACACAAAAAGCAATGTTTTTTTATTATGGATGTATTTCTTTCTATGAAAATTTAATGTAATACATCAATACATATAGTAAAAATGTAACTGATCCTTGTCTGAACATGGAAGATATTGAGAAAAACTATTATTGGGAGCCTTTACCAATGCACTAGAACCCAAAACAATAATTGTTCAAAATTTTGTCTGTTTGTCTGTGCGCGCATATCTCGGAAACGACTTAACCGATAGGTACATCTTTCACTAGTGCATTGTAGTAAGCTTCACTTAACATTAATAAAAAAATAAACGTCACATTTCTAGACCCACTATTTTGAATCATGTGTCTGTTAGTTACTCGTTTTTTTATAAATTGAAGATATTTTGTAAGTTCAGTTGCGAATCCTCATATGTATATTCCAAATGTACCAAAGGTTTAAATGTAAACACAACATACGTTTCGTTTTTCTCTCGTGACATAAAGAAAAACTTGAACAAAACGCTTAAATATAATTAGCCAATATATTTTTCCATTGAAAACTGCTTACGAAACATCTACAATTTACAAGTGAATGTTCCGTTGATTGTGCAAGAGAAGGGCGTTCCACCTTAATTAACTATAACACTTTCACAAATTTATAGAATTAAGAATTCATAAATCTAGAACCATTTGTGTTTATTTGATTTGGTTTTCAGAGCATTGAAAACAGCTTGATAACAATCAATAGTGAAGACCATTGATGATTTATGAACTTTAATAATAAATATGCCAAAAGTTTGCATAATGTTATGTGGACGATTATTTTATTTTTGTCCATGGTCAAATAGCAACATCAGTACAAAAAATGACAAGAAACAAAGGAGTTCCTCGTACGTAAATGATATTATAACAGTACAATCATACACTACGTATAAAAATCGAAAGTCATGGCATCGTGGCGTAGCACTCATTTTTTCTATTTGGTTCTTTTTCATTGGATAACTTTTATCAGGGCTTGCATATATTTTCCCTCACCGCGAGGTTTAACGCAGATAATTATTAATTCTTCATTCTATTGTTAATTGTTCGTAAATGACTACCAAGAAATTTCGCATTGTAATTTATTTTGTTGTCACTTTATTTTACAATAAATCCGGGAAATATGTATAACGGATAATGTAGTGAGCAAGCGCGGCCCTACACCGCCGGTACAGCTGGTGGTCGCCACATCTTGGAGACAGCGGGCCCGTGGCGAGGTTATAGGAAGACTTCGGCGAAGCACTTATCCAATTTAGGGTTATTATGATTTATTGACTTCGTGCGCGACCTAGACCGACCGAAGAGTCTTTTTAATACGGCAAAAATAAACGGACTGGTATAAGACTACGGGCGCCGTACATTTAGTGTAATCTGCATGTACTAAACTAGAAATATGCTTAAAAAAATCATAAATTGTGCAGAGATAAACATAACATCAGCAGATTATTATCGAAATTCTAAGGCAACTCAGACATATTTTTATTCATTTATTCCGAAACATTGTTAATCGGTACAGAGTCGAATTACAGGAAAAACCACGAGGAACCAGGTACGGAGTGATCCTGGTAACCCTTACATTACTCTAGAGAAAAAACTTTTGTCTTTACCAAATAAAATATAATATCTACAATGTTGTGGCTCCATTGCTGTCCTCATCGCGTAACTGTGTCGCAACCATCTAATTCTATTGCATAAACGATTTCGGCGACGCCCTTTAGCATGCATAATTTAAATCGATTTCAAATAGGCACACGATCGTGACGTCCCCCGGTGGTAATAGTAAGTAAATTCCATACTCGTTTTAACATATGTACGATTTCATTACTTAATACTACCCATACTACATATTTATGCTGTTACTATAACCTCTTTGTCAAAATCATTTTACCATTCCTTAAAATAAATATTATCTCATGAATCGAATCCTCAATTGTTTTAAATCAATTATTTTGGTCGTAATCAGAATAATTAAAAAATATATGGATTATCGCAGGCGGTTTAAGGATAAGGAAGGTTCATCGTTTTTTACCTTTCCTTTCACCTTTCTTTGAAATTTGATTAAAAAACGAATAAGACGCATTTTGCATTCACGTCCGTTGCCGGATACATTAAACATTAAACGCAGGACATTCGCTTACCTTGGACTCGGCGGATAAAAGCTCTAAATCCTATTCACTTTATATATTCACTTGTTATAGCTCTATTTACGGGAACGCATTTCGGTATGCCGTATGCCCCGCTCCATACCGTTATTTGCTGATTTTATGCTTTATTTGTTATTCCAACTTAGAATAGCATTATGATTACGACGCAAACGGCGATGGTATTAATCTGCCACTAATCGAATGCGTTCCGCCCTTTTTAAAATTGCTACTTTTTGACCGCTTTCCAACATTCATATTTCCGAAACAAAAGTTAATCGTGCCCTGTCCGCAGACTTGACTTAGGCAAAGAAGATGAATAGTACGATGTTTTATTTAGTCCATAAAGAGTTAAATATTGAATAAAATTATCAATCAAATACGTCATCAACTTCCGTATTATAAAAATTAACAAAAAGTCAAAAACCTATCTAATCTATATCTGTTCACTTCAATACAGCTCGTATTGAGGGAGCTATGCAGTGGAACCTAGGGCCAAAAGTCTTCGCCAGAGATTTGTCTATCGGACAAAGCCAAATGACTAAATTAAAGACTGACAGCGGCGCTATCATCTCCAGTAGACCAGTGTTTCAGTGTCAGGTTTTGAGTGAGATTCAGAGGTTCTATGGACAGCTGTACACATTCGTTGAAGCGACACACACGTGTGAATGACGCTTGTCTGACAGTATTACAGTCAGTCCGAGCGAGATCAGAATGGCTCTTGACCATCTTAAGAATGACAAAGCATCAGGAGAGGATGGAATAACAGCAGAACTTCTGAAATCGGGTGGGGAATCGGTACTTGTGGTCCTTCAGAAGCACTTCAATTCCCTTCCTCTCTGGTGTTTCCTTCCTTCCTTCTGGATGCTACTACATGCTACTATACCAGAGGCGAGGAGCAGAAGTGTAGTGGTGCTGTTCTTCAAAAAAGGTGACAACGCTCTCTTGAAGGATTATAGACAGATAGACAGATATCCCTTCTAAGCCGTATTATGTGCTGTTTTAAAGATTCATCTAGGATCGTGTCGCTTCCTGACTCTACGACTTCCAGCCTCCAGAACAAGCCGTATTCAGAAAAGGTACTTCAGTACCATAGGCCACGTACACAAAAGGTATGGTCCGAAAAGTATAATCTTCCTTTATGCCTACCATATGTGGATTATGAGAAAGCCTTCAATTCTCTCGTAATTTGGGCGGCGAATCCAGGCCCTCCAGTGATGCCAAATTGACGACATCAAATAATGGCGATAAAAGAAAGAATATTTTATATTCTTCTTTTTTTGTAAACACCGTTATTATCTAAATAGCGTTATCTATGTAGGGACTAAATTATTAATGCTGCTATCGCAATATTTATAAGGTAAATGAATACATATTCGCAAGATCGTGATATAATATATTTATACGGTCATTAAGTATGGAATTCGTCATCTCCGCTGACCCGCATCAGATAAGCATTTAGTATCCCCGCAATTTGTATGAAAATACAGGAAAATGCAGTTCAACGGGTTTTGTCAAACTATTCAAAGGATTGTGAAGCCAAATGAGCTTCCGTTGCCAAGTAAATGGCTATTGTTTTATGACAGCCAGAGTAAATACAAAACTTCATTAATCGTGTAGGAGATTGTTTTTTGTAATGATCTTTCATACGAATCTAATAGTAAAATATAATTATGTTTAAAAGCAGGGCTTAATAATTAATGTTGATTAAGGGTACCCATGCTATTGCTTAGCGACCAAGCTCCTCCGGGGAAGTAGGTCCTTCCGCCTGAAAGTAGACCAGAGTGAAGTGGAATTTTCACTCGTTCGCGTTCACTAGACGCGTCCTTGATGTATCAATAACATATCGTTAACCGAAGTTAGGTCCGTCTTCACTCCAAATGCGTTCAACAGTTATCGATACGATGCGCTTCATTAAAAGCTCCTTAAGCTTAAGTCTTCACTTTGTTTATAAACTGCCTAACACGACATAAAAAAAGAAGAAATGGATATTTGTTGATCATTTAAAATTTTACAAGGGCGTATTTATTTAAAACTAGCTACTGGCCGCGACTATGTCTGCGTAGAATAGATTGAAGATGTAACAGTAAGACAGAAAGACTGATATACATAAAATATGTATATAAATTATAGCCTATATCTTATTCTGAGGTATAAGCTATATTATTGTAAAGTTTCATTAAAATCCATTCAGTAGTATTTGCGTGAAAGAGTAACAAATATCCATCCATACATACAAACTTTCGCCTTTATAGTATTACTAAGGATGTATTGTGTACGCATATAATTTAAAACCCCAGAATTGACCAATGAGTCACCTAATGTATTAGAGCAGTTGAAACTAGAATATAACAGATATCCAAGCATGTTTAAGTTTGCACCTGATGTAACCGACAGGCTCACCACATGTCCTTTTGATACCAAAAACTTCATACAAATCAAGTAAAAGAGCCAACTATTGAGAAGTGGTTCTCTTATAAGCAGGGCACAAAAAATATGTAAATGTAAATGGAAAATTAATGGCACCACTAAGATAAGAACAAAAAAGAAGACAAACCCTCAATCATTATATCTTAGCTCAATGCCCAACCCTTAGTCCATCAATTTCTGTTTTAGTAAAATAATAAATGATTCTAGAAATAAATAAATTTTGATTGAAATTATGAACTCAGAATTAACATTTATGGGCACATTTAATGAATGAATAGGACACACATGAATAGGACAATAATACTTATCACAAACAAAAAGGAATGACTTATAAAATATTAATTTATGTGACATGTATGATAAATTTTAAACTTCATGATTGCAAACATCAGGAATAATAAACAACAACTGCAATGTTTATTTAACAGAGCATTGTGTCCATGATAACACTGAGTTATTAGCTTTACAATACAAATTAAGGTCTCGAACACAGGCAGAAAAAACATAGAATGCACAGACCCTACTTATTTTAAACTTAAGTCCCTATATGTAAGAGGTGGTGAGAGAACTCTTCAATTGTTACATTTATAAAACTAAACTAGTTATATAAACCTATGGCTGGTTTAGTAAGAAGGGCTGAGGAAAATAGATTTTACTGATAACTAAATGGCTTAGAAAACTGGGGACCTACAGTTACGGTTTTAAACACTTTTGAACATGAAAAATTTGCTTCCCTTTTAATAATTTTCCTAACATATAATTGTAAAATTTCCAACAACATTGAAACTTATAGTATAGCGACTCTTATGCAATCTATACATATTTATGGTATTAAAATAACTTTGTCACAACCCTACCTTAAATCTGGTAGCTGATGGTTGGTCCTTAAAACGCGATGGTTTGTCCATGTCCCGAAAGCTACTTTTCGTTACTGGGGACCTGGAATGCAACGCGAGTGCCCCCTCGATGTTATCATTAGGAAGTAAACTATCATTCTCAGAGGTCTCCTTCTTAAATTGCAACCCAGCTTCAATGTCATCATATTTTATACTCTCGGCTGGATACTGAATGTTTCCGTTTGTCGCTGCCATAGACTTCGCAGAACTTATTTTACGGAATCTACCGATAATCACATCTTCTTCATCGCTAGCAGGCACATTCACTTTCTCAACAAGCACGTGTTTATTCTGATTTAACTGCGACTTAACTGGGCTTAATTCTATATCCTTTTGTGGTGAACCCATAGTTATTAATTTAGTTTTAAACTCAGTTTTAATTCAAAAATAATTAATTTTAATCACAATCAACTACAATAATAATTTCCCTTTACTGGTAATAAAAAGAACCGATAGACTTTTAGGAGGGAACTATCTCTATAATTTATTCTGATTTTGTTCAAAATTTCAGTCAACTTGTAAGCTAAGGTTAAAATTTGTAACAACGCGAAATAGTCGCATTGTGAATCAAAGGGACACCTGTTCTACACAACGGTTACAGTGACAATGAAATTAAATGAAAGAATAATTATCAATGAAAAACTTTTACGACATTGCCAGATGCAAAGTAAAATTGTTTAACAGATTATATACATTGTACTGAAAAATCCCGTGGTAAAAACCATAAAAAATTATTGATTACTTCAAGTAATTTACTTATATTTTCACAAATATGGTTAAATAAAACTCTACTATTCGCATGGATGTAAGCAAAAAATATTCGAAACGTCGGGAATTCAAAATATAATCATAATCAAAATAGAAGAAATCCGTAAAATAGTGTTTCCAACAACGTTTTCTTTAGATTTAAAAAGTAAAAAGTAAGTAACAGCCTATACATGTCCCACTGCTGGGCAAAGGCCTCCTATATACAGAGGGTATCAGGGCATAGTCCACCGAGCGGCCCCACTGCGGTTTGGCGGACTTCACATATTTTCGAAATATATATTTTTTGTTATTATTTCGAAAATATGCAGGTTTCCTCACGATGTTTTCCTTCACCACGGAGCACGTGATAAGTCAGCACTTAAAGTTAAAAACTTCATTGGTGCCGGCACCGGGGATCGAACTCAGGCTGCTCGAGTATATTGAATTAAAGGCGAGCGCCCGGACACTGAGCTATCACGAGATTTAAATGTATGTTTTATTTATTTTGAATTATTGTTTTCTTTATGTGAGATCATGGCACGTGAGCAGGCGGTTTACCTGATGGTCATTGATTTCCCTCGTCTATAAACATCTATAACAGGAATGAGCTATACTAGGTTAAATTAAGTACCTGTTACTATTACTGTTCATTAAAAGTAACAGTGACAAATACCTGTTACAAAATAACAGCCTGTTATTTGATAATATAATAAATATTTATTTAGGACACTAGTCCCAAAGTAAGCAACGCTTATACTATGGGTGTAAGATACCCGATAAACAAACTTAAACATACTTTTCTTTTTTAAATGAATGCATATTATAAATATATAAACACCCAGACACTGGAAAAATGCTATGTTCATCACACGATACAATATTTTTTTAGGAGTGGGGATAGACCACCTTTTGGTGCGAGAGGTAGATTCAATCTCTTGAATGGTAGATGTGGCTAATGGGATCACTTTCAAGCCAAAAAGACACTTTAGGACTGATAAGAAAACTGTTTATTTCAACTTAAACATTTTGAACTTATTTTAGACGAAACGTAATCATTATGAAATTTATGTAAAATACAAGAGTTATGTCATATAGCTAGACATGTTACTTCTCCAAACGATTTTAACGGAATCAATCAATTATGACAAAATTCAGTCTGAACAAATAAAATTAACATTCCAAATTTAAAGTAATTCAAACATAATACATAAATCAAATAGTATAGAGAGTATATCAAAAGAGTATGTATAATCTGAGATTACTAATCAACACAATCAACCCACTACGCCAATCGAGTCGTCAAATTATGTTGTGACAATCTATGTAATTGTTACTATAGTAACATCTTACCGTAAGGTAACGTCTGTACTTCTATTTCTACAAAGCTAAAAGACCAATGCAAGAATAACAAAGAGCTTGTAATAGTGACAGTGTTCAGGAACAGCTGTGACAAGGTGTAACAGTTTTTATCGCTTTCAAACTAAGGTAACACTCGTAAGCATGAATAAAGAAAAGCTTGTAATACCGTGTTAAGGAGCATTTTGTGTGGAACAGGTACTTTTAGTTAAGTTTTTTCGTAACAGGTACAGTCTTTTATATCGAGATACGATAAAAACGCCTCACTCCCACATCTATATCAACACTTGGGGCCTGTGGGGATGCACACACGTTGCTACCTTTTAAAAGGGGGCTCTACATTTTTTAGACCTTTAGTCCATTTTACTCTATGTACAGATTGGATTATTTTTAGGTATTACAACACAAAAAACCTGTTCTGTTTCTTAATTTATTTAACAAAAAGCAAAACATCATGCAGTGGCAACCCTGCTGTACGTACATACAATAACACATTTGATTTGACAGGTTAACCTTAACGTTAGAAATTTAAGTGTTAGCCAGACCCTGGTAGTAATAGTCACAAGGACGCTATAAATCCGGCCGCCGCCAAGGACGCACACCCATAATTACTTTTGTAAACTTCATGGTAAACAATTCTAAATTAATTTAGAAACTCAAAATTGTCGCAAATATGTACTTTTTGTAATGATGTTGCTGACCTAAACCATAAATAATTTTCATAATCTTGGTGTCCGAACTAGAAAATATAAATACACAGGTATTATATGATTTGCCAAAACTTCTTCAAAATATTATAGTTTATATATAAATTCATTGTAAATACAATAGGTATAAGTAACTTGTAAAAGTAGTTTTTTTAAGCATTACTTGATTCCAGGGCCGTTAAACTAATAAAAAAAAAAAAATAAAAAAAAAAAAAAATACATACAATAACACATTTGATTTGACAGGTTAACCTTAACGTTAGAAATTTAATGTTATTATTTCTAAATTAATTTAAAATAATACGCATAAATATATCATGTGTTAGAGTGTATGAAATATAGTAAATTAATTCAAGAAAAAACTAAAATGGGTTTTGATGAAGGCAGCATAGTCTTGAATAGTGAAAATGAAACTTATTTTGCAGGACAAGTTATTTACGGCAAACTGGTGTTCCAGCAGAACAAAGTTAAAACATTTCGTGGTAATATTAGACTTTATATTCGTATTGTTTCTTAATTCTCTTAATACAAAATGACCAAATCCCCACCTCGGGTGACAATAAGGAAATGAAATGTATTTATAACATATAATTATGAAGAAAATATAAAAATAACAAGGCATAAAATAAGTTTTAAGTCTCTTTTAACTTTCACAATTTCCTCTTTTGTTTATGTTTTGGTTTATTTTATTACTTCAAATAATATTAAGCTGTAATTACAGCTTAATATCATCTCTTAAAATTTCACATTATTTAACTGCAAGATATTTTAATAAATCTATTATCTAAAAAAATATTTTGATATATAAAAAATATAGATAAATAAAAGAAATTAAATGAAATTAAAATCAAAGAAATTTTTGGTTACCTGTACAAGGGGGGGTGTACCCAGGTGTGCTTTTTGAAGGTGTAACTTATTGGAGATATACTCTGTTTCTTCTGCATATCAATGACATGTTGCAAATGTTCATTGCTATGCAGACAATTGCACTTGTACACTGGCCGAGCTAGCATTTCTCGAGAACACGAGTGTCTGAAGTTGAGACTTTGTTAACCTAAGTCTCAGACTGGGGTCGACTAACTGCAAGAGCGAACACTGTTGTGTGGTTCTACCACTGTAAACTGCTAAAAAGTCCCGATTTGTCATAACTCCTTTTTTCGGGAACACTCCCCTGTCTGCCACAGCTAGTATCGGAATACTTGGCGTCGAAATCTCGAAAAATGTTCAGTTCCATCGTCAATTGGAAGGTAAGGTCCAATTAGTCTCAAAGAAGCTTGTTGTGCTCAGCAAGGCGAGATAGTACTTCACGTCGGCTAAACGCCTAAACCTTTATTAGGTGCAAATTCGGCCCCACATGGAGTACTGTTCTCATCCCTGGGCGGGAGGCCTTATTACCTTATTAGCTTCGGCTGAATTTCACCATTGGACACAATCAAAAATTTCATCCATACCACCTTGTTGTCCAGCGTTTCACAATAGCTCGATTTTCAAGGCATTTCCTGCCTCGCACAACTACTCTGTAGAATCAGCTGTCGCCGGCGGTCTTTCCGAACCATTACGACCTGGAAACCTTCAAGATGAAAGCATACTCTTTCCTAAAAGTCTGTCAACACATTTGTGAAGAAGTGTGTGTAAGAAATTGACTTAAAACTTTATATCCCTATTCTATAAAAATTCATACTTAAAAAAGGAATTTACTACTTTGATCTCCTTTTAATAATTTTAGCAAAATGAATAGAGAAATTTTAATACATAATTTGTATTAATTAAGCGTTGTTAATGTAACATGTAATTAAGAATACAATGTGATTAACAACACTACAAATAATGATTACAATATGTTAACAGGTATATATGTAAAGGTAAAAGGGTTTTGTAAAGTTCACTGGACTACCAGTCATACTCGTAGGGAGAATGACCGAAGTTACACATATACAGAAAATCATGATTCTTATGAAGAATATTTCAACATGAAAGTGTTTTTGCTTGGTGGAGAAAATGGTGAGTGGCTTTGCATTTTTTGCCATTTATAGGAAATGTAAATAAAATTTGGAAAATACTTTATTTTTCTCAAAAACAGTTGGCAACCTTATATAGCACCCTACCTAAATATTTTTTTATTTTGTTTTCTTAGTATTTGTTGTTATATATCTTGTGATGCCAGTTGTAAGTACTATATTACTGTATGTCTATTAATACTGAAGCTCATACTTTTTTAGTAATTTACGGCAGACAAAATAGAAACCAGTTAAAACTGTTTCTCTGGTAAGATCCTAGATGTAGAACTTTTAATTGACAAGTATAATGTAGATATCTTGTGCTTTACTGAGACATGGCTCAATGATATGACATTTAGTATAAAAAATATTCAGTAGCCAGTAAATTTAACAGAGTATCTGCTATGGGAGGGGGGTGTCTCATCCTATATAGACATACTTTGAAATTAAAACAAAGAAATGATATTGTTGCATACTCTGTTGAACGACTATGTGAGATTGCTTGTGCAGTGTCTATAGACCACCCTCAGCTGGCCTTATAAATTTTTTATTAATTATTGAAGATATCTTGAGTAAAATATTTAAAATAAAAAAGCATATAGTCATTTGCGGTGACTTTAATATTGATTTACTGACAGATTCTCCAGATAAAGCGAGTCTTCTGTCACTTCTTATAACATTTAATCTTTACTGTGTTTTCAATGAACCAACAAGAGTAACCCCATCCTGTGCCTCTTGTATATATAATATTATAGTAAATTGTAAAATTGTTGACCAAGAAATATTGAGTGGCATTAGATCTGACCATAAAGCCCTTAAAATAGACATGTATGTTAATAACAAAAATAATGTTATTATAAATGAGTGTAGGCTTCTTAATAAATTCAGAATTAAGCAGTTTAGAAATAGTGTCAAATACAAGCTACCCTTTTTAAAATTAACTAATAATGATCCCAATGACAATTTCAATGCCTTGTTTAATATGATTACTTCAGAATTTAATATAATTATGGAAAAAGAAAAACTATAACTTTAGGCAATAAACTTTGCATTAGTGAATGGGCAACTAGGGGAATTAGAAAGAGCAGGGATAAACTATATGATCTATATGGTATTAAGTAATTATCTTGTGATCTTAACTTCCATGAATATGTTAGGAATTATTGAAATTTTTTTAAAAGGTTCTGTACCTTAGCTAAACAAACTATTAATAAAAAAAAAGCAAGCTAAAGCAAAAATTTAAGTATTAAAATTAAATTGTCTTCAAATAAAGTTTTCAAAAAAAGTACATGGAATGTAATAAATAAGGAAACTAGCAAAAACAATGAGAAAAGGCAGATTTTACATTAAAAATTAATGGCGAAGTTATAAAAGAAAATTATAAAGTTTCAAATGAGTTTCTTAATGTCTTCACAAATATACATTGTAAAACTACTAGACATACTAAAACTTTTAAAAATTTAAATAAAAAGAAAACAGACAACCTATGGGACTTATTAATATGGGCAATTGATCTTATAATCTATGACATTGCTTGCACATTAGCACAAATATTTAATACATGTTTAGACAGTAGCAAATTCCCAAAGTTATGAAATAAAGTTGTGGCAGTATATAAATCAGGTTTGAGAGATAGTGCCTCTAATTACCGTCCCATCTCTATGTTGTCGGCCTTAAGCAAGGTGTTTGAGAAAATAATACTGGATCAAATGATAGTTCATTTTAATAAATATAAAATTTTAAAACAGCTCTAATTTGGATTTACTCTTAGATCTACAACTGATGCAGGGATAGAATTAGTCTCAGTCCTGCAGTCCTGGGAAAGCTTTCATGGCACCATTGGTGTGTTCTCTGACCTTTCCAAGGCATTTCACTGTGTAGATCATACAATTCTTATCAGGATTAAAAACTATTCTTATCAGAACTAAAAGGATTAAAAGTCCTACTATAACGTCCAAGAATACTCTGCACTTGCAAGACCCCTAGCTACTGCTGATTTTATACTTAAATAAGTTTGTATAATTACATCACAAAAAAAATAAAAAGAACAAGAACGCAGAGTTTCTCTGTTCAGGTCTAGGTTAGTGAACCGGTGGTAGATTTTTTGTTAACGTTCAATAAGAGCTTAAGTTAAGTCTATATTGAATTAAGATTATTTGACTTGGACTTTAAAATGAATTTCATGCTATTTCATATTTTTTCAGGTGAATATCACTTACAACCTGGCAAACATGAGTTGCCATTTGAATGTCTCATACCTGCAAACTGCCCATCATCTTTTGAAGGAACATATGGTCATGTACGCTATGAAATTAAAATTGTGGTTGACCGTGCTTTTAAGATTGATCAGGAGAAGAAAAAGGATATACGAGTTATCGCCCCATTAAATCTTAATGCAGATCCATATTGCCAGGTTGGCACATTCATTATAAACTTGCTTTAATGGCACATGACCAGGTGGTTGGTTACAGTGTTGTTTTAATTAGTGATTGAAGTTGCTCATGCCTCAAACCTCGCTAAACACTTGATAGGAAATTTATAAATACTTCTACTTCATAATTGTCTTCTGTAAAGCATGGTACAATAAATATTTGATTTTTTCAAAATTACTTGACTCAAATTGTCATTGGCTTAGTCTTATCCATATACATAACTCATACTGGATTTTATTATTATTTCTTTCATAATATTTAAATAGGAGCCGCTGCAGTTTGACATAGAGGACACATACTGCTGCTGCTGCATGAGCAGCGGTTCCAGCGAGACCGTAGTAAAGCTACCAGCGGCGGGCTTCTGCCCCGGACAGCTCGTGCCCGTCGAGCTCAACTGTTCCAATCAGGGCAGGGTTTGCATTGACCAGATCAAGCTGGCCATAAAAAAGGTAAACTATATGATACATACTCAAAGGCTAGCCTAAGAAGATATGCATGGGACACAAATCAAACATCGCTCATATCATATCGATTTTCTTCTTTTGATGGCATTTTTTATCTCAGGAGTACTTTTAGTTGTTAAACTCATGAATAATCTTGTCTCGTTGTATGAGTCTTAAGAAATATTGAATGAAGATTCCCTACTCGGACGACGGAACTCATTTTCCATAAATACACGAATTTTTAAAGTAAGTATCCATTATGACGAAAAATTTTCAAATGTAATGAAAATACAAAGCTAATCAAAAAACAAGACTGATTTTGTAAACAGATTTTAATTTTTGTAAACCAAAATTATTTTGAGTTTACAATTCACAGCCAATCAAAACTTTTTTTGAAATGGCCAGTACTGAACAACGCCAATTTCATAGGTAACCCATTATATTTTTACAGCTTCTTTATGTTAAAGAAATTACGACTTTATTTATACGTATGCAAATTTGTAAATCCAAAACTGAATGCACTGAAAGGACAAGAAGGTTGATATAAGAGTGACCCTAAAAATAAAGATCAAAAACTAAAACCCTAACGACTAAAACACACCTGAAAACTATAGACAAGGCTTCAATGTCGGTATATTTATGTATTAAAAATCACAAACAGAAAATGAGATAGAACTATAAAAAGAATATTTTTGTTCTTAGTCTAATATTATTTTATGATCATGACTTATTATAACTCATCCATGTATAAACGTTGAAGTCTTGTCTATCGCTTTTTGGTGTGCGCTTTTGTCGCAGCTAGTTGGATCGTAAGTCTTTAGACATATTTTATCTCGACTTTCAAGGGACTATGATTTCGGGCATTACTTAATTTTGATTCAACGTCAAAGAACGTCATCTCTTACGAACCTTAGGACTTTCAATGGAAACTCGGACCAGTTCAAACGTTCAGTTTTTTTGCTTGTACGATGGTATTAAGATTCATTCGGATTAATGAGCTTGGACATTTCACTTCACTCATTAATTGCACAATCCATCCGGTACCACGCGTAAATATTTTTTTTATGTGAGAAAGTGGCAAAAGAGCTGGCGGTTCACCTGATGTTAAGTGATAACCGCTGCCTACGGATATTTGCAACACCTTTTAATAATGTGGGCCCCGGCTACCTCACTCACCAGACGAAACGGAGAAGTGTAACTACTTTACGCCGGTGTTCTGTGAGGTCGTGGTACTGAACCGGGCGAACCTGCTCATTCGTGCAACAGCGAATACTGCTGCGGGCTCCTACCACAGTGTTTAAAATAGTTCATCGTCTATAAAATCGCAACTTTTTTGTACCATTAAGTTTTCTTGCACACTCAGTTGTGTAAACGCCTTTGTTTTATTGTTCCTACCATTAAAACATTAAAACATGTAGAAAAAGTACGAAAAGATTGTCGCCGCTGTGGGAATCGAACCCACGTCTGACGCTCTAGCCACTGAGCTAAACGGCTGATAGCCACAGCGACGAAAATCTTAACGCCTTCTTTCTACATTGTTATTTAGCATTTGAAGCAATGCTTGGCGAATCTATTGTTATATCCTTTCCAGCATACAAACAATTTCGACTATCGTTTTACAACGATAATTCGAACGAGAGATGTCGCCATTGCTTTTTTATAAATTTTAAAGTTTTTTATAGTGCTAATCTCTGCACTTAAGATTCCTACCATGTTTTATTGAAAAAAATGTGGTAAATCCTAAAGGAGGTCCACGGACCGGTTACATTTACTTTCTATGATCGACCCAGTTTCTTCAAATTTCTTGGCCACTCTGAATTATTCCCACATTAGCTGCATTTTCTCGAGCAAAAATTCCACGAACTTTGCGAGCAGTCTTAGCTTTAAATTTCAACACTTTTGTAATGGGTTTCCACAATGTTGTTTTGTGATGTACTCCATTTTTAATAATTGGAACAATCACGGGTGACAGCTGTGAATTTTCAAATTTGTCACTTGCTCAGAAAAAGTATTACACAAAATTTACGAAGTGCACTCTCATTGCGACACCCGTTATTATCAGACACCTGTTGGATTGCGTTTCCAGTAAGTCATTTTTTTATTGACCCCGTCAGCTGTATATATTTTGGAACACGAATATGGACACTTACAACGACACTTCAACGATTTTATCGTAATCCAATAACGTTTGGGCTTGCTCCTATACAGGGTGGCTTTTCTTAAGGTGCCCAAATTCACACAGGAGGTTCGGGTTCGGCTAGGATTTTTATTTATTGAAATAAAAACAATTTTTTTTTTAATTGCCATTCCATTCCCTAATTATAGAAGTCGCTGTAGAAGAACCCAAAAAAATTAAAACTAGCAAACTGGTTTAACTTATTTATTAGGACTTACAATTTAAACTATAACTAAACTATAGCTAGCCTAACCTAAGACAGATTCCGATCGATGCTAGATCAAGAATGACTTACTAAAATAAATCATTAACCAAAGTTCTTGAATACGGTAAGCAGCGGTGTCGACTGGCGACGTTTCCATGGACATCAATGTAGAGAATAGCTCGCTCCCACGAAGTGAGAGCCTGGATGTGTAATCCGTTTACATGGTTTCAGCAAAACTTGATCGTGGGATTCTTGTCTTGTATCTTGTATTAACTGATGTTTTTGCTTTCAGTCCCGAGACTATTAAAGCTTCATCTGACGCAGAACCGGTGGGCTAGTCAGAATCCACGGCTTTGGACCCTCCGCTGTGGGTAGGGCCGCGCATGTGCTCATGCGTGCGTTTAACTACGACATGTCATCTAAGGGCCATCGAAGTTGCGGTGCGGACCGACTCCCCGATGGCCGTCGACTGTGCAATTAGCTAATCGGTGGCTGCGGGCGGTGAGAACCGCCCTGGAACGCGGGTGTACCTTGTGTACGCGTTGTGTTGGTCTCGCCGTGCTCGGAGGCGAGAGCGAACTATTGTGTTTGTTGGTACACTAGCTGTGGGTGTAGTGTTATCCGGCGGGACCCCCGGCGGTGGGTCCGGCGTATCTAAGTCCCCTTCCTCGACCGGGTCGATGAGGACGTTTCGCGGGCGACGCTTGTTGACGTTCGCGTTTGTGTCGGGTTGGTAATTTGCTGCGCTTACCACCAGAGGGTTGGGGTGATGTTCGGCTCTATCGAAGAACCGTTTGATCAGGTCTTTAAAATATTCGCGAATCGTCGGGAGTCTGCAATCGCTGTGCAGATGGACGTTGCGTTGATACCACTGCGCACCGGTTGCACGGTGGATGAACTTATTTTGTACTATTTGCAGCTCGTACAAGCGAGTAGGGTGCGTGTGGGCGAAGATCATGCATGCGTAGGACATAATAGGTCGTACGCAGGTCTTATATAATAATAATTTGTGCCTTAAGGGCATTTTACTTTTAGCGTTAGTTAAATTGTGTAGCCGGCCGGAGACGAACGCGGCTCTATTACGAACGTTATTAATGTGCGTAGTAAATGACATACGCGAGTCGAAAGTGACTCCTAAGTATTTGACCTTTTTCTCCCAGGGGAGCGGTTGGCCATAAACGGATATTTGCCCCAACTTTCTGCATTGGCCAGGGCCATTATAAAGAAGTGACGGTTAAGTACTTCGTGTGAAGTGAATCGCCACACTCTTTTCGGGATTTATTTCTATTCTCCATTTGCGGAACCAATCGCCGAGGCGGTCGGCGGCGCTTTGGAGTCGAGTGGTTAGTATTCTAAGGTTGCGGTCTGAATAAAAGAGCGCGGTGTCATCCGCGAAAAGCGCGAGATTGACTTGGGGGTCTTTGGGTATGTCGCTCGTGTAGGGCGTAAAGAGCAAAGGTGAGAGGCAGGAGCCTTGTGGTACGCCGGCCGTGAGGCGGCGGCTTGTGGAGAGGGTGCCCTCGACTTGATATCGAAAAGAGCGATTCAACAAAAAGGCCCGGATGGTGTGTACGAGCCTATCTGGCATTTTGAGTGTGTACAGCTTGTAAAGCAAGCCGTTGTACCAGACCCTGTCGAATGTCTTTGCGACATCGAAGAAAAGAGCCCCTGTACTGATATGTTTCGGGCGGTTTAGGCCTTTTAGGATGTGCTCCGTTAGGCGGTATAACTGGTCGGGACAAGAGTGTCTAGCTCGAAAGCCGAATTGATCCGTCGGCAGAAGGCCGTTGGAAAATACGTGCTCTTTGAGCCTGTTTAATAAGAGCCGCTCGTAGAGCTTCCCCAGGCAACTGAGGAGGCTGATGGGATGATAGCTAGAGGGCTGGTTGGCTGGTTATCGTGGGATTGTGTCGCGATGCTGCGAAGACGCTGCTTAGTTGCACTTTTCTATGCGAACGAATATGTGTGAATTAACAATGAGGTAGTCATTCATAAATGCGTCGTATACTTTTAAAACACACTTGTTTGTTAGTTATGAATGATCGCGCTTAAAATAAATAAGTTGCCCATAAATCACGCACTTTTGGGAACGAAAATAACTATTAATAACCACGCCGATGTAATTAAATGGAAACGCAGCAAGTTCGATACAGGAAGATGACCGTTCGCACCGCCTTCCCTTTTCTAAGTGGCGTGCCCGAGCACGTCCAGAACACACCCGTGTCCGATGTCAATTGACTTCCACGACTCATAACCGTCAAGTCCGTTCTTTCACTTCCTGTATCGGCCTTACTCAAGCGCACTACTTGACGTTTCCAAGAGCTACCAATAGATGGTGTAGTAATCAAATTATAGCGCCACATCGTGATCCTGCGACATATATATCTTTTTATGAGAGAACGAATCACATCGACACATAGCCGCGCTCACTTCTGTGTGTGTGAAGTATGAAATCAATTTATACAAGACATGACTTTTTGGGCGAAAAGTAAACGCTTTTAATAATTTTTAATATACAGGCCTGATGTTTTAGAAGTACATACTTTGACATAATGTTAATTGAGCATTCCATAATAAAAAAAATATTAATATTTTATTTTGAAAAGAAATAACCAGAAAAATATCAATTCAAACACTGTTTGTTGATCCGGTTAAGAGTGGTCACCCTATTGATAAGCGGTTTAGTAATTATGCGTTCAGCGAAAAGTTTTAGTGCTCGTGAATAGGTTATTGCATTGAGACGGTAAGGCAGGAATTTTAATAGGGTGTCCATAATGTTTGAAAAAATTAAAAATAATATTTGAAAAAAAAAAAGAAAAAAAGAGATCATAAGTACGTACCAGATTCAGATTTAGAATCAAATTCTGCATATGATCTGTTAATATGTCCGTCGTCTATAAAATCACCCTGTATACTGTCGATTTTTAAATTAATAAATAAAATTAAAATATATAGTTCTTTTTACTTTAATAGACTTAAAATGTAATGATTTGTTATTGTCCTCAGAGAGTGACATTCCATGCGACACAGAACCCTGGCACTAAACACGAGTCTGAGAAAATAGTGGAAATAAAGAAGGGCCCCATACCCGGGGGAGCCACCAGGAGCTGGGTGTTGGACATGGAGATGCCGGTTATGGATGTGTACAACATGGGGCCCTGCCGATACATTGACATAGACTATGAGTTTAAGGTATGAGCTTTTCAAGTGTTACATATTACATGTCTTCAATTTTTCGATAGGACTACGGTTTGCTAATAGATATTAGAACTTTGACTATTTTACGGGGTTTATGTGATACACGATTAGAAACGGTCCCGTGAAGCCCTTGTGCATCTAATAAAACTTTGTCGGCCTTCAATATTTACAACTAGTCAGGGAGCAAAAGCACTCTCCTTGCAAGAGTGCAAGCGTCGGCCTAGCTTCCCTTTGGCTCATCGGCTCATCGGGTCGCAGGTGGCCGTGAGCCCCGAGGGCTGCCGCGGCGACAGCGAGCAGTCGCGCCGCATCGTCATCGGCACGCCGCCCCTCGCGCAGCCGCCGCACCACCCCTTCCCCGCTCCCAACCCGCCCTATCCCGCGCAAAGCGCCCCCTCCCCGCCCTATCCCGCGCAAAGCGCCCCCTCCCCGCCCTATCCCGCGCAAAGCGCCCCCTCCCCGCCCTATCCCGCGCAAAGCGCCCCCTCCCCGCCCTATCCCGCGCAAAGCGCCCCCTCCCCGCCCTATCCCGCGCAAAGCGCCCCCTCCCCGCCCTATCCCCAGAAAGAGTTGCTTCAGTGATGTATCTGACAGTACCCAACAATACAAGCCGTTTGACAGTCGAGCACATTAAACAGAGGGTGCTCCTAATGTCCATATCAGATGATTATTGGTTGGAATAAATTGTATTTGATTGAGTCGATTATTAATAAATATTACTTTTTTCTTCATATCTATTCTTTTTCACGAATTTATTTTCCAAACGATTCAAGAAATTCTGTTTTGAATGGTTTGAGAAATATAAATAATAAAAGAAAACTTATGTCGATATATCGATTTATCGATAGGTTTTTAAAATGTCGATACGATAAATATCGATATATTTTTTTTACTAGGTTTAGGGACTTTCGTTGTATGTGTGTGTGGTTAATGTCTTATGAGCGGTGGCAAGTAAATAAATAGTACGGCTTGATGGAGATAATAAGCTAAGCACAGTATAACATCTAATAATAGCGATAAGCGTAAGCAATCTAACACTCGCGTCAACTCGATATATGCAGTCGTTAGGTTAGGCGGCGTGCGCTTCGCGTGGTAGTTTTGCAACTGGCTCGCTTTCTGTAGTATGACTTTACTCTATGAACTGGCTCGAACGACCGCGGGTCATCTGCGCCAACCGCCGCCAACGCATCGTGATACTAGAAGTCGGCGTTACAAATCGTATCAGATATCAAAACTATATATTGGTACAATATCTGAAAATCGCTTACTGGCTCGTTCAAAATCTATATATTTTACAATATCTGAAATTTCCGAAATCTGATGTACCGAGTACTCGCTCACTCGCTATACCAACACGAATTGCGATATCATACGCTTTTGCCACAATATCAGATTTTTAGACAAAGCGCGTGAAATACAAATATTTACTAGTTAGAGCAGTACGGCAACAATATCAGATTTTTAAACAGATTTTATGAATAAGTTAAGTAATTTCGAATCTTAACATCATGCAAATAAGATCCGTTCCATTTAAATACTAAGCATGGTATCAACGATTACTATACCTTTTAATTATTTTATTTAGCATTAGCCTTGAGCCGTAGCGAGCGACATAGCGCGTTAGATACAAATATTACACTAGTTAGAGGGGTACGGCAAACAATGCACAATATCAGATTTTCAAACAGATTTTGTGATTAAGTTAAGCAATTTTGAATTTTAAAAGCATGGAAAAAAACTCTGTTTCATTTAAACACGAATTAACGATGTCTTTAAATTTTGTTTAGCCTTGACCTGGAGTGCATTGATACTTAAGCACGTAATAGTAAGGGATGCCAACTTAGGAATTTTCTTCCTAAATTAAGGAAGAAAAATTTTTAGGAGTTAAATTTTATTCGCATTTTTGAAAAAAAAAAGTACACAAAACGAAAAAGAAAAATATAATTTATAATTCCGTGCTGCATTGGTGGACGTCAGGCCAAGGCTTACTATAATATTGAATGTTAATAATTAATAAAAATATTGTCACTCACGTTTTTTTTATGAATTTAAGGTGGATACGCGTACGTAAAATATCTAGATATTAAAATACATAATTTCGAAATCTGATATTTGAAATCGAAATCCTGATTCAGATACGGTTCTCAGAAAAAGCGATACGAGCCATCTCTACGCGATACGTACCGTTATTTTGTTGTCGCTGTGTAGTGACGCGGTGCAAGTCGATAATTCGGTTCACTTGTTATCGATGGATTGGATTGTCGATAATTTATTAAAAGTTATGATGTTTAATGTAAATATGAATATCGCAAATTATTATTGATAGTTAAATACATTATGTGATGAATGTGTTACTGTAAATATATATGTTGTTCAATAAAAATGTGTAAGAAAAGTAAAAAGTATAAAAGTACGCCACAGGATGTTAGTACTAATTTATATAGAATATGTTACACCGTACCGTCACCGCGCCCGGCGGGAATACAACAAGAGCGAAGAAATTAGTTTAAAGAGATAAAGATATTGACTGTTGCTTCTCAGTTCATACTTGAAATTTTTTTCTATATCCATGAAAATAAGGATGAATTTTCAAGACATTGTAATGTGCTGATATAAATAACTAGGAACGAACATAAATTGGAGCCTACCCACAAGTAAACTTCTTCTCGTAAATCTTTTATTAGACAATGTGTACGTTTCTAAAACAAAAGTCCAGAAAACGTATTCGTTCAATATCCACTTTTTCGTTGTCCATTTTTAGGGTTCCGTACGTTAAAAGGTAAAAAAGGAACCTTTGTCGCCACCGATTTTGAATGTTATAATTTGTACTAGATACTGAGTTCTATTTTCCAATATTATTATGACGGTCTAATGGGTAGGTACGGAACAGTGGGCGTATGGACTTTTTTTGTTATCGAATATAATGCTAACGGTCTGTCAGGCGCGACGTGCACATTCCGCTGTCTGTCCGCTGTACAATAAAAAGTCATATCATATCATATCATAGAATACAACTGGAGCGCCCCTGTTGTATTCCCGTCAGGCGCGTCGCGGCGAGGTTAGAATAATATTTGAGTGAGTGTTCGATTTGTGTTGTTTTACGTAGCATTACACATTTAAATAAATAAATTTCGAAGTGACACGCATTACCATCACCTGAACGTAATCGTTTGGGGGGAATGGTGATGGCCGTGAGTTATTTATCACCACTATTGCACACTAATTTGACTGTAGATTCCCTATTGTATAAGGGACCTTTGGTTTTTTCGACTCATTTATTTTTTTCGAATGCCAAACCATATGCAATCAAATTAATTCTATTATTATAATTAATAAATCAATTATTTTTAGCATGTGCCTTCTACCATTAAATCACGCGGATTGATGACGAAAGTACGACAAAAGTGTGACGTTTTCCGGGATAAATATTTTCTTATCGTGACGTTTATTATCCATTAACAGTTACTGTTTCCAAGTGCGGGTTCTTAGTGGACCAATGAACTTCTCATTCTCAAAGGGGCTAGCAGAAGGCGGTTAAACGTTTATTATAGACTACTACAACAGCCATGAGGCTGCAGATGTGTAGCCTGCCTTTTGAAAAGTAATACCTGGTTACCTCACCCATCAGACGAAACGCAAAATGTATAACAATTCTATTTCACGCCAGTCTTCTGATTGGCCGAGGTACTTCCCCGGACCAGCCTACCCTCTCGTGCAACGGCGGAAGCGGCATCTTGGCCCGAACTAAATAACAACATAACATGGAGAACCTAAATTAAAAATAAAACTCTATAACATACTATAACACGTCTTAAATAGCTGATGATTTACACTTCAGTGAGTAACGAACAAGAAGATAAAATTATACTTGTCGTCTATTTCCAGGTGAGTGTTACCGTAGGAGGAGGCTTTGTTGATTTGCCCTCGGGCCCCTCCCCCACCGCGCCCTACAACCCGGACTTTGTCCGCGACCACCAGCCGACCTAGTTCGTACATTACGAACAAAATATATCAGTCTGAGGGTAACATTATATATTGATTATTATTATTTTTTGACATATTTTTTGTGACCTCAAAAGTCTTGGGGGCTTAAAAACTGCGTTATTAATAACGCAATTATTTATGAAGTTGTATAATTGTGTTTTACACAATTTAAAAGTTAAGTTTAAACTTTTTTGATATTTTTAACAATTTGAATATTAATTTTAAGATTAAGAATATTTTAATACTGTAATGAAATACTGGGACGCTATGTAACTTTATTCATTTTCTTCTCTCCATTTAATATTTGTCTCAGCAATAATATGTATTTTCTAAATTTTGTGAGTAAAATAAGCAACGGCTGATATTTATACACGAATTATAGTTATATATACCGTTACGTAAAATATAAGTCATTATATTGAGATCATTTTTATCGAGTAATAGAATATTTCATATTTTTACGTTCACACGATAGTTGAATATCGTGGGAACGATTTCTTATAATACTCAATACAAATATATTTCTTTTGGGAAAGAATTATTTTTAAATGATTATTAATGATGTATTTTCTTAAATGTAACTTTGCCTAGTCATGCTTAAACATGCGACACAGTGCCTTTTAAAAAACTAAGCATTTATACATGTATATTTATAGTATGTGAAAGATGTGTATTTTTATAATAATAATATGTTTTTTCGTAAGTTTACATGATTTTATTAAAAAAAATTAAAAATGGTTAATTATAATGTAGGTTTACAATTGTACGTACTAACCCCCCACACTATGCGCAGTCTGTCCTATATTTACCCGACGTTATACAAGTAAGAAACTATACAATATTGCATGTTTTTAAATATTAGCTCCAATGACTTACAATGTATTTTAAGAATGGTGAGACTTCTAAGTACTTATACCTATAAAGAGACCTGGTCTCTAAATTCTTGCGTAAAGTGTCTTCCTCTACGAAGTCCGTAGATTATTGGTAACTAAATTTATGGGATATTTTGTACTAATTCGTTACAGCACTAGGATACAAGTAACTAGGGTGCACTATAATATGCCACCGATTATCTTACCTCAATCATTAATATATTTTATTTACAAGACCACATCACACTCACAAAAAGTTGTATTTATGTTGTATTTTTAATTTTAAGCAAAATATTATTTTTTATATTTTGTAATGATATTCAGATATAAAAATTATGTCCAAATTTTTTCGTGGTTTTATTCTACCTTCAAACAAAACAAAATGAACATGACAAATGTATTACATTATACTATCTAACATATATAAAAAAATCGTGTCACGATGTATGTTAGCGATAAACCCTGAAACTACTGAACCAATTTTTATCAAATTTTGTAAGAATTTGTAATTTGTTCTAACTTGGTCTATAGGGGTTTTACCTCAATTATTGATCTCAATATTTGTTTATAAGATAACAAAGAGCTATTTGTGAGTCCCATAAGATTCTAACAGATGGCGGTGTAAGATAAATATCGGCTGGATTGAGTCAGTATCCGATAGATGGCACTATGCTAAAAGTAAAAACAAAGACCCGGTAGAATTGGCGCATACGAAGTTGCGCGGGCCAGCTAGTTTAAGTATAAAAAATAATATCATACCAAGAATTGCAGGGTTATCTATAATACTCTTAATTCTATGAATTGTCTAATAGCAAGGCTAATTGTTACTGAATATTGTATTCAACGTGGCGAATTTCCTGACCTTATGAAACATAGTAAGATCATTCCGGTGTTCAAATCTAGTAATACTTCTGACCCCAACAATTTTAGACCTATTACAGTTCTACCAAATCTCAGTAACATTTAGAAAAAAAAAGTATTTTGAATCAAATATTACTGCATTTTAGATCACATAGTTTCTTGCACAACAAGCAATATGGATTTACTAGGGGTCGCTTAAGCTGTCTGTTGTTAACAGATGCGGGTATCAAGCTTGTTAAGTATATTTTTGAAACCTGGGAAGAGTCACAGGATGCCTTAGGTATATTCTGTGACTTAACCAAAGTGTTTGATTGTGTACAGCATAAGACTGGTCAGGAAACTACACCACTATGGTATAAGAGATGCCGCACTCGAATCTTCTGACATCGTACTTGAACTATCGTGTTCACAGAGATGACGTGAATGGCAAGAGATCTCCCGGGGCCCTGGTAAATATGGGGTTCCACAGGAATGTATTCTGGGGCCTTTTCTCGTCCTCATCTACATAAATGACCTACCCTATGTTGTCAGCAAACAATACTATCATGAGATAGTATTGTTTGCTGATGATACGTCTTTAATTTTTTAAAGCTAAACGACGTTCTTTAAATTATGACGATTCTGATATTAACGATACATTCTCCACTGTAGTGCGTCTCGGTCGGTCGGTCGGTCGGTCGGTGGTTATGTTAGGTTTTTTAATGAGCCTGTGGTGTGATTATTATTAAGGGCTGACGCTAACGGTATACGTCTTGCCTTTAATAATTTGTTTTGTGAGGATTTGGTATGATGGATTATCGTGGGGGTGTTTTGTGTGTGTTGGGTATAAGAGACTGCTGAGTATAATAAGTCTTATGTAATATGATTTAGGAGTATTGTTTTCTTTATGAAGCATCTGTCATTACTTTGATTGAAATAAATAATTAATGTTAGTGGGAGATAATATATGTTATATATGTTATAGAGTTCTAGATGAATATATAAAGAGTAATGCGTGAGGTATATGCCTAATAAATATCTTGTGTCGATATATATGTATATATGAATATACAATATATATATATATATATATATATATATATATATATATATATATATGTTGGTGTGAATATAACTAGACATTTAGTGTAATGTTACATTGGGAATTATTGACTTATTCTAGAAATTATGTGATTTAGTAGTAAGAATGTAAGTTTACAGGTAATCAGTATATACAATGATTGGCATGATTCTAAATTTATAAAGTCGGTTATTCTATTGTATATTTTGAGCTGCAGAGAGGAGTGAATTGAGATATTAATCTATAATTGTTATATTAATCTATAATTAATCTATAATTGTTATAATTGTTATTTGAAGGTAGTGGTGATTTACAATATAAAAGATGGCGTGATTAAGAGGGTAGCTGAATTAGATGAGCGGGTATGTATAGATGTATGAGGTGTGTTATGTAGGAAAGTTATTAGTTTTTAAAATAGGTTGGTTATTATGTCTTGTTAAAATGCTTGATGGTTTTTACAATGTATTTAATATGGTTGTGGAAAGTTATGGCAGTTGCTTCTTTTTTAATAATTTCATTTAGGTTGTATGAATTGGTTATGTTAGCAGTGGAGGTGGCTATTAAGTGTTCGTTTCGGGTTGAGCTAAATCTACAGCAGTCTTTTATGAGATGGTCAATGGATTGTGGAGTGTGGTTGTCGCAGGGGCATATGTCGTCTATTGTAATGTTGAATCGGTGTAGGTATTTCTTATGATATCCGTGGTTGGTTAAGAGTTGTGTGATAGCGAAGTCGGGTTTTATAATTGATATAAATTTGTATAATTGTTGTATATTGGGGAATAGGGTTTTGGTGTATATGCAGTTTTGTGGCAGTAAGTATATGTTAATTACTTCAGAATAGGTTATTTCTTTGTTTTTGTGTTTTATGTAGCTTATTGGGATGAGGTTGTAATCGGGTTGCTTGTGCATAAAGGCGGCTGATTTAGCGGCTGTGTCTGCAAGTTCGTTGCCAGTGATGCCGATGTGTGCTTTTATCCAGATGAAGCTAATGTCTAAGTTATGTTTTTGGGCGTTTATTAGATTTTTAAGTATTTCTGAGGCAATAGGGTGGTGGCTGTTGGGGTTTGTTAGTTCAGTTAGTCGTTCAGTTCAGTTTGCTGTCTGATAGAATGATACTGTTATTGGGTTTGTTGGTAATAATCCAGTCTATTGCCTTTTTGATAGCCAGAAGCTCAGCCTGGAATATAGAGCAACAGTCATGTAGTTTAAATTTATGGGTAGTGCGTTTTCCGTTTGGGGTGATTATAACGAATGCCGCTCCCACCTTGTTGTCATGTCGGCTGCCGTCGGTGTAACATTTTATTAGTGTTGTGTTGTATTTAAAAGTGGATAGTTTTTTTGTTTTGGTTAAATTGACGTTAGTGGGTGAGATGAGGAATGTTATGGCGTTGTGGTCGGATGATGGGCATATGTCGATGTCAACTTTCCATTGGTTGACATTTGTTTTGGATGCTTTGCTGATGAGTGTGAGGTCAATGATTGATTCTCTGTGATTGTGATGAGTGATTGTTTCAAATGTGGGAGTGGTTCCAATGTTGCATAATGTTAGGTTTTTGTTGGTTATAAGGTCGGATATGGTGAGTCCCCTTCTGTTGTTTTGTTTTGATCCCCACATCTTATGCCAGCCGTTGAAGTCACCGCATATGATGTGATTGGCCCCGTTAGTTATGTATAAGAAGTATTCAAGTTTGTTAATGGTTGAGTATTTGTCTTCTCCGGGTTCAACGTAGACTGATATTAAGTATAATTTTTGGCCCGAATTGTTATTGATCTGGACAATGCAGATATTGGAGTTGGAGTTTTGGGTGTCACCTATTGTACTGAGTAACTTGTCTTTGATCATTATTCCAGCTTTGACTGGGTGGTTAGT
>OW152830.1:13597147-13960727 GCA_933534255.1 Iphiclides podalirius | reverse complement strand
TAAAGATTTAGGTACCCTTTTAACATATGTGAATTTTTAATATTATTTAATCTATCAAAAGGAAATCATCTATATAATGCTAATCCTTCATGTGTTTTCACTCTTAAAAATGCGACGTGTGCAAGCCCAATAGTTGTTTCCTTTTCCCCAATATCTATAACAGCTTTATCTAATGTTAAGCCTTGTGAACTGTAATAGCGAAAGCTAATTGCAATGGGAATTGTTTTCTGGAACAATTGGTATTTCCACTTTGAAAATTAAATTATCGTTTTCTTGATGAAAATTGATGATTTAAAAAGTATATTCAAATTGATTACCTTTAAGTCGATATACTTTTTTTGTTAACGTGGGGGAAATGCCTACATAACCCGCCCTCACGGGGGCAAGAGCGGGTTATGTCGACCTAGCACCGACTAAAACCCACACGTTGTTCTGCATAGGCGCATATCAGTAGAGCCACGGGAACGCTTTGGCATACTTACGCGACCCTGCCAGCGCTGGCTGCCTTAGCAGCTCCTTCTCGGGGAGGATCTTCCCTGGAACATTCAGCGCGCCTTCCTACTCGGCTGCCAGGAGAGCCAGTGCCAATAAGCAGCAAGCCTCCCAGCCCCCAGCGGCAGACCTGTGGCTCCACCACTTACCATATTTCGGCCGCGAAAGTTAGCGAGAACAGTGCACCGCAGTACCGATACTCTTCTCCCACCACAACTCCTACTCGGTAGCAGAAGACAGGGAGAGTGGGTTCTCCTCTACCACCCTCTACCTGTCCCCTGCACCATCCAGCATGCCTCCAGAGTGGGCTCAATAAGCCCACTCGGAGTGGCCCTGTCGGGCCGGCCTTGCACCACAGGCCGGCTCAGTGTGACAGAAAGTATAAAGTCCATCGTTATCAATATTTAAATCAAACCAACGACGATGACATAAATTGCACTGTTTATTCCAAATTTTTTGGGCAGTTTCAAAATTATTATCTTACAAAATGATTCTATTTGTGTCATTCTAGTATTCAGTAGATTAACTAACATGTATTACTCACTACTTTCAGTAGATTAACTAACCTGTAGTACTCAAAAGTATTGAGTTTAGTTCTGTTGCATCGATGTTAAAACTCTTTGGTGTACTAACAGATGGCGTTACTAGTACAATAACATTCTATCCATACAAAATTGTTAATGTTCATGTTTTTTATGGTTATGAATTTTGACAGATAACACATCTAGATGTGAAGTTAAATTACTATGTTAAAGCACAAATCTATAGGCGTGATGGTTTTTCAGTAAAGTGTACCACAAAAATGCTCAGGTTGTGGGATAGTGTTAGGTCTCGCTTCGCTCGCCCTAATTGTAATTTTATTCAAATTATTTCAGACATCTTTTCACCATAATGCACATCTCCTATGCTATTATAGTTAACGTAAAAAATATTGCATTTTTAACGATTGCTTTAATCTTTTCGTATCTTTTCGTACAGTATCTATTGTCAAAGCAGTAAACACAGATAAGACGAAAGAAATCGCATTTATCTTACTACATTCTAGGTTTTTTTGCTGGTGAGGTTTTGTTTCTGTCAGATTGGCTTTCTTTTCATTTTTTGGCTGCGCTGAGCGTTTCTTAATTACTACTTACAATTTCAGAGTCGTAAAAAAAGCCTTTTCATTAACGAGATATCTTATAATGGAATTTCTCCTGAAAATAATATTTGTACCCTTTTATAATAACGGTGTATCCTACTAATTTTACGAAGATTTCAAACTTTTTCTTTATTTACTCGATAATTTTTAATTCCCAGGATCCACAAATCATGGAGTCAGTGATTTTATTTATAACCTCAGCATTTCAATTTAAATTTATTTAACGATATTTTTTTATTGATTAACGAAAATATCGTTATTATCGTACGAAAATATGATAATGAACAATATTTCGTTATTAATCACAAAGTCTGACTCAATTTTTGAATTAAAATACCTACAAGAGGCTAAGTTATACTGATTTTTGTTTAAAATTAAAAAAAAAACTTCTATATTGTGACTATATTTCTATATTGTGAAAGCTTAAAATCTCTACGAATCCGAGAGCCATCAGAGACCTTATATTCCTTGTCACCACTTACTCCGTACGACTCTCGGAAGGAAGAGGAAGAAGAAAGTGAAGTGACAAGTGTAGTGGAAAGTTTAGTGCAAGTGAGAAGAGCACCAAATGCGTGCGGAGGATTAGTGGGGCGTGGAGGGGAAACGCGGCACCCGTCGTATCTGTACGAAGCGTACGTGAAGAGTGTACGACATCGAGAGGGCGTCGTGCCTGGAGACGTGTAACTGGAGGATTCGTGTGCAGTGAGAGAACCGTCGCACCAATGGTAATAAGTGAGGAATTGAGCATTTGATCAAGAGGGCCACCGTGCATGATCTCAGTGTCAATAAAGTAAACATTTAAATAACCGGCGTTTCACTCCAATGCCCAACCCCTAGTTTGTAACAATAGTTATGAGTGACAATACCAATATTATGTAGAAACTCTTTCAGTGAAAATTCACTGTCGTTATTCTTCGTCTTTGTGACGTACCCGTGTTTAATAATGGAACATGTCGGTTGACTTATTTGATGTCATCAATCCTCGCGTGAGCAGGGGGCCTGAAATAAATTGTTTTTAATTTGAACACTCTTTGAGTGCTTGTAAAATATTTTATTGACAAATAAAACTTACGTTCCAAATAGAGTCGATAAATAGTTATGAAAAAGAAAGAAAAATCTGTAAACGTTAGGAATCAGCATGGGGTTTTAAGCCTTTGAATAAGAAAAGCCAATGATTAGTAATAGTTACAACCGGACTTAGGCGTTTGGCGGCTCTGATGAAGTGTTTCCACGCCCTGCAATGCAGGATAGACAAATCGCTGAATATTTTTATATATATATATATATTTCCTTGCGAGGATTTAGGATTTCAAGATTTTTCTTTGTAGTTTGAATTCTAAAACTACTCAAACTTAATTCTTGGTACGTAATCATTTAATGATGAGCGATTCACTTTAGAAATTATGCGTTGCATTTTGATGTTCATTTTATTAACTTTTTATTTTTTTATAAAAAAACAATGCCCGTTCTTTCCAATCAATCAAACCATTTGCGAATAAAATATCTTTTTTATATATTAAAATTACGCCTAGTTTAAGGTTCATTTTTTTTTCAAACCTAACAGAACGTATGTGACTCATTTCTAAATGACCTGAAAACATCCTAATGTTCGCCTCGGCCTACGTGTACCCACACCGGTGCCGGCCAGACAAGAAGCCTGCGCTCCAGTCCAGCTCGCTGCACACAATTAATGCCGCCACAATGCACACGAAAGTTTACGCCACAGGCCGTTCGCCCCCCAGGCTGTCCACTGAATGTTATTTCCTTGGGATTCTACCGCTGTATGGCAATGGTTTAAATGGTTATTATTTCGCCTCCATGCGGGTCCATTCTTTAAGTCTGCGAAACCACAAAGACACGGGATTTATTCCCATCCACGGATATGTTTCAATTTCCTAAATTGAAGCCTTATTGAACTTTTTTTTCATTCCATATACATAGTATAAAATTAGGTCATCCTGCTGTCTGTCTGTCCCTATGTATGCTTAGATCTTTATAACTACGCAACGGATCTTGATGCGGATTTATTTACTAGATAGAGTGATTCAAGAGGAAGGTTTATATGTATAATACATTGTACCCCTGCGAAGCCGGAGCGGGTAGCTAGTAACTAATATTTTAAAATTGTGTAACATAATAATTAATTTATACTGCTATCTAGACGTAGAAAAATTAAAATGAATGAAGATGATGAAGATTGTTTCTAGCTTAATCATCTAAAGATAACACCATTATTAATAGTCAGCAATTTTAAAGGACATAAAACATTGTGAATGCGTAAACAGTATAAGTATTATGCCTAAATATACTTTAAAAGATCACATATTTATCCATAAATCGATGTATAACAGGTAAATTTTCAAACCATTGAACAATCCAGTAATTCTGTTGGTTTAAAGCGACATTTTCCACTTGTCCGTTTGTTTGAAGCAGAAGTCGTTCTCGGATATTGGTTTTCTCCTTTAACGTTGCTTTCATTTGAACTGTCGATTTTTGTAAAATTTTCTGTTCATCTAAGTTCATATTATGAAGTTACTTTGCTATATTTTCAAGAAAGAGCTGTTTCTAAAATAATTTAGGCAGAGGATTAAATAATTTTAAGGTTTTAATTTATAATTACGTGTCGTACTGTCATCGTAGTGAGCTCGTTAATTTCAAAATTTTGACAAAAATGACCAATAATATTTACGTTCATTACATACAATAAATAGTATTTTTATATCGACGTAAAACAGCAAATTTAAATTTAAATTTAAATTTTATAATTATAAATGAATATAATACAACGAATCGATGTTAAAAGAGCTTAACGTCACGAAGTGGCTCTCTTCAATTTGCTGTGAACGAGCCCTCTGTTTTTATGGACACCTTATGCGAATGCACAGTCTCGAGAAGCAGATCGCTATAGGCCAAGTGAACGGCGTACGTGCTCAAGGCAGGGCACCGACAAGATGGGCTGACGCTGTGAAGACCTCGGTGGGCGGCAGCGTACGAACGCACGCAATGGAACAGAACAACATGTGGTCACGATCCTTAGAATTGGGGGAACGAGCAAGAACACAGGCAAGTTATTATACAAATATTATGGTTTGCCAAAGGAATTGTTAATAAAGCTACTGCTTAGAAAAAATATTTAGATAGTCGATATCCTCTGTCTGTTCTGTCTGTTCGGTTCAGTGAACCGATGTTAGCAGAGACGCGTCATGGAGGGAACGGTGATTTGAACATTGTTTTAACTCTGTTATCATTATGTTATTTCATTCAGTGAGGCTCATAGCAAAAAAAATATCGACTGTGGCACTCGGGGACTGTCGCGGTAAAGCTATTGCACAGCATATTTTACCAACTTATGCAATTATAATTATTTATTTATTTTTTATTCATGCAGAATTTTTTTGTTCTTTTATATTAATAAATAATAATAAAAGAACAATTTTCTCCAAATTGTTCCATTACTTTGCTGTACAACAATGAGGCATTTATTTCTTTACTTTAGTCCCCTGATTAATGAGAGGAAAGGTTTTGAAAATCTCCAGAGAAAACAACTGTGACGTTCCCCATTGGCCTTTCATCTCGGTGTATGTAATGTAGTTTTCTATCATCGGCCTTTACGGGTGCTCAGTCAAAATTATCACTCTCAGTTTACTTTTTTACTTTACTTTAATGTCTATTGTCTATAACCTATAACTAACTCTAATGTGCGAGATAATTAATGGCGGCTATGGCGAAATGGGTATCAGCACTAAGTCGTGTTTGGTTTTCATGACATTGTTGAGATCCAATCGTTCTCATTCTTTTTAATTCTACCGAGGCATTTTTTCTATAAATACTATAAAAAGTCGATACCGAATCTAATATATTTTTAACGTTCAATTATTGAGAAAATACTACAAAATAAGTATCTTATTTATGAAAAAATATCAGATATAATTTGTGAGTCAGTGACAAAAACAAACATAATTTCCAAACCACAAAGCAAAATAATATCCGAATATCCTAGCCTAACCAAATCTATATTCCTAAAAAGTGGCAGATTTGTCCGTTGGTCGCCCTAGGCTCATTAAAGATTAAGAGAAAACACTCGCTGGAAGGCACAAAAGATTAAACGAAGAAAGTACATAATATTATGGAGCCAACGAATGGTACCTACTTATCAGGCCCGCTTGATTTGTTATAATTTTTATGGAATATTGCCAACGCAAAGAAGCCAGAGGCCAAAGGCGAGCAACGCTACTAAAAAAACCCACTAATTTGCAGCCCACATTTGGCCGGCCAAAGTACGCCTATGACAATTGAGGAAAGTGATATTGTGAAAATAACACAGTCATTAAAGTCAAATGCGGTAGGTGCAGACGGTATTTCCTTGGATATGTTGAAAATGTCTTTTCCCGTAACAATACCTGTTATTACGGAGATAATTAATAAATCAATTACAACGCAAAAATATCCCTCAGAATGGCAGCACGCACTAATCAGGCCTATACCCACAAACTCAAATCCTATTAGCATGAAGGACATACGCCCAATTAGTCGTGGCTGAGCAGGCAAGAATATACTTAGAAACTAACGATGTGCTTCCCAGTCTTCAGTCGGGGTTTAGAAAATTCCACAGTACTTCAACCGCTATGATAAACGTTGTCGACGATATACTATCAGATATAGACAGTGGCAAAGGAACGATTTTAGCCTTGCTAGATTTTTCCAGAGTATTCGACAGTCTTAATGTGCCATTGCTTTTGTCTAAATGACATTACTACGGTTTCGACATATCTGCGATAAAATGGTTCAAAAGTTATTTCAAGCATATCAGCCAATATCAGACGAAAATGGGTTACCAGTTATTTCGAACGCTCAGGCTGGCAAACAAGGCGTTCCGCAGGGATCTATCCTAGGACATATTTTGTTTGCCGTGTATTGTGCGAATATAACAAATTGTATTAAGCATTGCAAAAACCACATGTACGCGGATGATACACAGATCTATATATCTTGTAAACCTGGGGAGACTAAATTAGCGGTGGAAAAATTAAATGACGATCTCGAAAGAATTGCAGCTTAGTCAGATTCGAACGCATTAGTCCTTAGTGGAAGAAGGTCTAAATATATGATTCTAGGTACGGCTCCGCAAATACAAAAAATAGCAAAACACGAAGCTAAGGTAACCATAAGGAGCGAACGAATTCAACGCGTAACTGAGGCTCGCAATTTGGGTTTGTTAATAGATGACAAGTTACGCTTTGAAAGTCACATAATAAATACTGCGAGAACATGTTTTTATAGATACTTTTAGTATTATATCAAATTAGAAATTGGCTAAATATCGATATGCGGATAAGACTGTGCGATTCTTTGATTCTGTCTAAATTTAATTATATGGATATAGTGTATGGCCCTCGTCTGCTTGTGCGTAGCAAGAAACTTGTCCAGAGGGAGCACAATGCTTGTGCGAGATTTTGTTTTAAAATACCTCCACGCGTTCACGTCACGCCGTACATAAACGAGCACAATATTTTAAAAATGCAGTATCGGCGAGAACACCACCACATTTCTATTAGGATTAATTAAATATAATGTACCACCTTATCTTTATCACAATTAGTGTGGTCTCGCGACGTACAATCAAAGATCACTCGCACGTCATGTTACTCTTTGGTTGTTCCCTACCATCGTACCATCGCCCTTCGTGGAAGTTTCAAATATTCTGCCTCTAAATGCTGGAATAACCTGCCGCCACCGCGTCGTAGTCTGAAAACATTAAATACATTTAAAATAAAATATAAAACTCACCTAATTATTGTTCAAAAAGCTATGGCTTGATATTTACCTACCTAAATAATTACAGACACTTAGCGCTATCCGGCGGGTTCATACGAAAAGCATATGAGAGTGCATAGTACTTTTTTTGACACGTAAATGCTGAAATAAAAGTGTTTTTCATGCTATTAATTATAACTATGATACAAATATATGTTTAACGTGCAATCATTATTGACTTTATTAAAATATGGTAAAATTCCAGCAGCCCACTACTTTTATATAGCAAACAAAAGAAAAAATTAAAAGACACATAACTATAGAGACATATCACTAACTAAGTAATCAATAAAAAAAAAATTGATAGTCATCTATACTTTTCTAGAAAAAAACGTAATTAAATCTTGTTATTTTCACTAAGAAAATCCGCCATTTTACTATTGTCAACATTTTCACATTAAAAACCTTCCGTAAAACACTGTCTTGTCCACACTTAAAACATTTAATTTTTTTTCAAGAATTCATGATAACACAAAAAATTTAAAAGTACTGAACGATTTGATTCCGATTTGAATAAACATTTATTAAAAAATAAGACTAATACATATTTGTTTTATATAAATGAGCGGTAAATACTTTTGGTTTTAAATTTGACATACAATTAGGCATCAAAAATAATGATACAGCCAATATTGTTATATCGATTTCGAAACTCGATTACAAATGTTATAAAATCTTTTTGTTAAAAGCCCTTAATGTAACCATGGTGTATTATAAACTGATTTAAATTAAATTCGTCTTTACGTAACTCAAGCTGATGGTTTTATATATGATTTTTAAAATTCTATGAGAATAATGGACTAAGTTACATTCAAAATATGTCACAGATCCGACACAGAGCACCACGACTCCATGTGGTCTTGTGGTCCCTACCCCTAGAGTGAACCTAAAAAGGCGGAGCCAGAAACCTAGCGGAGCGAAGGCTGAGTGGGTGAAGCGACACTCAGGGGCGACATAGCGAGTGTTCTGGCGAAGCACGTGGGAGAGTCGAACTTAATAATGAAGTCATATTTCTTATATTCTTCAAATCGTTCAGTACTTTTTAATTGTTTGTGTCATCATGAATTCTTATAAAAAAATTTGAATGTTTTAAGTGTGGCCAAGACAGTGTTTTACGGAAGGTTTTTAAATGTGAAAATGTTGACAATAGTAAAATGGTGGATTGTCTTAGTAGGAACAACAAAATTTAATTATGTTTTTTCTCGAAAACTAGAGGTGACTACCGAATTCTACTTGTTGATTAATTCGTAAGAGATATGTGTCTATAGATCTCTATCGTTAAAATTTTTCTTTTATTTGCTATATAAAAGTAGTGGGCTGCTGAAATTTTACCTTTGTAGGGTACCATTATTTAGTGTTTCTTTTATATTATTTCCAACTAATACCTCATAGTATATAAGGCTCTTATGGTGATAACAATACTTTTTAAAATGTTTCGGACATTCTTTGTATTAGATCCAGTTAGTTCATTCATGTAATCTATGTTAATTATTATTAGTCTAAGAATGTCGGTGTGAACGTCCGTACGTCACTTAATTCACAGGCCGACTGAAAACCAGCGCTGTAGTCCCGTATCGACTGCGGCCTTAAGCTGAGTGCGGTCCGTTTGCCGTATACGCCACACACAATTGTGTGCATAAAATGTGTGATGTGTTTAATATTTTTTTATTGTTTCTTCTTAGGTGTTTAGAAGATGTACGTAGGCGCCAGTAAATAATAAAAAAGTTCTTTTGCTACAAAATCTTTATGTACGATAAAAAGGAAAGTAGTGAGTAGTCCGTTACAATTTTAAAAAGTCCCAGTTATCTCTCTGCCCCGTATAATGTTGCCTCGGCTGTTTCCGGTGAACACGTTCCATTCCTGGGTATGAACGGTTGCGTTCATAACATATCTACCTTTTTTTTTTTCTTTTTACTATGTATTTTTTATGTTTATGGTTTAAATGTAAATGTGGCGTATTTGAGCAATAAATGTTTTCTTTCTTTCTTTCTTCCTATGGACAAATCCACCACTGTTCCTAACATTTAAAAAGTAAAAAATAAAGTAACATCCTTTAAATGTCCCACTGCAGGGCGAGACCCCTCATTACAGAGGGTATCAGGGCATAGTCCACCACGCGGCCCTAATGCAGACTGGCGGACCTCACATACTTTCAAATTCTTTTTTTCGTTATTATTTCGAAATTTATTCGTTATTATTTCCTCACGATGTTTTCTTTCACTGTTGAGCACGTGATAATTGAGCACTTAAAATTAAAAGTTTCATTGGTGCCGGCACTGGGGATCGAACTCAGGTTGCTCGAGTATATTGAATTAAAGGCGAGCGCCCGGACACTGAGCTAACTCACGGCCTAACAACTAACCAAATCAAGAACATCCGTATACCGAGCAAAACTAGAATCGAACCTATCTATACTATTATATAAAGAGGAAAGATTTGATTGTTTGTATGTATTGAATAGGCTCCGAAACCGAGACTACTAAGCCGATTTGAAAAATTCTTACACTGTTGAGAAGCTACATTACTGCTTAACATAGGCTATATTATATTTAAAAAAAAAGTTAGGGATCCATACTAAAACTCCAATAATTAGGGCGAGCGAAGCGAGACCTAATACTATTCGACAATATGAGCACTTTTGTGGTACACTTTACGGAAAAACTATCAGGCCTATAGATTTGTGCCTTAACGCAGTATTTTATCTTCATATCTAGATGTGTTATCTGCCAAAAAAATGTAATTTGTTTTTTTTTATATTTATTGGATACAATGTTATTGTACTTTTAACGCCATCTGGTAGAAAACTAAAGAGTTAATCATTGGCAGCAAAACTAAGGCTGACATTTTTTGAACATGTATTGTTTTGAAATGACTATTAGTGAGCACCTACAAAAAATAATTAGGGCGAGCGAAGCGAGACCTAACACGATGCCACAACCTGAGCATTTTTGTGGTAACTTTACGGAAAAACTATCACGCCTATAGATTTGTGCTTTAACATAGTAATTTTACTTCATATATAGATGTGTTATCTGTAAAAAAAAATTCATAACCATAAACCAAACATGAACATTAACAATTTGTTATAGATAGAATGTTATTGTACTACTAACGCCATCTGTTAGAACACCAAAGAGTTAAAATCGATCGATGCAACAGAACTACACTCAATACTCAAAAACATCGTAGTTAATCTACTTAAAAATGAGTTGAAAATATTTTTTATTGAACATTCCGATCCTGGACCACCATCTGATGTTTTAAAAAAGTTAACATTTCTTTAAGAACAATTAATTGCTCAAGCTCACCAGGTTATTACAGTATATCGATTTAACCCCTTCGACCGAGTTTCTGCCTAGCCGTGGCGGAGGGGCTTAGTAGCCGTGGCTTGCTCAGTGTAGTAGCCTTTTTTTAGAGCACTGACTAAAATTCCTACGATGTTCCACCTAGGCGCATATCGACAGGGTCACGGGAACGCTTTCGCACACTTCCGCGACCCTGCCAGCGCTGGCCGCCTCAGCAGGCCCACCCGCGGAGCAACTCCCCTCTCCTCTACTGGCGCGCTGGGACATTCAGCGCGCCTTCCTACTCGGCCCCATTTTCACGGCCAGCGAACTCCCTCGAGTTCGCTGATCGGGGCCATGGAAACCAGGAGAGCCAGTGCTAATAAGCAGCAAGCCTCCCAACACCCAGCTTCTGACCTGGTATGTGGCTCTACCGCTCATCACATTTTGGCCGTGGAGGGTAGAACGGCGCACCGCAAAACCGACACTCCTCTTCCCCCGCAACCCCTCCTCGGTAGCAGATTACAGGGAGAGTGGTTCTTCCTCCACCACCCTCGACCTGTCCCCTGCGCCCTCCAGCATGCATCATCGGTCCTCGATAGACCCTCTCGGGCCGGTCTTACACCACAGGCCGGCCCAATGTAGACTCTTAGCTTCGCTGTGGGTGACCAAGCCACGCTACTCATAGCTCATTGAGCCCACTCTGGAGGCGTGCTGGAGGGTGCAGGGGATAGGTAGGGGGTGGTAGAAGAGGATCCACTCTCCCTGTTTTCTACTTCCGAGTAGGAGTTGCGGGGGGAGAATAGTGTCGGTATTGCAGTATACCTTCCGCGACCGAAATATAGTAAGGGGCGGAGCCACAGACCAGGTCTGCTGGTCTAGGTACTGGGAGGCTTGCTGCTTACTGGCTCTCCTGGCTCTCCTTGCAGCCGAGTAAAAAGGCACGCTGAATGTTCCAGCACGCCTTCCTACTGCCGATACGTGCCTACGTGGAACATCGTTGGGGTTTTAGTCGGTGCTAGGCCGACATAATTGATTGAATATAATTGCTAAATCATCAATTTACATCTAGAAAATGATAATTTAATTTTCAAAGTGAATATACCAATTAATAATAATTTTAAAAAACTATTACCATTTAGAAAAATTACGCGAGCCCTCACAAAGTTCAGCTTTTTGCTAGTGTTACTCAAGGGGTACTTACCTAGAATATTCTTTACATCGCGTGCGCTGCGAAAACTATTGATGATAGAATAAAATAATGTACTACGACTTTTCGGAACAGATCATTATTTACAAAAAGTGTCGCGACAGCATATGTCTAACTATTATAGTTATGCCACCAATAAGTTTTATTTATTTTAAAATTTTGATTGAAATGCCGCCGCTAACAAAGGTTGTTTATTTGTATCTTGGTATTAATCCTTATAAAAATAAATTACTTCATATTTAAGACTGTTTCAATACCTTTATAAACCTTTTTGAATTATTAAATTCGGACATTCCATTCCTTAGATATTGCAAGCTTAAAAATGTTAGTATATTGTAATTTAACTATCCAAACAGCTTAGTGACTGACTTAGTAGTTCTTATAATTTTTCAATCAAATTTATAGGGGAAATTCCTGTTCAACAGTTTAATTTATTTTATCATTTTAAATTGCCCAAAAGGTCATGTTTCTAGAAATAGTTCCCAGGCGAGGGCATCAAAAATACGTCGTAATGAGGAATCTTTACCGGAAACTGAAAATCGTCTTACAAGTCGGAGAGAGTCAAGTAGAGTGTTTGCAGTGGCTTGAAGAGTATAATAATATAAATATACAAATTCACACTAGGGAATCGAGGTCTGAGCGTTCCCAACGTACACGAGATTAGAGAGAAAGATAACAAACGTCAATGACTAGAGTACGTAATCGAGTTTTAGCTCACAGTAACAGATCAGCTTTCATGCATTTTGCTCAACAGTGTTCCGTCCAAATCGTAGCCACTAATAAGATATGCTCTAAGTGTTCTGCCAAAAATGTGTCGATGAACCAATAATGGTATGTGCTGTGGTTCTAGAAAAGTGCTTCCTCCAATATTGAGGAGCCGCCATAATCAATAAAAAATCTTTTTACAAATAATCATTCACCATCAGGACATTTTTAACCAATATCCGAAAGTACAATAGCCTCTTTCAAATGACTTGGTTTGACGCGAACTTTTAAAATAGAGGGACAAGTATACAAGTTATCATTATCCTCCTGCCCCTATCCCATTTAGGTGGGGTCGGCACAACATGAATCATGTTGTAAGCGGTTTTGGCTATATTTTTACAACCAGCCGCCTGCCTGACGTCAACCCTCCTTTGGAAACAAATACCCAGATCAAATTTCAACTGTGTAACTATCACGGTTTATGAGATACAGCCTGTGGACAGAGGGACAAACAGACAGCGGAGTCTTTGTAATAGGGTCCCGTTTTGCCCTTTGGGTACGAGTATAGTGTTGCACGGTAGACACGGCCAACTTAAGAGGCTCTCTGAGTTACACCGATTGTATGATCCATAAAAATATCCCTTAATAGTCGTAATAGGAGAAGACGGTTAATATTTGTCTATTCCTCAGCAAGGTACTGTGCGTAACAAAACTGTGACATGCATGCAATTGTATGCATTTAGGTTGATGGTTAGAACTACCTGTTTTAATCCATTGCATTATTACTGGGACTTAGTAGGGTTCCGTACCCAAAGGGTAAAACGGCACCCTATTACTAAGACTCCGCTGTCCGTCTGTATGTCCGTATGTCTGTCCATATGTCACCAGGCTGTATCTCATGAATTGTGATAGTTAGACAGTTTAAATTTTCACAAACGATGAATTTCTGTTGCCGCTATAACAAAAAATAACAAAAAATATAAATAAGTGGGGCTCCCATAAAACAGTCATGATTTTTTGCTGTTTTTATAGATAATGTTGACAGTAGTAGTGTTTTTGACAATATTTAAGTATAATACTTCTATATTGAATAATTATATTAAAACATCATTTTTTTTAAATGTTATAGAGTGGCAAATGAGCTGGTGGTTCACCTGATGTTAAGTAATAGCCGCCGCCCATGGACAATTGCAACACCTGTAGGGTTGCAAATGAGTTGCCATCTTTAAATAAAGTGGGCCACGGCTACCTCTCTCACCAGACGAAACGTAGAAGTTATAACACTTCTATTTTACGCCAGTCTTCTGTGAGGTCGGTACGGAACGCTTCGTGTGCGAGTCCGACTCGCTGGTTTTTATTCAATTCATTGTCGATATGACGGCAAAAAGATATCAGAAAGATTGAATTACATATTATGTCGTAATCACCAGAGACTGAGGGCTGGTGAAACATTCATCTTAGAGAAGCTTTAATCAAGACATTATTACGTTATTTCAAGGGTATTTCATTAAAAGATGAAGAAATTCATAAAATTATTCCCCAAAGACGAAATATTCGAAAGGTTTTATGTGTGTGTATGATAATTTTTACTATTAAATATTTTGTTAAATACCCGTGCGAAGCCGGGGTGGGCCGCTAGTTATATTATATTCATGATATAGGTATACCTACCTTGTATAATAATAAGTCCATATTAATGCTTATCGACTTCAAAAAGGAGGAGGTTATCAATTCGGATATTTATATGTTTTTTTTGAAGTGAAACTTCTTTATCGGGGTTGGAAAAAAATTTTGTGTAACATTTTTGCGTTACGCGCCATCTTGTTCTTAGTGGTTTTAATAGTTGACGCTAGATGGCGTTAGTTCCTTTGTGTGTTCAAAACAATATATATATATGTTATATAAAGTGATCAGCAAAATCAAAGGGTTTATTTTAATTCTAATTCTAAAATGTAAACAATATATTTCGTATTTCAGTTACCATAAGCCATTAATAACACAAATATATAATAACGACATCAATGATAGTAATAATTCTATTACAATTAATGAAATTCAATAATAATATTTGTAGTAATGACAGTGCTAGCTCTAATACTTCAGAGCACGACACTGTAGAGACTTCCTCTTCTCCAAATGCAGGCACCGCCCACCGTGACCTGACTGCGCCTTCCACCGAAGACACAATTTGAAGCTGACCGATGATGCTCTTCGAAGCCTCGATCGGCTCCTGGAACTTGCGGTTGCGACGTCGATCCAACGTCCGCAAGTTCGGTTTTCCAAAAAAACTTAACTCACAACACTGGCGCGCGAGTCGAATGTCTGCCTTCTACTCACTGGCTGACTATTCGGCAACGGAGGACCATGTACAAATTCAAAGCGGTTGTATTTTGGGTCCGTGAGGTTCATTGAAATAAACAAGGTTCACGTTGCAAGTTTTTTAATCAACAATTTTTGCGGACCCTCATACTAATTACAACGGTCAAACCATAGTGTGTTTTAATTTGCTACTAACGCCACCTATGTATTACAAATAAGAAACTAAATATTATACAAAGCAAAAATGAAATAATTGTAGAATTTGTATTTTTAAGCCTTTTATTAAACTTTATGTAATTTAACTTTATTTAACCAATTTCTGTAAAGTTGCATATAGTAAATTATTTTTTGAAAAATAACGTCATAAAAAAGTTTCACTTCTTACGAGTGTACGTTAGTACACGCACACATTTTTTTTATGTAGTTCGGCCATAATTCCACCATATATTGACGGATTTGCAAAATTCTTTTTTTGTTAGAAAGGGTTAAATTCCGAAATGGTTCCATTTAAATTTAATATGGATCTGATGAGGCTCTTCAAAAAATGAAATTACTTAAATAAAAACAATAATATCTTGTGTTTTTCTTGAACAAATTTGCCAATGTATACGTAATATTTTACTTTGGCCCTACTAAGAACTCACTTAAATGTCTATCAAATGCCAGTCTACCCGCCAATGATATATTATCGTATTTATGTAGATTTCTGCAAAATTCGAACCAGCGTCCTCTGAGTAATACGCAATAAGTGATATCCTCACTATCGCCATTTTCATTGCGTTTTTATCAATACAATGACTTACCGAGATCTTTTAGAATATAATATAAAGAACCTGATTTTTTGAGAAATTAAGGGAAATAATGGTAATAGCGTATAGTAAATATAAATATTTTTTCAGTGGTTATACGAAATGTTTTCTGTGAATATATACTATCTGACACCACAAAGAAAAGGCTGTAAAATATGTGGAAAATAACAAATCACATTCATTACAGCCATACTGCGCTGCCTATTTGTCAACCAAAATAAAGAGACGCTCGGGCGTGATATTGGTTCTCGCGAATGCAAAGAACTCTCTGAAAGCAGAAACGAGATTTGAGGAGTAAGTTAAAGCCTGTACAGTATTGAAATGTTGTCCAGTCCTTGTAAGTAAGGATTTAAAACTAAAAATACATGCATGCATAAAAATATTTCAAATATTAATTGACAAAGTTTCTATATCTTATTATTTAATAGAAACATAATTCTGTAATGGTATTCAATTATATTATACTAGCTAATACCCGTGATTTCCTCGGCGTTGCTTATTATACTAACAACTAGATGGCATGCCCCAATTCTCTACGGCAACAAAACACACATCACCGAACACGTAGTACTTATAAAAATCGTTATACTTTAAATAAAGATATCGCAATAATTGTATAGTTTAAATTATGTAATAATTTTAGATAATGGCCAACTGTCTAAGAAATAAAACTTGGAACAATTAATTGAAAATTTTCCAATAGCTTTTCCGTGATGCGCGCACAACGGCAAAACTCTATCATTTTATTTAAATAGATTGGAAAATTAAATTAGAGAGGCAAACCTATACTATATAAATAAGCAACAAAACACATTTTTCCCATACGTTGATACGAAAACGCCTTCGAGGAGAAATAACGGGATTTCCTGATGTTTTTACATCACAACGTACACCCTGTGTCGATACATTTTAAAATTTGTGATATTTATGGACCCAGTGCAGTCTGTGTGAGTAGCACAAATTTGGTTTAAGCGTTTTCTATCTTGAAATTTTGATGTCAAAGATGCACCTCGTTATGGAAAAAATGGATGCCATTTTTGAAAAAGTGGAGAGAGATTGGCATATTAGTAGTTCGATGTATCTGAAGAACTGAGAATTTACCACAAAACAGGTTTGGCGCATTTGATAAAAGCAAGCACGAATTCATGAGATCGCATAAAGAAACCTAATGAACCGTGTACTCATTTGTGATTCTTTATTACGACTTAATGAAACCGAACCATTTTTTAAAAATCTGATAACTGGTGATGAAAGGTGGATCACGTACGACAAGAACGTGCAAAAAAGGTCGTGGTCAAAGGCTGGTCAAGCTTCACAGACTCTGGCAAAAATCGGGCTATCTCGCAACAAGGTAATGCTGCAAAATAATAATGTATGGTGGGATTGGAATGGCATTATTCATTATGAGCTGTTACCGCCAGGCCGGACCATTGATTCTGAACTCTACTGCGAACAATTGATGAGATTAAAGCAAGAAGTTGAGAGAAAGCGGCCGAAATTAATCAACAGAAGGAGTGTGGTTTTTCATCATGATAACGCTAGACCTCACACATCTTTAGCCACTCAGCAAAAGTTAAGAGAGTTTGACTGGGAGGTGTTAATGCACCAGATTCAGATTCAGATTTCTACTTGTTTCGGTCTCTTCAGATTTTTTTAGGCAGTTAATATCACGAGACGACTGCCAAAACCACTTGTCGCGGTTATTTGATCAGAAGTCCCAGAATTTCGAACAAAATGGCACCTACATACTTTAGTTAAATGTAAATAAGCTTTATTAAAAATGTTTTAAATTTTCATATAAAATGCGAATAAACTTTTTCCCCAACCTATTATATTACGTTATGTGTTTTAACAAACAATAAGTCTAAATAAATATTCTTTGATGTTATATTGTTGTTCGTATTAACGAGCCATAATTATTAAATTACGTTTCATTAAACTTACATAAAGTTTAATGAAACGTAATTTAATAATTTTAACTCAACATTTACTTTCCGTGCACGGGCTCAGTAAGAGAAGAATATCGATCAAATAAGTGACGAAGTACCTTCAATCACAATGTTAATTCCCATAAACAATTGAATAAATGTGTGAATGACGCCATTGTTGTCGAGTGAAAGCTTATAGCTTCGCTTTTGTTTCCCTTTTCATTGTTTGCCTTTTAACTTCTTCAGTTACGCATCTTTCCTACGGGCCTTCTTTATTTGTTAAACACGCTTTTACGATTTTATTCTTGTCTATAATGTATATTTTGTGTATTGTTTGTAATAAAGATTATTATTATTATTATAAATAAATTAATAATTAAATATTTAAGATACAATTTTACCCAACGATTTCTAGTCTCAAAATAAGCAACGCTCGTACTATGATAATAATACTAGTGGATAATACTACTACATAATTTGTTGTTTCAAAATCAAAATCAAAAATATATTTATCCAAATAGACGCTTGCGCGCTCTTATAAATCGTAAAATTTTACATGAAAGATTATGTATATTAGTTCGTAAGGTACCACTGGTTAGGAAAGCTGTTTCTGTTGAGAAGAGACCGGCACTTTGTAGTTCTTTGTCTATACATTACTTCATACTATTAACATACACTAATTTTGTTATACAAAGCTTGCGTATGTCCTACGCATGTATTTTGCCCACGTCCACCCTTGACACAGGTTGAGCTTAATGGTATGACTGTGTCCAAGCGGTTCATCGAGAGAGCCGATAACTATTTCTGCCCTCTGATGGTAAGCGACCTATTTCCAACTTTATACTAACATAATTATAGTACTAACACATACCAATTATTTAGTTTAGCCGTCCACGCACAACGCGTACACAAGGTACACTCAAGTACCATCACCCTAAGCCATCGATTAATAGGCTCAACGGCCATTAGGGTCAGTGCTAAACTACGATGACCCGTGGGTGATATTCTTCCTCATAGATTACGCACGTATAAGCATGTGCTTAACGGCCTAATCAACGCGGTACGCCTTATCAAGCTCGTCGGATGTATTATAGCTATCTCACGAGTTATGCGTTTGATGATGATTTGAAAGTCTTTAGACTCAAAGCAAAAAAAAATCAGTCAAAATAAATTCTTTCTTAATCATTAATATCAATTGCTTGCAAATTTGTTTATGCATACTGCATTTTCGGTACATATGCCCTATTATTAGCGTACACCAACGCCCGGTTTCTGGAACACTGATCATCGTAAAATCAACTAATCAGCTGTCAAGTGGTTTTTCAAATGTTATTTGAGTTGCCACAAAGGATTCTTATACTCTCAATTTGATCAGAATGATCTTCTTAATGTTCAGAATGATCAATTCAAAGAGTTTAACTATACTATTGTTGGCAACACTAAAGGAAGTCATTTCTTGAGGTTGTTGGCAATACTAAAAGAAGTGTCATTCTGTGGCATAAATGAAGCTGCAAGAAGCATTTCGTGGTCTTAGTCGTAGTCGTCGTCTTCTTTGGCTGTCAAACCAGAAGTATACACGATAGTGCTGCCCAATCGGTATCATAAATTATATCGTTAGAGTGTTGTTTCATTAGTGATAATAAAGTGATAAAATAAGTAATTATACCAGTGTTATTGTTGTGCAAAGTGAAACTACAGTGATTTGGTAAAAATATTTATATTTCTAACTTCTTAGCTCGATAAAAAAAAGTAAAGCTAACATCAGAAGCGGGATGTAACTCTTGTGTGTAATTAGTATTCGCGCCCTACGCGTGTATAGTATACTAATGAAAAAAAAAAATAGATTGACGTAATAGAATCTTATGCATTAAAGTTTTCGTGGAATCATAGTACGATACGTTACCAGACTTTGGATAAGCTTAAAGGGTCTGCTAAGGTATGGAAATACATGAAACTGGATTAATATTGATAACTGGGATGTTATCTAGGTTATAGTTTATAATTGAAGCGTGTTGGCAAGGTAATATTTTAGTTAATTTTATAAACCCATGTTAACTTTTGTCTTAATAACATTATAAGATCAGCTAGTGGATAACCTATGGATGACAGTATTACTCGCCATAATCGGAGTAGTGAGCTGAAGCAGTCTATCTAAGACTAAAGGTGTGAACTGGAACAGGCGCTACCCCGGATTAAGGGAGTGATGAATCTCGTTAAACGTTATCTAAGCCTAAAGAAAATGTTTAGGGTTATCTGGTACAATCTATTCAATAGGCTTTTTATTTTTGCGGGGCAGTTTATGGCTAGAGTAGTTTGTGTTATAGACGATTAATGAACAGTTTCCTTTGGGTTTTCTCGAATAAACGTTTTCCATTAGACAATTAGAATATCTTGAAGTATTATAAGACTAAAGGAATCGTATAGAATTCAACGTAGTGGAATTTCTGGTAAGGATTTAACGAAAGGAATGGCCGAGCAGTACTGTATAACACAAATGTTTAAAAACAAGATGTTGTTTTCAGTTAATTCTGTCATGTTTCTTCCCGACGACTGGTTTTGCATTGTGCCTGGGACATGCACAGTGCAGGAGGGCCGTGTTGGCAACACTAAAGGAAGTCATTTCTTGAGGTTGTTGGCAATACTAAAAGAAGTGTCATTCTGTGGTATAAATGAAGCTGCAAGAAGCATTTCGTGGTCTTCGTCGTAGTCGTCGTCTTCTTTGGCTGTCAAACCAGAAGTATACACGATAGTGCTGCCCAATCGGTATCATAAATTAAATCGTTAGAGTGTTGTTTCATTAGTGATAATAAAGTGATAAAATAAGTATTTATACCAGTGTTATTGTTGTGCAAAGTGAAACTACGGTGATTTAGTAAAAGTATTTATATATCTACCTTCTTAGCTCGATAAAACAAAGTAAAGCTAACACTATTCACTGTCTGTGACGTAACTGTTTTACAACTGGTTTCATCTTTTAGTTTTATCATTTTATATATGCAATAAGTAATTGGTTTGTTTTAGTGATGGCTTTTTGTGAAATCTGTCATACCCGAATTAGAGACTAATAGAAGACATGATTATATAAATACTATTGTTATAATATCACGTCCATTAAGGATTTTCGTTAATAAAATTTGGTAAAGTGTGGTAAAATTTCATTAGTTTTATTTCCATTGGAATGTAGTGACGATTGATCGACCTATTTCTTTTGTGTTCTATTATCTAACAAAGGTGTTGAGTCTGTTCATCCAAATAAGGACATATAAATTACAGGTAGTCACTAACCACCTCAGTGTAGGTCTCCTATTATCTCATTCACTGGAAGAAACGCAAAAGTATAAATAATTTTCACTTCGTTTCGGTATAACACCTCCTGCCCAAATAATTAATCGAGTGTACAGTCAAATGGAGCTAGGAGACTGGCTGACAATACCTGAATTTCGAAATTCATAGTTGACTTATAGACATTTTCACTAACGGCAAAACACGATTTCCCCGATAATTGCACGTCACCATGGGCAGCGGACGACACATCCATCGCGGCCCTCGTTCCAACCAACTAAATTGCTTTGTGCAAGTCGGTGCCTTTATTACTTTACCTAACTACGTACTACATACATACCTATCGAGGCATTCACAATGTTGTAATAGGTATTTATATTCGTACAAAATTATTGTGTATACAGACATTAATATATGAACCGATTTCAATACTATTATACTATAAGTGGTAACTTGCTTACGAACTTATGCATTCAAAATCAAAATCAAAAATATATTTATTCAAATAGACGCTTGCGCGCTCTTATGAATCGTCAAATTTTACATCAAAGATTATGTGTATAGGTTCGTAAGGTACCACCGGTTCGGAAAGCGGTTTCTGTTGAGAAGAGACCGGCAAGAAACTCAACAGTTGCTCTTTTTCAAAAGTATCAATTTACAATATAATAAACAGGTACAATAGTCTTATTCTAGCCTACGTGAGTATCAACAGTATCAACTCCACACATTGGCGTCGTCGAGATATTCCGAAATGGTATAGTATGCTTTAATCATTAGTTGATTTTTAATTTTACATTTAAATTGGTCAAGCGGCAGACTTAATATCGACTGTGGGATTTTATTATACATGCGCACACCTTGCCCCATGAACGACCTATTTACTTTTTGTAGGCGAAACAATAGCGTCGTAAGTATGTCCTTATTTTTAGTGTTTATTTTATGTCTGTCACTATTCTTTAGGTAATAATTAAGGTTATGACGTATATACAAAACATTACAATAAATGTATTGAGTAGCAACAGTGAGTATATTAACCTCTTTGAAAAGATCTCTGAGTGAATTCCGGGCTCCGATATTGTAGATTGCTCGGACAGCTCTTTTTTGAAGAATAAATATAGAATTTATATCTGATGCACTACCCCACAATAAAATGCCGTACGACAAGATGCTGTGAAAATAACTAAAGTAAACAAGTCTGGCAGTGTCGATGTCTGTTAGCTGCCTAACCCTTCTAATCGCAAAAACCGCGGAGCTCAACCTATTCGCAAGAGATGATATATGGGGACTCCATTGGAGCTTTGAATCTACTGTAATTCCCAGAAATACAGCAGACTCAACTGGATTAATGGGTACGTTATTTAATATTAAACTAAAACTTTTCCTTCTTATACTGGGAAGGGTGAAAAGAATACATCTGGTTTTTTTGGCATTTAATACCATATTATTAATAGTGAACCAGTGGAGGTTATGTGAAAGTGCACTATTCACGTCGTCATAATTTAATACGTTACGGTCAACTTTAAAAATAAGCGGTGTATCGTCAGCAAACAGTACAACATCACACCACCCACTGGCATAAAAGGGGAGATCATTAATATATACTAAAAATAATAATGGGCCCAAGATTGATCCTTGTGGGACTACCATTTTCATCTGGGACCCAGCGGAATTAACATCATTTATAGATACTTTTTGAATTCTATTACTAAGGTAAGAGGCAATGAGATTGAGGGCGATGCCACGAATGCCATAATATTCTAGCTTTTGAAGGAGAGTTTTATGGTCTACGCAGTCGAAGGCTTTTGAAAGGTCACAAAAGACACCTTTGACCCCATCTTGTGACCTTTCCCAGGCGTTATAAATATCTTTGACAAGTGCGACGCCGGCATCTGTTGTCGATCTGCCTTTAGTGAATCCATATTGCTCATCATGAAAGATTTTTGTTCACATTAAAATGAACTAAAAGTTGATTTAATATTAGCTTTTCAAAAACTTTACTAAGAGATGGCAATATGGAAATAGGTCTATAGTTGCCTGGATCATTTTTATCACTACTTTTGTAGACAGGTATTATCTTACTAAATTTCATAAGATCTGGAAATATTCCAGAATCTATGCAGTTGTTAAAAATAGAAGCCAAATGTGGTGCAATATATGGCATCATTGTGCTCATTAATTTTATGGACATACCCCATAAATCCTCTGTATTTTTAAGATTAATAGAATTCAAAACTTTTATAATATCATAAGTATCTACGTGATTAAATTTAAATGTGTGTAGGCAAGAGGTAACATTATTTCTTAAAAAATTAATTGCGTCTACGGGAGATGATTTTAATGTACGTGTGACATTAACCGCAATGTCTGAAAAATAGCTTTCGAAACTACTCGCAATTTCGTTATCTGATATTATGGGAGTATTACCTATAACTAGTTTTATAGGTTCCCTGAATATCTTGGTTCTTCCAGATATACGGGTAATGATGTCCCATGTGGCTTTAGTTCTATTGTTTGAATTTATAATGCTATTTCTTATATAAATAGATTTTGCCTGAATACAGACTTTTTTAAATATTTTTGAAAACGTTTGTACCCGTTTATGGAAGTTAGGATCGTGATTCCACTGCCTCATACTATATAATTCATACAATGAATCCCTACTTTTATATATACCCACTGTTGCCCAGTCACTAAATTTTAATTTTGAATTCTTAACAATTGTGCGCGATTTAAAAGTATCATTATAAGAAGATATGAGAAAGTCAACCATTGATCTATGAGAATCATTAGGGTTATTGACTCCTATATCTTTATTTAACATATGATGTGCCACTTTATCTCTAAAAGCATTTATTCTATTAGTAGTGACTGGTCTACACTTGATCTTAAGTTTGCTTGTATTAGCTTTTTCATTTATTGAAAATTTTAGCCTAAAGTGATCCGAGCTCAGATGATTTATAATATCTTTATCATATACATCATTGTGACAGAATACATTATCTATACATGAGAAGGATAAGTTAGTAACACGAGTTGGTTCATGAAAAAGATATTTATGTTCAAATGAATTAAATAAATTTAAAAGTCGTTTACTGAGTTGTGTTACTTGTAATATATCCACATTAAAATCTCCACAAACTATTAATGATTTACTACTTGAAGATAGTTTTTTTAGAACATCATCACCTGAGGGGGGCCGATATATGCATACTACAATATACTGTTGACTCTCAACGCAGGATAACTCAATAGAACGTTCGACAGAGTGTGCCACTATATCCTGTCGATTTTTACAGACTATATCAGTTCTAACAATAGACTTAGCATCTAACATTACAGTACATTCTAAATCTATGGTTCTAACTAATACAAGAGAGCCACCGCGAATAGCATTTACTCTTACGAACGAACTTAACAATTTATAATTTTCTATATTAACAATATTACAGTGCTTATGTAACCATGTCTCTGTGAAGCAGATGACATGTATATTAAATTTCCTAAGGAACAATTCAATTTCGGGTTCTTTGCCGCCTAAGCCTTGTATATTTTGATGCACAATATTTAATTTAAGTGGCCTAGGCGTTGTCTCAATGTTTAGTTTAAACTAACATTGTTTGCTGAAAGATTATTACATAATAAAATATTCTTAGTTGTACTATGTACAACTGGGTTTTTTATATTATATGCTACTAGAGTAGCAATACGTTTCTTATAATATAGTGGCAAATACCAAGTATTTTTTGTCACCTTAAAACTAGATTTAATAAAACTATTTATGTCAAAATAAAAGAAAGCGTCACTATGACGGTGAGTTGTGTTATTTACATTAATTATTTATGTGAACGATGTTTCATAAGAACGCGCAAGTGTCTATTTGAATGAAGATATTTTGATTTTGAATTTGAATTAGGCACGATACAATAAATGGCAAAAATCCCGATTACTTAAAATATTTTTCGTATTATAAGTATTAGACATTTTGTTTTTTATTTTGCATTTATAACCTGTTTTTTTAAAAATCGATAAATAAATCTCGGATTTTAAATCATTTTATTTTACAGAGACAGAAGCATAAATAATATTATGTTGGACTCTTGTTTTTATCCCGATAAAAAACTATACGGTCGCCGATATCGTTATCAAACTGACATATTTCAATTAATCATCTGAATAAAAATATCGCAATGACGTTCACATCTCATACCCGACTCACACTTCTTTCGCCTATTGCTGACGGCTTCTATGATAGATGACGACACACGCCTGTTGTCGATTCCAAGAGGAGTGATTTGAAGCCGACAGCAATTGGCATGCCTGTACAGGGTCGCAGCGGCATGCACCTGAAGGAAGCTGTAAGTACCGAAACATTTTACAAATAAACGGGCTAAAAGAACATGGAACTGGATACGGAATAACTATGTAATATACCTAAATAGCTGAACATGCTAGTAATCCTTACTAATATTATAAAGGCGAAAGTTTGTATGTATGGATGGATGTTTGTTACTCTTTCACGCAAAAAGTACTGAATAGATTCTAATGAAACTTTACAATAATATAGCTAATACATCAGAAAAAGACAGGCTATATGTATTTATATATGTATATATTTTATGTATATCTGTCTTTCTGTCTGAATGTTACGCCTTCAGCTTATTCTACGCAGACGTAGTCGCGGGTAGCAGCTAGTACAGCTAGCAACATATTAATAGGATGTTTATCTTAATACTCTATAGATAAATCAAAATATTAAAGCGGGGCGTGGAGCTGTAAACCTTAATGTATTTCTCATAATAAAAACAAAGCATTTTTCGGCCAAATAAATGTTCCTATTACTAATATTGCACCCAGTTTGATTTTTTATAAGCATTTGACACATCCATCGTTTTTATTGCTCCGACTGAACTGGCGGCAGTGAATAATTTTTAGTTTTTCTGTGCAATATTACTCCGTAAAAATTGAAAATAAGGTTTTTTATTTACTACTCGCTACACGTTTAAGGGATTTTGATGGCAACTATTTATGCAAACAACCTACGTATTTTCCCAACGGCATATGATATCAGGCGTCGTTATTGATTTCTGCAAGTGACACTCAAAGAGGGTTGTGATTGATATTTTTATAGTTGATTTACTAGTAATATTCTAAGTATCACATTTAAGTGCGAGTGAAATGATGTGAATTAAATTGACAGTTGTGGTTACTCTTTTTTAGATTAACACAAGCAATTTATCTCCCTTGGAAAATTAATGCTACAAATGTTGTTTCTTAGAAAAATTAATAATATTTCCACAAAGTAATATAACAAATCGTTATGTCATTAAATGTATAATGGAATTTTTCTAAGAACATTCCGGCGCCTCCCTGATAATATTTTGAATTCTTAATTTAAAAAAAAATAAAGTGCTGCTATCAAGATAACTTTAAATCACGAACTATTAAAATAACTAATAACATTATTTTACGAGTCCCTGCTTTAAATGTTAGTTGTGGTGATAGATAATTTTTTTAGCGATAACTAATTTTTTTATACTTTTAGGAACTAGCAAAGGATCAATATGCTGGGAATGTAAGAATGGGTGGATATCAAAAAGTGTCTCTGTAAGACACAACAAACCAACCTTTGTAACTCAAAATGCCGCAATAATAAACAGTAGGCGAATTTTTTTTTTTTTTTTTATGCGAAAAGTTGTCAAACGAGCAGACGGTTCACCTGATGTTAAGTGAATACCGCCGCCCATGGACATCTGCCACACCCGTGAGTTACAGATGCGTTGACAACCTTTTGAAAATTGGGCTCCAGCTACCTCACTCACCAGACGAAACGTGAAAGTATTTGTCATACTTCCCCTTTACGCTGGTCTTCTGTGAGGTCGTGGTACTTACCAGGTCGGGCCTGCCCATTCGTGCAACAGCCGAGGCTGGTGCGTGGCCCTACCACCGTTTTTTCGTTTGAATTTACTTCAATTCATTAAATTTTTTAAGCTATTTTATATATATATATATATATATATATATATATATATATATGTGTTTTTATTAAGCTGTTTTTGACTTTTCTTTATTGTCAATTGTGAATTTTTGTATAAATAAATTATCTACAAATATTCACAGTTGAATATTAAATTCAGAGCTTAGCACGAAAAAAGAAAGATTAATCCTAAAAGAATCATTATTTTATTATTTTAATTGCTTGAAATTAATATTTTCGCCATGGAGTTATAGTTATATTATGTTGATGTTCCTCAACAATGATCCTTCACTTAAGATGATAATTTTACTATAACATTAACCAAAAATATTAATAAACATTTTAATAAGATCCATTTATTTTATACACTTATTCTGCACCCAGAGATATTCCCTCATTTCACCACGGGGAATGCAGAACTCTAGCTATCCATCTTCTTTTTGAACGGAAGTACGAAGGCTACTCATTTTTTTTATTGTAGCGTTTTGAATGCCAAAAATGTGAGTTCTAATTTAACGGGTACTTATCTGAGATTAGTTTATTTATTTATTTATTTATTGTTAGGTACACCAACAGCATAAAATATAATATTATTTATATGTTCTTTGCTATAGGGCCAATTTTTATATATATATGCCTATTATAGGTATACACAACATTGATAAAGAGTAAATCACACTTATAAACTAAAATAAAAAAAAATAAAAAATAGGAAGTGGACACTAAAGATAAATTATCAATAGACTAAATTAAACGTACAAATGATATCGAATATGCTTGCAGATTAGTAAATTGATATGTGAAATCTAACATGCTAATAATGAAAACAATTTCTTTTTAAAAACGTTAAGTGAATCGTTAAAAATATCCAGCTCGGTGTTTGATACAGACAAATAGTTGTATTCAGACAAAATTCTTGAAAATGACTTATGTAGTCCTAAATTGGTGCGAAACGGGGGAATGTAAAATAGTTTGGTAATATGAGATCTAGGATATTTGAAGGGGACTACGAGGCTTACTTTCTCAACTATTGAGGGGCATGCAACGTTACCATTAAGCACTTTATGCAGAAAAGACAAATCAGCTATGGTTCTACGATTACGTAAAGTACACATTTTGAAATGTTTTAACCTTTGATTATACGGCTTTCTATGGGAGATATTCGAAGAAATAAAAGCAATGTGCCTTGTGAAGATGCGCTGGATCCTTTCCACACGCTGTGAAGACACATTATATGTTGGATTCCAAGCAACTGAAGCAAATTCGAGGTGTGATCGTACATAACTGTTGTAAAGAATTAACTTAGTTGAAGTTTGTTTGAAGCATTGAGAGTTACGCTTAATAAAGCCGTACATCCGAGCTGCCTTTCCTACAATTTTGTCTATATACATCAAACTTTAGCTTACTGTCAATAAACACTCCTAGGTCACGCACCTCATCAACTCTTGTCAATATCACACCATTCATCTGGTATGAAGATGAAATAGGTCTTCTTTTTTTAGTAAAAGAAATGTGATAATATTTATTCGGATTAAGAACCATATTATTATTTAAACACCATTTGGCTATGTTATTTAAATCGATTTGGAGTAATTGAACATCATTTACGCATGAAATGGTTCTATAAACCTTTAAATAATCAGCAAAAAGAGAAACTCTGCTGTGCTTAATCGTTAATATATATAAGGAATAAAATTGGACCCAAATGAGAGCCCTGCGGTACGCCAGACTTAGCATAGTAAATATTAGATTGCGATCCATTAACGACAACTGCTTGGGGGCGATTATATAAATAGGAGGCAAACCATTTCAGTTGCACATCCTCAATACCATATTTCTTTAACTTAGATAAGAGAAGTGCATGGTTTACTTTATCAAAAGCATTAGACATGTCTGTATAAATTGCATCTATTTCCCAACCTTTGTCCAGGTCAGTGGCAACATCTGAGAGAAAGCAAACAAGGTTACTTTCCACTGATCGACCGCCTCTAAAACCGTGCTGGAAATCAGATAGTGAGCTATTAACATGACGATATAATATGGGGTAGACAAGGGACTCAAATATTTTAGCAAAAGATGATAAGATGGATATGGGCCTATAGTTTTTAATCTCAGATTGGTCACCTTTCTTAAAAACTGGAACTATTCGAGTCATCTTCCATTTATCAGGAAATATTCCTATTAGTAGGGAATAAATTGTAAATAATACTTAAAGGTAGCGCGAGGACGGATCCACAGTGCTTAATGAATAACGGCGGTATGCTATCAGGACCAGCCCCCTTTTGAATATCGAGGCATTTGATTTTTTTGAGGACTTCAGATTCACTAAAAGTGGCAATGATATTCCTGTAACAAGATACATTCGACTTTTGCATTGCAGAAATCAAATCAATTGAAGTTTTAGTTGACGTATAAACGGAGGAGAAATGTAGGGCAAACAATTCCGCAATCTGAGCATTATCCGATGCAAGTTTCTTATCCATTTTCATGAAAGCAGGATTAGTTATTTAAGAGTACAAATTAAATAAAATAGACCGTGTATTTTTTGTGAATGCAATTATTTCAATTTATGTACTTTTCCCTTGTTTTCAATTTTAAATTTTATACTACTTTAGCTTATAACTATAAATTAATATTACTAATAGAGTCGTGACACACTTTAAATAAAGCATGTCAGCGCCCTTTATCTCAATTCAACTTCAACATTGCAAAATTAGTCTAGAATACAATATTACATTCCTTTTTAACGGATTTCAGAGGATTACGGAGGTTTCTCAATTCGATCGTATATTTGTATATATTTTTTATGTTTTCGCGGATAACTTCGTCGTTTATGTACCGATTTTTTTTTGATTTTGTTGGAAAGGAGATATCCCATGGGCGGTACCATGAAGGAAACCCGAATCATAAAATGGTATCGCAGAGAAATCGAGGGCTATCCTCAAATGTTATAGCTATTAACAATGTTCTTAGTTTCCTGTTTGAAGTCGGTTTTTTTTTTGTTAAGAATTATATAGTTATATAGTTATTAGAAACTGGGTTGATTATGAAAAAAGTTATGCTTGTTATTGAACATTTTTAACGGATAGTGCTTCGTAATCTTAGTTCAATTTACATGTTTTTATATTTTTAACATACAAATACTACGAATATATTTTATACAAACGCCTTTTATACACGTTATACTGTGCACCCACTTAACTTTCTCTATGCCACAAGTAGAAGTAGTTTGACAAGTATAAAATTTCATCTGCTTTTATAAAAGTCTTTGCATAAAGATAAAATAGATAATTTAATTAATTTATCCAGGTTCAATATTTGCATTTAAGTTAATAAAATATTTTTTATATATCCAAAAATTTTTTATGTCTATTTTGGTGGTGTTTGAGAAAATGTACATAATATGGAGTTAAAATAGTTGACAACGCAATACAAATACATCGCCATAAAATAAAATCTCTTTATCTATGCTGAGTTGGAGCTGGATTAAATAAATTATGATGATATTTCCCTTCCTGGAAGTTAGTAGTCGTAAGGAGATAATATAGCTTTCATAGGGAATTTCGTAATTTCATATGCCTTCGGTACAGTATATAATAAGTCTACGATAATTGAACTATCTATTTAAATAAATTGTTTCAGATTGAGGTTAATCCGTTGTTTTCTTTTTTCTCTGATAAATTAAATGTATTACTGAGTTATTTAAAATTGAGATTGGCTACGATTAATCTACAACATACACAAATAAATTTCTTTCGCTTATTTTATTTATGTTTTGACTTATTTCAATAGAGTTAAGTGAATAGGTAAAGATCTCACAGTCCGTCAAAGTCAATAAGATATTTTATTTTACAAGTCTTGGAAATTATATTCAATTGATATGCGAACGTTTGGTTTCCGCGAAGCGACGTGTAACATATATTTTCGAATAACTATGTAGTCAGTAACCAGTACGTCTTAATTAATTAAACAAAAACATAGTTGAGATTCAAAATATCAATAAGAGATATTATTTCATAATGAGGACCAAGACCTGTTTTTCTGGATGATATGTCCTTGCTGACAATCCTTACTAATATTATAAAGGCGAAAGTTTGTATGTATGGATGAATGTTTGTTACTCTTTCACGCAAATACTACTGAATGGATATAAATGAAACTTTACAATAATATAGCTTATACATCGGAATAAAACATAGGCTATAATTTATATACATATTCTTAAGTATATATGTCTTTCTGTGTGAATGTCTTCATATTTATTCTAAGTTTCCGTAAAAGGACATATATATTAATGTAACATTTCAGAAGACTTGTTTGGTGGTTTCCATCCTTACGTTATAAGAGGGTTAAGAGAGAGAGGGCTCACAAAAGACCGGCGTGAAGTGGAAGTTATTATACTTAGGGGTTTCGTGTGGTACGTAAGGTGGCCGGGGCGAAATTTTAATGGTTGGCGACGTATCTGTAATCCGTCAGGCGTTATAAACGTCCACGTTCTATTGTTATTACTTAAAATCAGATGAATCGCCTAACATTGATTATCATCATCATCAAACATTGTTTATTTATCCCGTTAAGTGTGGACACCCTTCAGTCTGCAATCTGTAGGTATACGCATGGTGTATAACTAAAGGAAAGCCACTGAGAATTTCAAACATTGAACTCACATTGACACAAATGCGATAGCAACAAAATTAACAGCAAACAGCATCGGCACAGTCGTATCAGCGGCTAGGTTATTGTATTGAGACAGTAAGGCTGGAATTTCTAATAGTGTCCATAATGTTTGAAAAAATTAAAATAATCTTTGAAAAAAAAATAGGTAACTAGTATGTACCAGATTCACATTTAGAATTAAATTCTGCATATGCTCTGTGAATATGTCCGTCGTCCATAAAATCACCTTGTATAGTTACTGTCGTGGGTGTCCGAGGGGTGATGTAAGAGGTGGTCAAAATATTAATTTTGATCAAGAAATAACGTAGAAATGGCGTACCGGTAAAGAACACATTTGATAAACAATTTGTATCTGATGATTACTTTATGTTTTCGGTGATAATATAGTCTTGGTGGCATAGTTCTTACCTCAGGCAATACATTTTGAATCAAGAATCAAAAACCCAACGGAATCGAAATAAGAAAAGTATAATTTTCTGCTTGCATGAGTGTATCCAAGACGCATTTACAATTGATCATCAATCAATAACCGGAAAAAGGTGGCGAATAGACAAAGTGGTAATCGGCAAAGTTGCGATATCGTTATCTTCGAAATACAGAACAGTGAGAACCCTACTAGAATAATATAAACGGCAACAAAAGACCATTATCCCTGTTCGCTGATATGAAAACTTCTTCGAGGTGAGATAATAGGATATCCTGCGTTTTTATATCATTAGGTGTATACACGTGCGTCGGCGGCCATTATAAAGTGAAACGTTTGTCATTCCACGTATTTTCTTGGAACACTTGCCACTGTTTTTCCACATGCACTCATGTGGAAAATAGCTTTGCATACAAATAATGTGATTTTTTTTTTCTGATTTTTATGCTCTATTGCCTTTATTGATTTTGTGATAGACGAAGATGGCTAAATATATTTTTTTTTCATGCCCCAAATGTGTCAATCAAATTGTGGGTAAGTGAAATAATATTAACCACGTATACACAGTAAGACCATTTTGTAAGGAGACTTATTTTTTAACTAGCTTTTCATCCGCGGCTCTGCCCGCATGTAATATTTTTATATCGTGCTCATACAATAATCTATAGCCTATCCTTAAATAAACAAGCTATTTAATAGTGCAAAAATTTTTCTATCCCTGGCTCATGGTTCATTTCCTGTTTAGAAGATACAGGGGCAAATCGAACCTATGGAAATTGGGTTCAAGGTCATTCTAATAGTATAAAAATATTGTATATAGTATTTTAATCTACTCAGTGCTGGTGGGTCAAGAGTGACCCGCCACGCACTGGCGGTATTATTGTTCGGGCGCATTTCGACTTGCCGCTGCATTATATGATGGTTTATGATTTGATGTGCCGCAGCCAAGGTGTAATTTAATATGACAGATTATATAATTCTGTGATCAACTTATATTGGAAATGTCAACACTGTTCATTTTTAGGGTTCCGTACCCAAAGGGTAAAATGGGACCCTATTAATAAGACTCCGCTGTCTTTCTGTCCGTCTGTATCTGTCACCAGGCTGTATCTCTTGATGTTTATTGCCGCTATAACACCAAATACTAAAAAACAGAATAAAAATGTTTAAGTGGGCTCCCATACAACTTACATGATTTTTTGCCGTTTTTATAGATAATGGTACGGAATCCTTCGTGCGCCAGTCCGACTCAAACTTGGTCGTTTTTATTATTTAACTTTATATAAACTTACAATCATCATCATTTTGCAGATCATACTGTATAATTAACTATAATTTCATGCAATTCAACATAATGTAGCATTTTATGGCACAAATCTTCAATGTGGTTTTTTAAGTTGATATTACTTTTTTATTTATGAACCGATTTAAATAAAAATAACACAAAATGTTAAGTGAAGCTTTAGTTTGCAATACATTTATCAAAATCGGTTAAGTCATCTCTGAAATTAGCGCGCACACGCACAAGACAAACAGACAAAAACTTTATCAATCATTGTTTTGGGTTCTATTGCGTTGATAAAGGCCCCCAATAGTAGTTTTTCACGAATATCTTCCATGTACAAACAATGATCTGTTACATTTTTATTATATGTATAGATGATAATAGTGTAGTTAGAAACGTAAGGAGTTAAATGACTACAAATAGTAATGATAACCACCATTCATCATGATGGAAGTTGGGTAAATTTATGCTATTGTCATGAACGCCAACTTGAACGTGCGAAATCATAAGGACTTGTCGTTGAAATTGATTTTTTAGTCTTATCTTTGCCATAATTTTCAGACATTACCTTGAAATATATTATATACACAGTATTATTTTACTCGGCAGCATCTGAAGGAACGTTTTAAAACAGGCGACAAAATCTCAAATTTCTCAATCGCAATTCCACCGAACAACTGAATGAACGTATGAAGACGGAATTGTCGAAGAGCTAAAGCTTTTCGGACTCGGACTCTTTTCTGTTTTACTTTACACTGTTTCTCTTTTTAAAATCAGTTCAATTCGCTTGGTGCCTCGGTAATGTTTTTGAAATTCAAAGCGCTTTTGTATCATTACATATGTATATTTTATAGTCATTAATTAATTAAACTGAAAGATTTTTTTTTATTTTACATCAAATACAGGATACGGGGCGTGTTCTTAGTTGTGTTATAGAATATACTTCAAATAATGCTACTAAAGTTGCGTTTTTCTTAATCAAATTCATAAATATCAAAATTTATTACAGCTTTTAAATCTCGATATTTTCCGTCATAATTATTCTGATATAAGCCTGTGCAGGGACGTCGCACCTGCACCTCTGTAATTCAATCAAACTAGGGACAGCCACGTCTTGTTTCAGCGCAGAAAGCACTTAGTTAAATTGGAAAATGTTTTCCACCCGTAAATGATAATATAAGTAGAAACTGAGCACTTCCAGAATTTAATGTGGTTATTGGTCGTTTGCAAAGAATGAATTTTTAGAGATACCTTAAATATTGTATTTTGTTTAAAAATTTAACATACATGTTAGTATATACGTTTACATGTTAGTATAATCCACATTTCTTATAACACATAATTAGACGAGTTGTATTGCAGGTCACTGATGATGTCGTTATTGAGTCAATCCCGTCATTTCATGTCAACGTAAAAGCCCCTCACTTAACGGTAAATGTCATTTTCCCAATATTTGAGCATCGCGTAGGGCGATGCACGCCACATAACTCTCGGCCCTTGCTCTAAATAGCTGGATTGCTTTATTTAGCCGAATATTATTATACGACACGCCTAAACCAATTTATCTAGCCAAATATTCGTTCGTAAGTTAAATTCGATATTCATATACAAATATTATTACATTAATGTTTATTACAAATGGATAATTTGTAATAAACATTTAAATCATCCATATCTGATCGCATTTATATCATGTTAAATACTATGAGCTTTAAAATATGATAAAATGTTTGAGGCGGTGGGTACAAAATGCTAAAGGTCTAAATTTTAATATGTCATCTCTAGTTTTCAAACATTTCATTGTAAACATCTCTTACTGTAAAGGAAGTGCTCTACATGGCGCTAAAAATTGCTTAAAATTGTAATAATAAACGAGGTAGACAATATATGTATGTACGTTGAGACATTCGCCGGTGTGAAGATGAACCGTTTAGCTCAGTGTTTAGAGAAAAGGCCTCGCAGCGGCGAAAAGCTTATCGTTCAATGTTTTACAAATATTTAAATGCTGGTCGTTATACGGGCAAAGTTTTGATCGCTTTTCTTTTTTGCGCCGAGCGAAAGGTAAAAGAAGTAAAAGTAATTCCACGCGATAGTGGAACTTATACATAAAAATAATACACGTGGACATACACAATAATTGGATTCCGATGCTGACACTGATCGCTGTAAGCGTGTTATCAACTGAACATTGTACTTTCCATGCAAGCGAATCTTATTTAATTAAATCGATATTAAATATGGTGAAGTGAGTTTACGTTTCCATCAATCAATCAAAATATACGTAATACATTTTGATTTTAATACTTATGATCACGGTAGATGAAAAAAATGTATTTTTGAAGTCGAGACTGCCATTATACTCCCAAAGAAGTGAATTATAGTAAACTATATACTTCGTCATTTTAGTTTTCGTTAAATTCGATTCGTTTAATCCACATGGCGCTAATATCGCCAAAATCAACAGCAAGTATTAAAGAAATGTTTGCGAGTAAAATATTTAAGAGATTTCATAATACATCAATGAGTCTAAAATGCGCCTGTACCAGCCTAAGGTCATAAATTGAATCAATAACATAATAAACGTGTCTGTTATAACACATAAAACTCTTGCTCGAAGATAAATTCTATTGTGAGCGGATTTATGTTCTTTTCGTATCGATGCACTGAATCAGTTATCGAGTCGTGAATTTAAATTTTAAAATGTATTGCTTTGTTACATACAGTAAGTTTTTCTAGCAAGATTTATGTATATCAAATCAGGGTTAATTGTGAGCGTTTGAGCGGTCGAAAAGATATGACGTCTTCTTATCATAAATTAATTTTCATGATTTGAAAAGTTGATGTATGTTGTGTTAATAATAATATCTCATATTTACGTGGACTATTAAGACCTACGTAAATATCAATACGGACATTGCATGAAATCCAATAAGCGACAATATAATAATTTACGTAAGGGCGGTAAATGTCATGTATCCTGAACAAAGTGTCAAAGAAATTGTTCTAAACTCTATCTATTATACTGCTATTTATAATCTACCAATAGTTCATAAAAATAGTTTAGTGAAGAAGTTTTTGCTGGATGATACTATAATAAACTTTGTATATAGTAACAGGTAAAGAGTATGCAGGGGCTGAACAATCGTTATATCTACACATTTTGGTTTTCACCGGCGGTGAAAGGGTAGTAACTAAACTCACCACATTGAAGATTGTTTTAGTAACTAAAATTAAAAAAGTGAAGAAAAGGTTTAAACATTCCACTGCTAGGTAAAGGCCTCTGCTATACAGAGCCTCTATAAGGCTAATAAAATATTTCGAAGATATGTACGTAAGTCCGCGCCTGTTAATAAACTATTTTAAGGGTCTTTCGCGTTTTAGTTTGTTTTTAAATAAAATGCGAATGTTGGCGCTGGCAACACTGTATCCCGGATATGACGTTATCTACTCGAGCCAAGGGACACATGGTCGCATGAAGCAGCGGTCACTTGGATTTCGGCCGCGTTCCCAGACGGTTATATAACCACTAGTGCTGCTTGTCGTTATAATAGTTGTTAATATTCACGTTCAGTAATAGTTAAAATATTAGGATCAAGATAAAATCGTTAGAACTCTTATACGCATAACAGTTTTATTGAACTAGTTAAGATTCCAGAAATTTCCAACAATTTAAAGCGTCGAAGGCACAAACTGAGGTGTTTGCCTTGGTAACACTAAGTTACATTGGCTGTTAAAATATTTTTAATAGCTTTTTATTTTTTTATTCAAAAACTGGCCAGTATGCCATTACTCAGGCTACAGTCTCAACTGGTGGTTTACGCCTAGCTAAGAAACAACACTCATTTTTTCCTTGAAAACATATCTACACATTATGTTTGGGCGGGAAAACTGGCGCTGGCAAATTGTTCCAATCCGTCGTTGTAGGCATTTTAAAAGGATATAATTTTCCTCTATAGCTGCTAGATTGATGTTTTAATAGAAGCACGAAATCAAGATGTAGATTGTATATAGGTTTGGCGTTTAAAACTCGTATACAAATTGATTTGGATGTATGTCATTATAGTCCAATACGGTAACGAATCTTACTATAAGTTTCCAGACAATTCAGAATGACGTCACGACAATTCAGATTCAGAATCACGGCAACCATAAGTTATATGAGACGACACAATTTTAGTGATAATTGCGAAATAAACTAAATGCTGATAGTTAGGTACGCTTTTAGCTCTTAATGTACCATAAATGTTTGATGCTGACAAATATTAAATGTCTATTTAAAGCTAGGCCGAGCATCGTAAATTACGTTTAGAAATATTTTACAGCAGCATAAAAGTCTGCGAAAGGTCACGGCGGCAAGAAAGTATAAAGAGGTTCTTACTGCTAATTTATTGAATGAGCTTTACTTCTATATGATACGTTTTATTAATAGCTGTTAATACATGTTACTTCAGGGGAGGACTGCTATTTACGTTATCGGAAAAACAAGAACTATCTAATTTAAGCTTTCGAATGAAAACTGGATTGACGCGAAAGCACACTGTGTATAGAATCCGACACACAAACGCAAAGTGGGTACCAGCATCCGCTATTAAAAAGACCCTAAAGTACACGAGTCAAAACTTGCACTCGTTCAGTTTCATCCAGTGCCTGCGAGAATCGCGATTTAACATTTATTAACATCAACAGCAACACGCTCCGGGAAGTTTTTAAAATTCGTACATTCTACATTCTGGAATGGAGCGGGATTTACCGGCTCCGTATGAATTTGTTTTTTAAATGATGTTTTGAGAGGAATGCAGAACAGATTCCCAGCATAGAATACTATTATAAAACATAAAAAATGCCTTCTTATAAAATTGAATTTCTTTAAAATTGATTGCGCTTTTCGAAGGTTCATAAAACTTATGCCCAGCTTCCGAAAGGGTGTCAAAAAATAGTGGTATCTCTTGTTAAACTGCCTTGGGTTTCTGGAAGGTTTGTTCAAGAAAAATTAGCTAATCACTGTATAAGCTGTATAAGCAATGATAGCTGTCCCCTTTTTAAACAAAACTTAAATTAACGTCACTATCCAGTCCTGTCAAGGTGTGATTGAAATCACTATCCAGTCCTGTCAAGGTGTGAAATATAAAAATTCGAGTCGAGCATTTATATAAATACATGTCAAAAAAACAAAAAAAGCAAAATGTCAAAAAAAAACTTTACAGAACCTGAAAAAAATGAACTTTTATCCATAATAAACAAGTAAGTATTATAAAAAGAAAGAATCCATATTATTTATTAACTTTTGAATTGCATTTTAATTGAACATGAACACCATTGCAGATTTTTGATAAAACATTTTTTAACTTAACTTTAAAACAATAAACGCTTTCCGATTTTCTGATATGTCCGTTACTTTATTGCAAATCAAAAAATGTTGTTTAAGACGTTTTAAGCATGCGAACTTTTCGCTCAGCGACACCATTGAATAATTAACTTTAAAATAAAAACATAAAACATCGCTCAGCAGATGAATCAAAATAAAACATAAACATTATGTACAAAACATTAATATGGCAATGAATGTCACTGTGTGCCATTTATATGTGTCGTACCCACGTTAATATTGCTACCGTAAAGTACAAATGAAGCGAATGACTAAGGAACAATGAAACTTAGAACCGTAGAGTTAGAATCCTGAATCGCATGTGGGATAAATAATGTATCGGATGTATTGATAAGCGATCGCTCTTCTTGAGTTAATTCAACGCACTCTAGAAGGCGTCGAGGTTAAGGTCAGGGCACTGGCTTTATGAATTGCCGGATGTCACACGCTTGATTCATACTCGTACATTTGAGACACAGTTGCTAGTGTTTACAAAATTTATAGTTGCCTTTGGGTATTTGTAACAGTGCTGAAGTTTTCTTGGGAATAATACAACGGTCATGTCATGTAATATTTTTTGTGTGTTGTTGTGTGAAAAATATGACGCAATTTCGTTCGGGAAATATACGCTTGAAGTATCCCTCCTCAAAACATGAACATAAGGCATAAAAAATAATAAAATTTTAAGGCTTATCTTTAAGTTGTATAAAACTAACGATGAATTTATTGTACGGCGTTTATTGAACTGTATTTCCTTAACTGCGTCGAGTAAAACATGCCTCAAAGTTGAAAAAAGACAATTTTTTTCAGTTTGTTTAGCCTGGCATGTTTTGTGTGAAACTGTTTTTTTTTATTTATTTAAAGTTAAAAAAATATTCTATTTTAATTATTCAATTAAAACTGGGGTTAAGTTGATTAAAACGGCTTTATCCGAAGAGTATCTCTTTATAAGTGTAAGAAGTTTCTTCTAATCATATTCCATTGGTGGCTCTGAAGTGTAGCATTGGGAACGGTGCATTTCGTATGCGGGAACAATTTTAGACGCAGCTTCCTCGAGAGATCTTCAACATCTTTTGCTTTCGATGCCTCACTTTATGCAATTTACACTTCAGATTACATCTGATTTAACAGAAGTATTTAGAACAGATATAATCTAAAGGGATTGTTTTCTATAGGTGCAATTCGGAGTGTATAAATAGATTTTACTTTGTGTGTGTTAGAGAGTTAATTAGTTATCGTGATGGCGTTTCCGTGATACAAGAGCATTTTATCACTATAGTTATCTTTTTGGATGATTAGAAGATTCTCAGGAGCAAAATGTAAAGTTGAAATCATCACAAATAAAAATATGTAACTACACTGGACCGCAAAGAAAAAGGGTCGGAAGGTTAGAAAATATTCAACATTTAAAAAAGTATCGTACACGACCTCGCTTTAGGACATAAAGAATATTGAATGCCACATAAAATAATATATAAAACCTTTTTATTTATTTTTGATAATTGTATAAAAACATATTGAAAAACAAATTTACAAAATTCTTCTTAAATCTAAACTTTCCAAGAAAACTCCGTACAATTCCCATGTGATACGAAAAACTTATTTCGTCCACGACCCCATTACGTCACACACTATCGTCATCGAAATGAAATATCCACAACAAATTGTATTAAACATTTCAAAAGTCTTCTTTTTGGCTTCGTAGGGAACAAAATTGAGTTTGACGCTATTGCATTGTCCAGATATTATTACCAATGCTAGGAAAATAAAATTTTCTTGTATTCTGTAAATTATTCTACAGGCTATCCGGTATTTATGCTTTAAACCGAATTAAACTTGTAAAAATTGTAAAGAAAAGTGTTAGTGCAATGCCATTGCAACATTAGATCAAATTTCGAAACGATTAAATATTTGCTATTATTTTATGAATTTTGTTAGCAAATAAATTTTTTCATAGTTTTTCTAAGAAAGTGCAAGCAAAAAAGCGAGTGGATCTGATGATGAGTCTTGACTACATAAACCACACACACATTTTATAAAGAACTGATGCCTAGATATAGTATACATGTCTATGTGTGTGTGTGTGTCTGTAACGGGATTTGTGATAAGTTTTCTCGTGTATACTGAATTTGAAGAGATGGGGTATGTTTCTTCACAATGCCAAACGATTAAGGTAAGTTATCTGCAAGAACTTGATTGATACAATTCAAGCAGCTCTACGTTTGATGGGTACCAACGGAACTGTCGGATGCTGCAGCTCAAACATGCATACAGTATAATCACCATAATATGCGGTGGAATTGGCATTTTGCGGAAATAGAACAGTTTATAATGAATGACACTCATTTAATGTCAATGAAATAACGTATACAATTCAGAAAGGATAAGCGAGGTAAAATTAGTGCTGGCTGCGGAAATATTAGGCTTATAGTAAAAAGGTAGTTAATTTCTCATCAAGGGGAACAGATGCTTATTTCATTAAACTTAAAATAGCAACGGCCGATTTAGTTGGTACGATTTTTCTTTGAGGTGAGTTTACATTCTTTGCGACTGAAACAAATTGTCTGTGATCAATCGAAACTCTGTTACTCTTTTGCTTATGACTAAAACTACTTATACAACAAGAGATTTCCCGTGAACATGAATAACATGATATATTTTAAAGATAGCAGAAAAAAAAATTAAAAACCTCATAGGCGGTGAAACTTCGAAAAAATGTTATAGAAGTCTATCAACATTTTCACAGTACACAAACAGAATATCAATTTTAATTGTATAGGTATAGCACTTAATAATTTCTTGTGTTTATGTGATTACTCATTATTTAATGAAACTATGTATACAAATTTATCGCCTTTATTTATAGTTTTATTTCCTGGCGTTTCAATAAAGAAGAGGGTTTGGTGCTACCATCAGCTTGGGATTCTATTATTAATTAAATAAAATCTAGGCCTAAAGGAACCACTACTGCAAGACAAGATAAAATTAGCATACTTTGCGTAGTTTTTAATAATTTTAAAAACTGGCAGAAGCCCGGACTAACAATGACACTCGGATGTCCAATGAGTCCGTCTGTCCCGTGACCATGTACGCTTAAAAGGGCTCGAAACGCCGGGAAATAAATTTAAAACTAAATCCCGTAAATCCGTAAAGAGTTTCATTTAGTAACATATAGTACTTCATATATAACTTACCTTTAAACTTATTGGATATTAACTCAACTAATATTAATAAAATTAGCGCTGAATTGAATTCAGCGCTAATTTTAGCAAAGTAAATTAACAGCCTATATAATATTCCACTGCTGTGCAAAGGCCTGTTCTGTAAAGAGGCTTGAATACGTCAACAGACATAAATTATTAAATGAAATGAACTATTAATATTATATAATTTTCTATTATTTTAATATTGAAATATATCCTACCAAAATATAACCTAGGAGTGACTCTTTCAACTGAGAGGAATCTAATGATACGTTATAAGCTGAAATCCGTTTTAAATATTTAGGCTGTAGAGTATGGCATCGAAACTGACTGATAGGCTGATCCACGAGCTGAAGGTGACGCGGCGCAACATGGAGCGTGCCATGCTTGGCATAACGCTGTACGACCGAGTCCGGACCGAAGTCACCTGACGTCGCTAAAACTAAAGTTAAAGTGGGCTTGGGCCCATGTGACGAAGACAAGACAAACGTCCGGAGCAAGCGCGTTTTGGAATGAAATCCCCGGCTAGGCAGGGAACGTGTTGGCAGACCACGGGCCCGATGGTCCGATGACAATAAGAAGACGGTAGGTCCAGTCTGGACAACGGAAACGAATAACCGTACAACATGGAAGAAAAGTGGAGAGGCGTAAGCCCAACGGAGGGCGAACACACGTTGAAGAAGAGTATGCCAATGAATTAGACATACATACGAACATATGCTCGGAAAAGTTACCCCGTTGGGCAATCGGGTAAAAAAGATGTATTTTCAACATGACATATAATACATACCGGAAATATGCAGTCCATCAAAGTTTTGTACAAAATATCAATGGAAGCTCCGACGGACGCAAACTTTTTCTATTTTTTATTTCAAGTTTAACTTAACCATTTGGATACCAAAGTGGCAAATTATGCAAATAAATTTATGGTTAGTAAACAACTAAGCCCTATTTACGCGATAAACGTAGACTAACGAATTGGAATTGAAGTTTGATTTTATATAAACCACATTACGAATAAATTCTTTGAAAGTCGTAGAATAATCCTTTGCCAGTCTCTTCGTACACCTGTGTGGTGGAAATGCCCCATGCAAATGACCCATGTATTTTTTAATTTCTATTTAGAAAGTTGACAGGCGAGTAGAGGTTCACTTGATGTTAACTGATTACCATCAGCCATGGAACTCGACTGCACCTAAGGGTTTCAGTTGCTTTGTAAACTTTAAAAATGTGGGCCCTGGTTACCCCACTACCACGTCTCACTAGACGAAACGGGAAAGTGTTACTTTCATTTCACGGCGGTCATCGGGAAATCAGTTGTATTTCCAAAGACGAAATTGTGCAACAGCAGAAGGTGTTGCGTGGACCTATTGCACTAAATCACGCTTTTCAATCTCGGCTTTATATTCCACGGTGATAAGGGTTATGAGGTTCTAGAATCCGGATCGGCTAGAGGTGCCCCGTCAGCCCTGTAGTCTCGGGCTCATAGAATAGAGCTAAGGTATCTCCTGCCTGTCGTAAATGGCGACTAAAAGGGGACACGGATTGGCAGCAGCACGAAGTGGTCTCGGGAATCGGGGAAGTTTTATCCCTCTCCGAGGCGTGCTCACACACAGTACTGAGGGACACCGGTGCGTTCTGTAGAAGATCCCGGAGTCCCTCCAAACATAAAGAAGGTGGTCACTGAGGGGTTTTTAGTGGTTACGAACCCCACATAACCCTGTTATATCATGACAGGATATCTTTTGAAGATTGTCCTCCCGATACAAAAAAAAGGGTTATAATAATATATGGTGAACAGGTCTATCACACGTGCAAACCTTTTAAAACTTTGACATAAACTAAAGCGGTACATAACTCTCCTTAATTCATTACTTTAAGAGGTTTTTTGTTAAGTACGAAATAAACATTTCTTTCTTTCTTTAGGAAATTTATCTTAAAGTTAAATTCTCCTTAATAAGCCTTCTATCGGTGTAACACCTCGACGTGAGCGGTGAAACGTATCACACACGTGTGGCTCAATGGCCGGTTAACCGAATAGGAAATCAATATTGTTGGTACATTAAATATTGGGGGTGCCGTTACGGGCCTACCTCGTGTCCCGCGTCGCCCAAAAGGGTTTATTGAACAGTACGCAATTTAATCTAAGCGTCAACCGTCGCAAAATTAAATCGATCCCAATACTGAAAACAATCTTGCGGCTCATTAAAAATAACACTTTCTATTTATCCATTTAGCACCAGACAATGTTGAATTTTAATAAAATAAATGATAAAATTAAGTTTAAAACTCTTTTCAGTTATGCAGTTGACTTCCCATAATTAGCAGGATTGATTTCTAATGATTTAACTAGCCCATTGCAACAATATTGACTTTTTAAAAAAAATTATATTTCATATTAATTCAAATGTAACAATACTTACTCTAATACACTATATGCCTAGACTTACAAAAAGATGGATAAAGTTTTAAAACTTAAAACGTCTTAAAAATCACACCAAACAGATATAGCAAAAATAATGAAACAATAGAGAATTATAAATCAATCAATCAAAAATCTTTATTCAAATAGGCGCTTGCGCGTTCTTATGAATCGTCAAATTTTACATAAAAAATTATACATATAGGTTCTTAAGGTACCACCGGTTCGGAAAACAGTTTCTGTTGAGAAGAGACCGTCAAGAAACTCAACAGTTGCTCTTTTTCAAAAATATCAGTTTACAATATAAAATACCTTAATAATAGTCTTATTCTACCCTACGTGAGTATCATCAGAATTAACTCCACACATTGGCGTCGTCGAGATATTCGGTAATAGTGTAATATGCATTAATCATAAGTTGACTTTTGATTTTACGTTTAAATTGATCAAGCGGCAGACTTAATATCGACTGTGGGATTTTATTATACATGCGCACACCTTGCCCCATGAACGACCTATTTACTTTTTGTAGGCGAAACAATGGCGTAGTAAGTATGTCCTTATTTTTAGTGTTTAATTTATGTCTGTCACTATTCTTTAGGTAAAAATTAAGATTATGACGAATATACAAAACATTACAATAAATGTATTAAGAAGCAACAGTGAGTATATTAATCTCTTTAAAAATATCTATGAGCGAACTCCGGGCTCCGATATTATAGATTGCTCGGACAACTATTTTTTTTGTAAAATAAATATGGAATTCATATCGGGAAGAATTCATAAAGAAAAATAACAAAGATCCGACACAAAGCATCCCGACTTCATTTGATCTTATGGACCGGTCTTCGCTGTTGCACGAATGGGCAGGTCCGTCCGGGGAAGTACCACGACCTCACAGAAAACGTAAAAACGAAAGTGTTACACTTCTGTGTTTCGACTGGTGAGTGAGGTTGCCGGGGCCCACTTTATTAAAAGGTGGCAACGCATTTGTAGCCTTACGAGTATTGCGTCCCGTAGCTGCCAGGGCGGCCACGGGCATCACTGTTGCTGCCACAGCATTATCATCATCATTTAACATACCGATGTTAAACAAAATCGTTGTCTTATTTTAAGCGAAATAAGTTTTCTTGCAATACCATTTTAGTGTCAGTTTTGTATAAAAATGTTTCGAACAAAGCCAATTTTGTTTTTATATCAATCTTTAACATTAAGAGCGACCCGCTGTGATAACTTTAATTCTGCGATAATTTGTTTCTCGCTGTACCAACAGCTATGTTTTTTTTTTTGTTATTGTGGTAGAGCTACGCAGCCGCAGTTGTTTAACATCAGGTGAACCCCGTGATCGTTTGCCGATTATTGTCATAAAAAATCTTAAATGAAATATAATTAGTAATTAGCTATGAAGTAAACAAAATGTTTACTAACATTTTAGTTCGAGTAAAAAACATTGTAAATAAAGGATCATCGGGAGTTAAAATTATAAATTGTTTGTTTATAAGCACAACTTTCCGTGCTCTGCTTTGATGTGTTTCCGTTTTATTTACATTTTGTAAGAAAAGCTAACATGAGCGTTGAAACATTTTTGCACTATCATTCCCGTATAATATGCAGTAGTTTTACAGCAGTTTATTTTTCAGTTTAAAAAATATATGGACATTTTAATAAAATATGTAGACATTAAGGTTTGAAAATGTATTAAATCTGAGTTTAAGACTAAAAATTATTTTAGTTTTGCTCCAAGGCTAGGGCCCCGCATTATGAACATTATTTTAGCGATTTGTTCTTGGTCAACCTGACAACCTCGGGAAAGTATAGTATAGTTTTGACTGATATTATATTTAAGGTTTAAAATTGCATTGCACAGAAGTTCAATATTGGTTACAGGTTTGCGCATAGTACTTGGATTGAAAGGAAAGGTTTGTTAGGAATATATAGTTTCCACATGAACACGCGCGATGGTGGAAGCGTCTTGACAATAAATAAGTAAGTGTAATGCCTCTATATTGAATAAACGTATTTGATTTGATTTGATGTTGGTGTTTTTTTTTTTTTGCATGAACCCGATAATAAAATGGGTTGAACCCTTTAAAATTTCTTTTAAACGTCACTTACACGTCCCTATGTGTTGACCATAATAAAGAAGGTTTGATAAGTTAAAGTTGGCGGGTGTCACGTAACATTAGGCGAATCACCAGGTCGATTGCCACCAACTTCTTACATAAAAAAGATACGACACATACGGTAACAAGCAAATGGATTATAAATCAATTATAAACAACGGGAACTCTCGTTCGTTCGAATGCCAGCTGTATCCGTATCCGTATCCGTATCCAATGAGCATTCGAGTATCGATACGATTGAAATTGTACTTGACCGAAAAGCAATAACCAATTCAAACACGCGCGGAACCCAAGGGATGCAGAATCGGTATATTGTACACTTTCCAAATATGTACTACAAGGACATTAGGTATAAATTAAAGACTTTCATTTAAACAAACGGCGTACAAATAAATGACCCGTGGCAATAAAAAAATGGATTTTGATATTCATATAGATAGCAAAGTATTTTGAACTGGAACTGATTTTATCATAGCTAGTAGATGGGCCCATCTTATTGCAAATGGAACTCGCGGCGATGAAATAATGATATCCCGTAATATATATTCTTTACAACATTTACAAGACAATTCTGATTATTGCTAAAGTGAATTTTTGTTTTCCTTTCGAGCGAGGAGGGTTTTCATCGAGGTGAATCGCTCGGTGGATACACAATAAATAGCAACTGGCGCGTGGGCGCTGAATTTACTGCCAAACTGAGATATATGTTACGCGGCCGGAAACTATGACTGCGGAGTAATTCTTAAGATGGGTTATTCAATTATATGAAAAAAAAGTCTTATTAAACTCTTTACTTCTATGCTATAGAGACATAAAAAAAATGACTAAAAAATGACCGAAATGTCTTCCGCTTCTCTCGCTTTTACAAAAATTTTAATGTTTAATCTTATGTGCAGAGATTAGCACTATAAAAATCTAAATTTCAAAAAAGCAATGGCTACATCTCTCGTTCGAATTATCGTTGTAAAACGATATTATAGATAGCATGAACCAAGCATTACTTCAAATGCTACAATGTAGATTAAGGACGTTGAGATTATCGTTTTTGTGGCAATCAGCCGTTTAGCTTAGTGGCTAGAGCGTCAGGGCGCGAGTCCCGAAGACGTGGGTTCGATTCCCACGGCGGCGAAAGTCTTTTCGTTTTTTTTTTTTTCTAAAAAAAATTTAATGTTAAATAAGTGCAGAGATTAGCACTATAAAAAATAAAATAAAGCTCTAATATTTATAAGATAGCCTTTTGAATGTTGACGCTCTATTTTATATTCAAAAAAGGCCGTATTCGAAGTAAGCAAATTGGTTGTTTATTGAGTCGGACATTAATCTACTCATATCAGTTTTACAGTTAAGATGACACATAAGCCAACGAGCTGGGAGTTCTCACAACTAAACTGCGGACCACATTCGTTTTATGATAGACAATGAAAACGAGCCAAAGCATTATTTCATGAATTTATGACCCATGAATAGATAATACTAATAAAGTGTTCTTTGCCTTGTTTATAAACTCAAATATATTTGTTAAATATTTCTATATTCTATACTATCTTCTAAGACGACAGACACGGGCAAGACGCACAACTGATAGTAAACGATAGCAGTTCTGTAGTATTACTTTACTCTATGGATAGCAGCCGTTCATAGACAAGTCATAGACAAGTTCAGTTCTAGTGGGTGCGATATCCTTACTAATATTATAAAGGCGAAAGTTTGTACGTATGGATGGATGTTTGTTATTCTCTCACGCAAATACTGCTGAATGGATTTTAATGAAACTACAAAAAATATAGCTTATATATCAGAATAAGACATAGGTTATAGTTTATAGTCTTTCTGTCTGAATGTTACGCTTTCAGGCTATTCTACGCAGACGTAGTCGCGGGCAGCTAGTTAATCTTAAAGATTGCATGATAACGATTTATCTTGATCATCACCAGATGAGACACAAAACAAACTGCAAAATCTTACTACTTTTATTTATTTTATTTAATTTAAAGTGGGCCCCGGTTACCGCACTCAGCAATACTTCCACTTGACGCCTCTCTTCTGTGAGTTTTAGTGAGTTTACACCCTCGGACGCGCCTGCCCATTCGTGCAGCGGCTTTTGCGTGGCCCTACCACAGTAGAACCACCAGTTCCACCTTTTATGTGATGTCGAATTAAATATTTCGTCGAGATCGCTGAGAAATTAACAAATAATAAATACCAATTCAAAGAATTAGTTTTCACATGAAAAAATATGTATATGCTAATGATTGTATCTTCGCATCAGTCACCTTGCAGTTATAGTGTCTGATTCGTTCGCCATTTCATTACTGTTACCTTAACAAAGCTATTGCAAAAAGCTATTTTTGCTGAATGGTCTTGTTTATAACTATAGGCGTCATTTCACAACCGACTTTAAAAAGGTTGGAGGCTCTCAATTCGGTTAATTTTTTACGTTTATTTCCTCAAAACAACGTCATTATCAAGCGATTTAAAAAAATCATTTTCGGGTTAGGTTTAGCTCCCATATGGCCCAATATTAATTTACCGTTTTATTATGCTCATTTTATTAATATTATTTTAAATGCTAAGTGATAAAAAGTTTATTGAAAAGTTATAGTTATTCTTTTAGTAATTGAAAGGACCCGGAAAGGAAAACGAAATATTTCTTATGGCATTTCCTAAACTACATATTGAGAATTTATTCATGACTTAGCAAGTTTTCTTATTTCGTGACCCTACATATTTGTTTGAACATATGAAACGTGTCGTGATTTGCAAATGCTTTGCCTTCACAAACAAAAAAAAAAACTTACGAAAATAGTGAGCTTAGTATATTTCATCTTGGACTTTCTAGTATGTGGTTATTCGGTTGTTGGTGACCAACAACTCAAAAACAGTTAAATATATATCTACAAAAAACCCCACAGAATATTAAGGTTCAGTCGAATGGGAAGAATAAATTGAAAACTGCCAGATGAGCGTTCAATCGTCCAAGATGGTTTTACTATTGGAAAAAGAGCAACAAATGAGCAAGCAATGCACCTGCGAGTTAGGAGAGTGATCACCACTGTCCATAGATATCGAGATAGGGTTGCGTGTGCGTCGAGGGCTTTAACTTAGCGAGAATTTGAGACACTATGAATATTTGTAACTCACTCGGGTCTGTCGTATGGGCCAAAATAACAGCAGCTTTAATGCATTAAGTTGGGCCACCTCACTTCACTGATCAAGAAGGTAAAGCACAAACACTTTTGACCCCCGTAGGTCACCAGTGAGGCCATGGTGGCACATGCCTCTGGCACGGCGGAGCGGAATGCTTCAGCGGCGGAGTCGTGGCTCGCGAGCGTGAGGCGGCGCGCGGCAGTGCCCCTCCGTTGCTCTTGACAGCCGCACGCCGCGTTACCGAACGCCCTAAGCGCGTCTCTCCTCTCGACGCCTTGTAACCGGACGCAGTGAAGCCGAGCCTAAGGGCCACTCTCCCCTTCACAAGTTTTCCCTAAGGTGCTCAATTGTGCTGTTACACGTGCGTGTCGCATTCACGTCAAACGCATCGCAAACCGATGTTAATATTCCGTAAGTAAAAACGATGAAATTGGATTTGTTCCGCTAGAGGTGTTATTTTTGTTAACGAAGAATGCAAAGAATATGAAACAGCATACTAATTTATGATATTCTGATGTTTTTGAGATTGGTCTATCACTTGTTTTTTTTTTTTTAAAGTTAGTTTCAAATGAGTGATAATTTGTTTAAATAAGTTTATTGAATTAAGTTCCGTGATAAATTTAACTAACATATACTAAGACGGTATCGCAAACGACACGGATATTATGTGCCATAACTTACTCATTAATTTTTCACGAGCGTCTCCCTAAGATTTGCCTGTATTATGGCAAATTTTATTACACTATTACTGCATCCGTACGCTTGGAGAGCTATAACGGCGTTATCGCAATACTGAATGGCTTAACCGGGGACGCCGCGAGCTCAAACGAAACTGTTCTGTGTGTGTACACAGCGTTACTGGGCAGCGTGCAGTCGATGATTAGATGCGAAGATGCAATCACTTCGACCGTGATCTTAGTCCTCAGCCGTCACGGAAGTTTTGGTTGCAATTCTATTTCATTGATAAAAATCTGCTAAAAAAATTAACAAACTGAAAAGTACATAAATGGGCTCATAAATTTCGTTGCCTTTGTTGCATATTTTAATTTATACACGTATGTATGCATTATAATTATTTGTTTATTATGTCTAATTACTGTTAGAACCAATCAATTTTCAACATTTTCCACCGTTACAAATCCGTTTGCAAATGTTACCCATGTGGGCGGATACAATTTCTGACAGTACACAAGAGTCCCCATCCGTTCGACAATAAGTATAGGGAAAAACTAATTGGCGATAAGTATTGGATCGAATAAGCAGATAGAAAAACACCCCAAGAGATTAATTAATGCGGTCCTTACACGCCACGGTGTCATTTACACCTTTGTCATTGTTGTACTGAATATTTATGGGATACAATTAAAAATGATGGTATAAGTGGAAAGGTAGGTTTCTGTTTGATTGTCGAAGCATTTGTCTAGGTCGCACCTTCTTTTATCTACACGGTAATACTTAACAACATCGGCACTGATATCATATTAAAAAAATGCACAAAATGCTCTTATTTCAGGTTATTCAACTTTATAACTATGTCTTCATTAAAGTAATATAACAAAAACGAATTGTGTAAAAATATATTTCATTCAAAGACTTTTCTATGCCTTCGCAAGCGTGTTAGAATTAAGCATCAACGGATGTTTGAGTAGATTGATCGGTATTAGCTCTTAGCTCAAGAACTCTGCTTAATAGAGAATTGTTATCAAAACTATAAGTATTATCTACAAGCCAGAGCAGTCGAATACATTGATTTAGAAAACGTTAAATAAAGTCGCTGTGATAGTACAAGTGATTGATTGAGCTTAAAGCATCGTCAAGATGATAGGCGATATATATATAAAGCCGGATGTATATATAAGGTCGGTCGGTAATCAGGCGGCCCCGAAACAGAAGGCCGTGGTTCGTGTCACGATCATTTACACATTTATTTTTTTACTTTTTTTTCGAATCCTGATCATTGCTTTCTTTATTTTTAATTTTTTGTCGATTTTTTATTCTGTTATGTTTTTCCCTTTTTTTAAAGTTCTTTCTTTTGTGAAAAACATCAGTTCATATTATTACGTCGGTAAGATCGAAAAATATTATGCATATTTCATTACTCAGTTATTTGCATCTAAATGTAATTTCCAAAACACACGATTTACCAAAAAAAAAAAAACAAACCGAGCAAAGCTCCGGTCCTCCAGGTACTATATATTAAAAATATATTTATCATAGAAAGTTATATTTGATAATAATTTAACGAGGTGCAACTCACTTGTATACATATGAGTGTTCCAAAAAATCTTTAGCGACTGTGTTTTTTAATAATAACACCTGACCATTGTCACATGAACACTGAATTACATTCCTTTGAAATTTGAGCTGTTATATTTGTGGTAATGCTTCGGTTTATTCGCCATTAACCAATGCAATCGATCAAATCGAAGAAGACAGATCGGACGGATACGAGGCACGTTGGGGAATATATAAAGTTTAAGCTAAATATTATATATATTCATTATATTTATTATAGCTAAATTAATTATTATATTAATAATAATATTACTTATATTATAGCTAAACTAATATTAATTATATTATACTATATTAATTATACTAATATTAATTATATTATAGCTAAATATTATATATATTTAGCTTAAACTTTATATATTCCCCAACGTGCCTCGTATCCGTCCGATCTGTCTTCTTCGATTTGATCGATTGCATTGGTTAATGGCGAATAAACCGAAGCATTACCACAAATAGGGAAATATAATTTTTCAACATTTGGAACAGTCCCTTAAAAGTATATGTTCACTTTATGCACGGGCGTTTGCATAAAGTGAACATAACAAGGGCACTGGATTTGAAATGAACTCTCCGATTCCAAATGGCCCCACAGGGCTGCTACTGCGAATTGAAATAACATTGTCAAGACGGAGTTCCACTTAAGCAGGAGGAATGGGGTGTTGCCTTTGCGGGGGCAACGGCGGAGCTTACTACAATAACATAAGCGTTGGAGCAATGTAACTCAATCATAATCCGCAACTCAAACACTTCCGCTCCATCTGCCCCAGGCCTCGGCCGCCGCCCGCGTCCTTGCGGCGGCGTCTTGCTACAAATCATTACAGCAATGCAAATAACCGCTCCGCAGCCTATTTAGTTAAATGGTCGCTTTCGGGCTACCTTTTTCCACTTAAATCGGCTATATAATAATCTTGGCGTAGTATATTGTGCGTAAACAGATCGTTATAATTTTTGATGACTCCGTGGCGCAGTCACCTAGGTATTGGCTTCGGCGTCGGGGGTCGTGAGTTCGATTCCCACACGGGACAACTATTTGTGTGACCCACAAGTAGTTGTTTCGCAACTGGGTGTTAGTTTGTAAAACGTCCTTACAACACAGGATAATTTTAACCTAAAGTAAGGACAATGTTTTGTAAAAAATATAAACATAAAAAAACTCCATTAACTCCTTAATTTTACTAAAAGTTATTTGAAATGTTTTTACTGCTCTGACTTTGGATATTCGTGTCTCTGACAAATACCACGGGGATTGTCCATCACATACTGTCAGCAGAACGTAAAAAGCAATTTCTATTATTAGTTTTTTTAGTACAGTAGAAACCAAAAATGTTAATTTAAAACTCTTTACTTAGTTATTTTATCCAGTATTTTGAGCAGTGCAGTGCAGTCCGTAACCTGAAACAACACCAGTTCATAACCAAAATCGACAGTAAATGTTGGATATCACCCAATCCATGCCTGAAAGTAGTTAATAGAAGTCATCCTGCCATAAACTACTATCAGGCCTTCATTAACACACATCATACGTACGCATTTAAAGCGTACGTGTCATGTCATAAAACGAATGTAACATCTCTGTGAGCAGTATTACCTGCAGCGAAATTGAATGTCATGACAAAATACAGTAAAAAGTTTATAGGGTTCAGCGGTTATAAAAGTGAGCACGTTAACAGCTTATTTAAGATCTGACGTCATTGTACCAAATATGTTTGGAGACAACACCTACGAGGAACACTTTGTGCGGATTATTTATTACACGATATAAAAAAATGAGTGCTTTATTGTGTTACGGATCATTCCATAACCGTCTTTTATACACTAATCATGATCTCCCCTACAAATTAATAGGGGTTTCGTTAATACTTTAAGTGGTAGTACATGTACGTGATAACACGATTGAGTAAAACAGTTTATTTATAGCGTTTATTTGGGGTACAAAAAGCATTTGTAAGGTCCCACTTCTGTAATTGATAACTATATCAGCGTCCATAGAGGCAGCTAATATTGATATATGTATAAGGTCCCTCTTTGTATATTTCTCAATACGAGAGAAGTTTTTTTTTTTATAAAATGGAAGCAAATATACAATATAATCTGAAATGCAAATTCAATGTCTACATGGATGCCGGAATGTCTAAAGTTGCCGCCTTGCCAACTGCTATTGAGCGCTGTTGCGACTCCAATCCCCTCACTGCACAGAAATTGAAGTGATTCACAAATAGTTATCACGAGTCTGGATGTAAGTACTTTCTTTGAGAGATTCATGTTTGGGAAACAAGCAACAATTAATTCCTATTGCGAGAGTCGCAAAAAAGAAGATACATCAATGTACTATAGGCCTAAATCATCAACAATTTAATTGGCGTAGTTGCCCAGCAGAAACCACTGCTCAATGCCACGCTTGGTATCAATTACTGCCACATGGAGAGTATCATGCGCAATGTAACAATTAGCAAGCATCACTGTATCTAAATAATTGTTTGGCGTGCCACATGATAATGAAACTGGATATTCTTCTGTATTTAAATAATTCTGTAACTTAAAAGTATTCTCTACTAATGTCCCAAATGCTTACTACTTATTTTCAATATTATAGAGAAAAATATTTCATTTCAACAAGGGGAAAATGGAAGAAAGATAATAATAATAAAATTATTCGTCTATAGTCTCACATACCTCCACAGAATTAATAGTTTACAACAAAGTAGTTGCAAAGCATTTTACTGAATTCAAATATATGATCACAAGTAAAATATTTGTTTAAATATGATTAAATTACAATAATTTTGATGCAGAAAACTTTCCTCACAAATGAGTTCATAGATTAACTAGTTAATTAAGTTTTATAAAGGCCAGTATAATGATAAGACTCGTTTATCTTTTAAAACGGCTCCGCAGATATTAAGCTAGATGGAAAAAAATATAAAAGGTCGCTCTTTGAAGTTGGACAAATCCTCCAAACCATCCTAAAAGAGCACACCGGTGGTTGGCTTAGCGGTGGCTTAAACTACACATTGTCTTATACAGAGCCGTGAGAAGTTTTTTATCTGGTTTGAGTACAGAATTACCTGGACATTGAAATTCCATAATAAGGGATTTCATATTTCCTTTTCTTATCCTGCCTTTGAATTAAAAAGCAACAATAATGGCCTCATCATTTTTGAATATTCGTTTTGTAATAAATAAAATGAGAGCAATTTTTATACGTTCACGTTTATTCTAATGATTTTTAATAAAAACGGTAAAAACTCGGTTCAAAAACTGTTGCCGCGCAGTTAATAAATCTCATCGCCACTTCGTGATAAGATACAGTTTAATCGAATTCGCCAATGGCTACGGCGCGACCGCTCCATTCCGTTTTAATTAATCAGAGGTCTGTTGTCTTTCATCGAGTGGGCTAACAATTTGGCTCTAAACAAGTATGCAATACTCTTACTGCAGACATTTTTTCAATTAATTTCATTTATTGATTCATACAATTTCGTATTTATGCAAAGAAATGAATTAGGCTAATAATTACTATCAAAGTTTTTATAAGTATTGATATAATCTGTGTTATGATTGTTATTTAAGTATAAGCTCTTTTTCTCCTTGTAATTTGAATTATATTACGGTAAATATATTTTTCATAATTGCTTTCCTAAATTAGAGACTGTCGGCTTTAGTACAAATTATGCTCAGTAAGCTTACTTATTTACAAGCAGATCTCACAAATTCTATTTTTATTTCAACGTTTTTATAAAGACATTTAAATTTCTATTGAGTTAAAGGAATTTCCAAAGCATTTACATATTTAAAACGTTTGAGTATCACATTAGTTTATTAAAATATGATTTAAATGTTTTATCCAGTTGTAAAAGCCGAAATTAAAAACCAAAGATATACCAACCATCTCATTATCTTACATATGATATTTTATATGTATTTTCAGTAAGTATGAGAATAGGTTTATAACTAATTTTTATACCCCTAAATGATAAGGGTGGCCCACCCCAAACATTTTTTTCTACCCTACAGCTAATTTATATGGCAATACAACGTTTGCCGTGTCAGCTAGTAATATATACATATATTTGATGTTTCGAAGATAATGTAATAAATATTATTATTATTATTTTATCCTATCATTAATCTTATTTAAATTTCGAGTTTCTTTTCAATTGTTTAGGAACATTTTTCAAGGTTAAACTAACATTAATTATATAAGTTTATTGTCCAAAGCCAATTAGCAGATAATTGTCTGAAGTCAAGTAATTTCCGAAATGAAATGGGAAAAATGCATGTTGTTCAATTGAGGTCTGTCACCTAAGCTCTTAGCTCTTAGCTCTATAAAAACTAAACCAAAAGAGAAAACTTCGCCACATTCGTTTCGGACTCGGAAACAGATTGCTTAGAAATTGTTTGTATATTTGGAATGTCCGCGGCGAGAATGGAACGCAAATACAATGTGCCCATTCTGTATTGTGCTGCTATTTTCTGAATGTCCACATTACTACAGCGTTGGCTATTTGCGAATTGTTTCTAAACTTACCCGCCGCGTATGACTAATCCATCACTCCGTCATTGTTGATGAGGATATCTGCCACGTTATTTCATCCTTTGCGATATCCCGTAACTTTGCTGCATGACGCAAATCTTACAGAATGCTTAGCATTACTACTAACTACCTAACCTAACTACTAATATAAAGATAGTAGCTCATCATCGTCATTTTCCTGTTTATAAAAAAAAGGAGCAAAGAAAAGATTTTTTTATTATCTTTTAAAAAACGTAACCCTTACTTTAGGATAACATTATCCTGTGTTGTAAGGACATTTTACAAATATAAATTTCACGAGGACAAATCCATATGCGAAACAACTCTCTGTGGGTCACACAAATATTTGTCTCATGTGGGGATCGAACCCACGACCCCCGACGTCGAAGCCAGTAGATTCATTTCATTACTAGTTGGGAATAAAAAGGCTTTACAGGAATTAGTGATTACAGTAAACCATAAACACTATAGAGTATAAATTTTACCAATCATCAATATGAGTGTGATGACATATTAAAGTAATAGTAATTATGATATTTGCATAAATAATAAATTACTATTATTATTAATAATCTATAATGTTATTTTGATACTTGTTTAAGAGTTAAATTTCACGCTATGTCAAGGTCAATGTAAGACTTTATCGATCCCTGTGTCGCAGATGGCCGTGATGTGAAAATGAAAGCATATCCCACTTGTAGCTATAAAACTCATTAATAAACTTCGCATCAAAAATATGACTACTTAAGGCGGTGTATGCAGTAAAAATAGGTTTTTCAAAAAAAATTTTAACAAAATCTATACATTTTGTAGAAGCAAAAAAAAATATATGTTAATCTTGGTCTTACATTCTAATGGATCATTGTTTTCAAAACATATTCTCGATATATTTTCTCAATAAAAAAAAATCACGAACCTACCTCTAAACGTGAAATTCAAATAAAAAAATATACATAAATAATGAACAAATCTTAATGAAATTAATATCAATTATTCTACACCAGAATATATTAATAAAAAGGACTATTCATTTGTTGATTGAAGTAAGATATTTGTAAATATTAATTTAATTCATTAAAATTAATTCGAACGCGATGGCCAAAACACCGCGCCACCGCGGCGTTGTTCGGTTCTCTTCCAACTCCACACGTTGAAATCTTCGTGCAATATTTTTTTTCCCAAGCGTCCCAAGTTGTCACGGTCAAATGGTTTTCAGTAATTAATAGAGCCGTGATAACTTAGCGTCCGGGCGCTCCTTTATAATTCAATATGCTGGGCAATCTGAGTTCAAATCCCGATGCCGGCACGAATTAAATTGTTAATTGCCATTCAAAGTGCTGCCTTATCACCTGTTCAGCGGTGAATGAAAATGGTGAGGAAACCTGCATGTTTTTGAAATAGTAGTAAAACAAAATAATTTAAAGATACGCGAAATCTGTCTCTACTGACTGTGCTTTAATTTCGTCCACATTTCTTTAAAGTTCTACAAGTAAATCACGATACTTTACATTAAAGTCATTTTAAAAATGAAGTCTTGCATTTTAATTGTTTTTCAATGTGATTAATAGGTCATGTTATAGACATTTTGCTTTAAAAGTTTCAAAAAAACAAACGCAACATTTCTACAGTAGTATTTTATTATTTTCAGTTTAAAACATAGTATTCTAAAGTTTATGAGTTATTAATAAAACAAAAGAGTTAAATTAAGGGTAGTAACTTTTTTAACAGTATGATGATATGCTTTAAAATTTGTAGAAAAAGTACGGAAAGATTGTCGCCGCTGTGGAAATCGAACCCACGTCTTCGGTATTCGCGACTTGACGATTTAGCCACTAAGCTAAACGGCAGATTGCCACACCGACGAAAATCTTAACGTTATTTATCTATTTTTTTTTCTGTTTTAATGTATAATCTTAAGTACAGAGATGAGCACTATAAAAAACTTTAAGTATGATGATATGCTGTTCACAAAACAATAAACTTAAACAATTAACTAATTTACTTATATAATTGACAAATTGATAACTAAAATTCACATACTCTTAAATTAGTACCAAATACAAATTATGAGTTCATGTACGCTAGGGTAAAAAAACCAGATACTCTAAATTAAAATATAAATTTCTGAAAGTAGCTTTTCTACGTAAATGAAACTTTCATTGGTAGAGATTGAGTAATATTATGTTGTCAAAAGATGATCATCGTTCTGGGCAGCAACCAGTTTATAATATTTATTAACACTATAACTCTTCCTTTGAACGCTAGTCTGTCACGGACGATAATGCCGAACTTACGAACTTCACTGATGAATTTTCTACTTAACGGTTCAAACGTACAAAAATTATTATCCCATTAATGTGCCGAAAGTATGGTTGCAAGTTTCTTGTTTGATTGTTAGTGGTTGGAACGAACGCTACCAACACTTGGCAAGTTATGGCAGACCCCTTTATAGCAAAAGGTGTGTGTTTGTAAACTTAAAATCGGTTCTGTGAATAGGTATATCATGTGCTAAATATTGATTATGTACTTATTAAGATTATACATTACAATATTAATAAAGAAAAATGATTTTATTAAAATTCTGTATCGGTTATTTAATACATTTTATAATACAAATCGAAAGTGACTTCGGTTCTACTTTTTGTCCGGTGGTATTGGTTTTTTTTAGGATCCATCTGACGTTTAACATTATTGGGAACAAACACCTACATCCGGATCAGTTATCTGTGGGTCACACAAACACTTATGTCGTGGGATACGAACCCACCGTGGGTTACCAACGAACCCAAAAGCTGAACCTAATTATTGGGTATAGCTTACCAACTGCGCGATCGATTTTGTTAGTACTGCATTATTATTATAATATGATAGGTCGTTTAGTCTAAGTGATAAAGCTACTAGATATTTTGTGTAAAGGCTGCCCTTTTATTAACTTAATAGAGTCCAATGAATTTATTTCGTCAAGACATTTGCAGAACATTTTATCAATATGAAAAGAAACATAAAATTAGATTTTTGCAGCGTTTTGAAGGGAAGGAAAATCGTAACGAATAAATTTACGCTGACAAACCCCTCTAGTTCACGAGTGCTGTCCCAAATTTCAATTGAGAGATCGCTTAATGGAATATTGAGGAGAAAATATTATAATTGAACTAACCATAAAAATAAAAAATTGTGAGTAATGTCATTGTTTTGTTGCAAAATATTTATAACATAAGTTTAAAAATAAATTATTATATTATATATTAATTTTGATAATAAGTAGCGTGCATTTTGTCGCGTTTTATTTTGATTTAACGCTGGAAAGTGTTAATCTGGTGGATTCTTCGGGATTATAAAATCACAATAAAACGTAATAATTATTTTATGTGAGATGATGGAAAGCGAGCTGACGTTCACCTGATATTAAGTGATAACCGCCGCCATGGACATTTTCAACACCCGTGGGGCTGCAGTTGCGTTACCACGTTTAAATATTCGTCATTTATCATCCGTACAGCTAAGGAATGAAAAATCTTGCTGGCGTCCGTCTTTCCGTCCGATTCCAACGTAGGCGACTTCAAGGCAAGAGTGAATAGGCTTTACGATCAGGTGGGATGGCAGTCAAATGATGGCCAGTTCTAAATAAAATAAATAAATAAAGTAGGCCCCGACTACCTCACTCGCCAGAACACACGCAAAAACGCACTTCCACTTCACGCCGGTCTTCAGTGAGTTCGTGGTACTTACCCGGTCGTGCAACAACGGAAACTGTTGTTTGGTCCTAGCGCCTCCGCCTAAAAACAAAGTCAATAAATACAGGGTTAAAGATTACTTAATTATGAAAGACATTTCACAATTAAGTACTCTTTCTCAAGACTAAATAAATATACTCTTCTTCAATACTAAATTAATATATCAGCAAACTTATGGGCGCTATAGATATCCATTGGTGGTCACTTAAAAACCGCCTACTTGATTCTCACATCTCCTAAAAGAAATTAAGTCCTTACAAATGTTACAATTAGACATGAAACAACGCTATATTTATATTCAATCTCTGATTTTATTAAAATGCAAATGCGATTTCTTTCTTCTACTGGAATATTAAAATACGCAACTTTTATCTTCCACGTTTCCCCTAAAGATTTTAATGCAATTAGTTAGTGAAAAGAAAATCCATTAAATCATTTGGTTTTTCTCGAAATGAAGTTCAGTAATAAAATTGTTAATACTAAATTCTAGTAACCTTAAGGATTGTTCGTAGACCACGTGCACCACGTGCTAGGATTTCATAGTACAAAGTGAAGATCAATGGTCAAAGGTCGACGCTACATTAATTAATATGTATGCTAATTCGTCTGCGGAGAGGCCGAGGAGGTAACCGTCCTTGGCTAATCGGCTGACAAGCTTAATATGGGGCAAATGGTAAGTTAAGTAGTAAAGTTGAAACATCCGTTAAACGTAATTTAATCCAGTGTAATGGAGCCACTTCGTTTGGCAAAGAGGAAGTTATTGAATCCTTTACCATTTGATAAAGAGCTCAGTAACTTCCTTCCTGCATCTTATACCAATCCTGTTGTATAAATGTGTATAATAATGGTGGCTAACAAGGTCTTGGTGCAAACTTGAAAGTATACGCAAAGATTCTATCAGCCATCAGATGCATGCGTCCCATAGACAGAAACCTTGATGTCATAAACAAAAAACAAGTAATTTCCAAGGATGAGGCAAGGATGAGAGGGGTTCGTTTTATCTTCGTAAAGAGTTAAAGAAGCGCTTGGATTCTTTCAATGAAATTTAAAACAATGAAGAATAATTGAGATTCATATTGAGACGGGCGTTTTTAAACTTAACACAAAGTTAGATAAGAGAGGTAAAGTTTAATATGGTTTGAGCGAAGTAGATGTTCTATAAAAAGTTTTAAAAGCAAAGATCTGGTGAAAGTTAAATTACTTGTTGAATATGTACAAGATCGAAAGAATGTCTGTATAAATTGCCCAAATCACGTGTGTAAAATATGGCATTGTAAATATTCGGATATGACCTGTGAAGAAGGTTCAAGGTTTGACTTTATAAGTATCATAGACTATATAATATACATGCGAAAGAAAAATTTATTAAAACCGCAAAAGCTAAAAATTCCGGCTGATGATGAATACAAAATTATCAATGCTGTAAAATTAGTAAATAAAGTTCTGGCCAGCCTAGATATATATTATATTATACAAAATTTCTTCTTAATTTTTAAGAAATTGATTTATTTTAGAATTAACTAAAGCATTTCTGTAAACGGTGAGTTTTATCGTTAAATGATTTTATGCAATGAATAAATACAATTTCGTCTTAATACTTACCTACAGCGAATATAGGAAATCTAACAATGTCATGTATTAAATACATTTCCATCTTCGCATTATAGTTTTAATTGAAACACTTGTACTACATGGATACTAGTTAAGTCCCCCGAGCGTAAGGTTTAAGAAGCCCTTGTGTCTGTGAAATGAATACGCGCAATTAATCTCTAGCACTCGACACTTAGGGTTGAATTATGATATCCATAATAATACATATGCGATCACGGCAACTAAAGCAATCTTTCTTACTTTAGTACATATTTCCTTTTCATTTGCAGAATGTGCCAAATCAAAAAGTAGCTACTCAAACTAAGGTCATTTGATTATTTGTACGCAAACCGTCTTTTTCACTGGGTAGGACCAGTTGCAGTGATCTAAAAATTTTAAGAGACTTTCCTCAATTTTGTTATTCCTGCGAGCACTGAACATTGTTTAATAAAAGTCTGTCTCGTTTCGCCAGTCTTAACATAAGTTAATTGGCGAATATGAACATTTTAACGTTGATAATTGCATTATAAACATTAAAATGTTCAGAAAAAAGTAAGAAAAGTTTTTCGCCGCTCTGGGCATCGAACCCACGTCTTCGGGATTCTTTTGACGTTTGAAACCTTTCAAGCGTTTATGGTCACGGTACAGACTGAATTATTTCACGTCTTAATGTCACAATTAACTCCGGCTACCGTCATTATTTTGTTATTTATTTTTATTCCGATCTACGCAAAATGAGCTAACGGTATCTTGAGGTCTAATAGTGTGATAAATCCTTAAAATAGTTTCAATGACCTTCACTATAACCGCGTAATACACAGGCTATGGTGTTAGTAACGCCGTCACACGACATATTATACCTGTATATATTACAAATAACATGATGCGAACTAAGTCAAGCAGCCCTAAGGAAGTGAAGATTCGGGGGGCGGCAACAGGTGCCAACGGCGCAATCCACTCGTAGCTGAGCAACGGAGGCTACCAAACCGTGCGGTGACTTAAAGAGACAGTGTACACATCACACGATAAGCTTTACATCGTCATCGACGTATTAAAATTAATTAGGGAAACGAAATTAAAATATGTAGAAAAAGTGCGAAAAGATTGTCGCCGCTGTGGGAATCGAACCCACGTCTTCGGCATTCGCGGCCTGACGCCCTAGCCACTGAGCTAAACGGCTGATTGCCACACTGACGTAAATCTTAACGCATTCTTCTACATTGTTTTCTTAGCATTTGAAGCAATGCTTGGCGCCATCTATTGTTATATTATTTCCAGCATACAAACAATTTCGAATATCGTTTTACAACGATAATTCGAACGAGAGATGTCGCCATTGCTTTTTTTAGAAATTTAAATTGTTTATAGTGCTAATCTTTGCACTTAAGATTGAACATTAAAATATGTAGAAAAAGTGCGAAAACATTGTCGCCGTTGTGGGAATCGAACCCACTGAGCTAAACGGCTGATTGCCACACCGACGAAAATCTTAACGCATTCTTCTACATTGTTTTCTTAGCATTTGAAGCATTACTTGGCGCCATCTATTGTTATATCCTTTCCAGCATACAAACAAACGAAATATTTAATTATGGTGAATACCTATTATATAGCCTATTACATTAAATCTAAGTTTTTTTAGCGCTAATCCCTGTAGGTAAAACTTAGTGTGATAAAGCAACGGAGAAGTCTTTGCTGTCGCACGAATGGGAAGGTCCATCGTTCGGAGAAGTTCGTTTGGGGAGTGAGATAGTCAGGCTCTACTATCGGAGGGTCATCATTAAATATAAGGTTTTTACATGAAAATAAAACATTATATTTGAAAGGAAAAATGGAGGAAAATTTTTCGCTGCTGTAGGAATGTCTGTTAAATATTTTTTTGAGATCGTGCTGTAACAGGTTTCTCTTTAACAAAAGAAATATGACGAGGAGTCATTCAAGGAATCGGTAACAATGTGTTATAATTTTTATAACAGTTCTTTAGAGTGAAAAAATATCATATTAATAGTTTTTGAGTAAAAATTCTACACAGATTTGACAAATCTGGTCTGTTTTGCCCACGTTGGTCTTTCAAATACCTTGAATTTTTCTAAATATTAAGTTTATGCTGCTATAATGACGACAATCATGCATGCGGTATTACCGACAGTCAATTATAGCAATGGGTGGGTAACATTTCGTCTTAATAAAATAAAAAATATCTTAACAATATCAAATTAGTTACCTTAATACCGTTTTTGGAACGCTGTTTTATTATTTATGTATTTCTCTTGACGTTTTGAGTCTAGGACGATTTGTCTTTACTAACGGGCAGTTTCCAATATTCTTTCTATGTGTATATTTGGTTACTAGCGATAGGTATTTGATATTAGCTCCATAATACTTACGTGAAATCTTTATCTCTAGTAACCAACTCTACAGATATATAGAATATTGAAACCAGCCGTAAAACTATGAAAAAATCAATATACTAGTACCAATTAATACCGATGCATAAGGCGCCTTGCAACACTTGTTATCAATTACGTAACACGTCAATTAAACATGATATACGGTATGTGCAAATACCTTTAAATACCATTAATTAAACTCAATGCAACGTGTATCAAAGCCTTAAAAATTAATATAGCACCGCTAAATTACTATTTGCGATGTGTCCAATTGAATGAACTTACGAATATTAAATAAAATGACTTATGGAAAGTCACTGCTGCGAAATGTTTAAGTCCCGTAATTTGTGCTGACGGCGGAACAAAATTAAATTTAAGTAAACGAAGAGTTATAAAAGCGTCTGAATACGACGGAGATGGGTGGAAGGAAACTCATAATAAGATTCATGCGAAGTTCCAGACTTTTTGCATAGTCGGTCGAGTTTTTCTCGTGTTTTGTGACGAAGAGGTTTACCATATATGTAATTTTGCGCAAATCGGAAGTTTCTTGTGAAAGTTACTTGTCTTCATAGGAATCAGATTTTTTTAAAAGATTTAAACGAATTTAGACGTTGTCCTCATAATATTTATGAATATGTTTTGTTAACTGTTTCTTACAAATAAAAATACACAACATATTAAATTATTTCATACATTAGACACTCCAGCTACGTTACCAGTCTGGTAAAGCACTACCAAGCACTGCTGTTGTTTCTTTTAATGATTTTTTGCCTATTCGGTAGCTATATATATATTTCTCTCTCACCCATAATTGTAGTTGAGCTCTCCCTTAGCGGGCATTACATTAGGACTGAACATTTTCTCTGTATCTCTGATGTCTAGAACATTAACGCTAATTAAGGTAAAAGGGAAACCTCACTCGGTACGATGCCGCTTGGATTTCATTAATGGTTCATGTTAACAGAACTTTTGTGGGGATGTAGTGTAACATTAATGTACACTTTGTCTAAATGTATACATATAATACGTTTGATGTGATCGTCTGCTACAACATTAACAAACTAAAACTCGCAGTTTCGTATAATCTTCCTACGTGGTGAAACATGAATTCCGTTTCAATATATTCATTGTAAAATGTTATTCGCAAGGAGTTTCATTTTGTAAATCAATCGTACTAGATGGCGCCAAGAATTGCTAAAAATATAGCGTTTTACGGTAGACGCAAGTTTGATACTAGCGGTGCCGAAAGTTTTTGAACATTTTTAGACCATTGCAAAGAAGGAAAAAAATTAATAATAAATTTCTTGACGTTTTTTTAAATTGGAATGACGATGATTTTAATAACTACCGATGTTATAAATGCGAACCGATCTGTGCGACAGAGAGCAATTGATCGAAAAGATTGTTTACACATTTCAGAATTCTGAAGACGTGGGTTCGATTCCCACAGCGCCGAGAAATTTTTGGTTCTTTTATTCTACAAATTTTAATCCTTTATTTTAGTACTTTCTCACAGTGTTCTGCATAGACTGGTGGAATGATTGCATCAGAGAACTCTAATGAGGCCGATGCCACCGGCATTCACATCCAGTTGACGTTTACTTTGCCCGTACCAATAGACAGTATCGATTCAAATGCTCCACATGAACACTGAAAAGTAAACATGAGGGTGTGCCTCACTGCTTTGACCGGACCTTGCTTCGCCATTTATGCCTTTATTGAACTTAAAACGCTAATGTTGATATATGAGTAATAGCTAAGTGAATAAAGTGTAATTTCAGAATTCTGAAGACGTGGGTTCGATTCCCACAGCGCCGAGAAATTTTTGGTTCTTTTATTCTACAAATTTTAATCCTTTATTTTAGTACTTTCTCACAGTGTTCTGCATAGACTGGTGGAATGATTGCATCAGAGAACTCTAATGAGGCCGATGCCACCGGCATTCACATCCAGTTGACGTTTACTTTGCCCGTACCAATAGACAGTATCGATTCAAATGCTCCACATGAACACTGAAAAGTAAACATGAGGGTGTGCCTCACTGCTTTGACCGGACCTTGCTTCGCCATTTATGCCTTTATTGAACTTAAAACGCTAATGTTGATATATGAGTAATAGCTAAGTGAATAAAGTGTAATTTCAGAATTCTGAAGACGTGGGTTCGATTCCCACAGCGCCGAGAAATTTTTGGTTCTTTTATTCTACAAATTTTAATCCTTTATTTTAGTACTTTCTCACAGTGTTCTGCATAGACTGGTGGAATGATTGCATCAGAGAACTCTAATGAGGCCGATGCCACCGGCATTCACATCCAGTTGACGTTTACTTTGCCCGTACCAATAGACAGTATCGATTCAAATGCTCCACATGAACACTGAAAAGTAAACATGAGGGTGTGCCTCACTGCTTTGACCGGACCTTGCTTCGCCATTTATGCCTTTATTGAACTTAAAACGCTAATGTTGATATATGAGTAATAGCTAAGTGAATAAAGTGATGAAACCCGTTCACAAAATAACAAGACACTAATTTGTCTAATAGTTGAGTGCAGATCTTTGCATTGACCATACTTGCGTTTATCATATACTTACAAAATACCTAGTAACGTAAAATACACATATTAAAGACGATGTAAGGTAAATAAACATATTTATCAAGAAATTTTAATCTACTGGGATGGAAGTATGGGTATCTATGTTAATGGCAACATTCCGTAAAACTTTTTAAAAAGAGTGTTTTATAAAGGGTAAAAAAACACAAAAACTAGTGATTCAAATTTAAAAATGTAAAAATTGACTCTCATATCTTTGCAGTTTAGTAGTAAGTAAAGTTATAGTAAGTAAGTATAAGTTTTCCTTCACCGCTGAGCGTGAACAAGCCAACACTCTCTAAAATTGAAAATTTCATTGGTGCTGGCACCGGGCATCGAACTCAGGTTGGTGGAGCTATCACGGCTCTGGTGGTTTAGTATAACGAGGAAAATGTATCGAGCACTAAAATTAACAATCTTTAAGCTTCAAAAGTATAGAAATAGCATATGGCACGGCCAGTTGTAATTAATACATAACGAACCACTCCGCTTACAGATCGGCTTCTAACAAAGACGTCGGTCGCGTTGACGCCGCCGGTTGTAAAAACGTTACAAAACTGACGTCGCTCTAAATCCGTTCCGGCGTTACGTGTGACGCGCAACAGCTGTCGTTGTTTTTAATGCGCGAAGGACGCCGCCATATTGTCACATTGGCACGTTTATTTTATTACCTTGACGATATACAGGAGTGCTGTCCACCTTCCACCAAACTTATTCATTTGCAAACGGGACAGCTCGATTTACAGAAATCACAAATGTAATCAGAAAGCTTGCATAGCGATCCTTAAAACTTGCTGGATCGCTTCATACCAGTGCGGTCTAACATCGTGCTACTCCCGCAGCCACCACGCCGTTGCCTGATTTTCGCCAGCCAAGTGACTATCGTCGTGATGATTTTTGTTAGAGCCACTTAAGAGATGTAGTCTGAAGTCCGGAGACTTCAGACTACATCTCCGTAAATATGGCACCAACCTCACAGAAATAGCTTAAAATAATGAATACATTCTTATTATGTTCGATAATAACCCGTTAAGTCTAATAACAGACAACCACATCCTAAACTAAATTTTAATTAACCGTGTAAATTAAGCGTGTTTTAATAAAACGCTCATATTAGATATTGTGCTGCAGCTATAACAAAATAATGTTGAAAATTAAATAGAGGATAGAGTAAGTTTACGAACGTGATGAAGCTGATGACGGTTTTGGTTAATGTTTAGAAAAGTCGTTAAGTCTAATCTGGGCATCTGCTCGTAAATGTTTAAAAGGCTGTTAATTCGGATTATGATAAAAGCAATAGTGTACTAAATCAAACAGGGCCTGTTAGATTTTTTTGCCCTGTAATTATTTTTTCTTATTATTATTTGCAATATTATTGACAGCATGCGAAAAATAAAACCACGTCATTATTCATTTTAATTAAATGCGAAAAGGTGAGTCTTTGTTCAGTGAGATTTTAATCAGCTCGCGGCGCGGGTTAGATTCAGTATTGTGTGTTATTACATGGGTTTTCTACAGTACTACACAAGTATCCTCCAGGACCTTTTATCGTACATGATGAAACTTATGTGGAAATAAACATTTTACCCCTATTTACTTGTAATACACTTTTGTTCAGAAAGGGAGGTAAAGTCTTTGCAATTAATTTATATGTATGTCGATTTCGGCTCGTTTACCGTCGGGTTCAGATGTGCATATTAGTTTGGCTCATTTCTCCGTGAACAGATTGTTTTTGTGACCACTGGAAAAATCGGGGTGCAGTAAATGTTTCATATTAATAAGATTGTAAAGTAAAAGTTGTTTCTGTAGCGTTCGTGCCACGGTGGACCTCGTATTCTTTCGAATAACGCGATTGTTTCAATTTCCCATATTTAACTAGACCGATTTTAAAGAAATATCAAATGTCGTGAAAACAAATGAATCATAAAATTCGGAACAAAAATATACAAGCCTAGCCGTTTTTTTCCTCTTAGTTTTCTATTAGGCTTTTTAGTTACTAAGTTAGTTTTTGCTTTCCAACTGAGTTTGCAATGATATTGCTTTCAATTCATCTATTTATACCATTTTCTTTTCTCAATTTTCGTTCGTCTTTCCCGATGTGGGGCGGTTGCATCATCCTACACATCTGCTCCTAATACAGTGCAGACACCGCGTCTGTTCTACTAGTTGTGACATTTCACTGTCTTCGTCATTACTTCATTTCAATTTGTGAACGTTACATCCTTTAAAATTTTATTTTGCGAAAATCTTTTCTGGTCGTCTCACCGTAATACACATTTTATAATTAGAAGACGATTTTGCGCTAAAAAAATGTTCTACAAATTCCAATTGTATCCAATGAGACAGTGCCAAGAAATATTAACCTTTATTTAACTCGACAAGATTTATATCGCTAATACATTACTACACCGCATTCTCAATCCTAAAAAGTTATTTTATAGCTCATTTCGAAAACCAAAAATTAATTTAAAATGAGTTTATTTTTAAATTTAAAATAAATTATAAATAGCTAAAATTCTTTGGATGTATATTTGTAAGAGCCTAGAACTACAAAAAATATCTTATTAATCATACTTAAGTTTACACTATTACTAAAATTAATTATAAATTTATATCCTAAATCAAAAAGTGATCTACGATAATTTTGTATGAGTACATTATAATATCTCCACTGTTGATTTTCTGTTTCAACTAGTTTTTAATAAATTAAACATTGCTTTAGTATACAAATTTTCGATTAATGTTTACTTTTGTATAATTCAAACCTGTCAGGGCCATTATATCAGGAACTTTAAGGGTACCAATAAAATTTGCTTCATCTTCACGTTCAGTCTCAACCGATGCAGATGGGAAGAATAAATAACGAGATAATGGAACTACGAAAAGTTAACGTCTACACCGCGCTGTACCGATGACGCATAACGGAAAAATGCCTGGTCTACGCGTCCAAAACCCCGAGTAACGCGTAAACGTAATATTAGGCAATTGCGTAAATACGCGAAATACTAATTCGAAACGGGAATCTATTTAGGGCGGTGCGGCGATCGCTTGCGGCCGCCTTCCATAGACGTCCCTTGCCTTTGAAGCAGCCCGCTTGCCATGCCCGATACACTCAGCGGAAAAAATACCTAGTTTTGCACAAGCCTTGATGTGATAGTTTTATAACATGACGAATACTTTTTATAATGACACTTATATTTACCAGTTGTTTAATTACAACTCAGAACAATCAGAGTTAAACTGCATTAAATTCGTCCTTGTGCACAGGTCAGGTTGTTGGCCTACGGAGTGAGATTGTCCGCCTCTCTCATTTGCGTCAAGGCTCCTTGGCACATACCAAGCGCTTGCTAGGCCCCAGAACAGCCCACCCCGTCCACGATTAATACTTGGGCCGGGAGACTTCGTGTATTTTACGGAGCTCGGCAACTTTCTTATTTCAAACTGGCGTTGACGTGGAACGGACGCGCGAGCATTAGTTTTTGCACCGCACGGGAACGTGGGCGATTGATTTAATAGCTAAGAGAAATGTGTGTTGTTGGCAAAGGGAAATCATAATAAATAAGAATATCTTCTGTTTCAAAATATATCCTCTGCTTTTTCTATTTATCGCAGTATTTTGTGAAAGTTTAATTCACGCGATGAGAATTTATAATGCGTCCAATTACTTGGCTAAGTCGATGGTACAGTCTCATCTGGGTAAGAATCACAGCCTCGCGGTAGAGCGGCCTACGTGATGTCCGATCCTCTAACACTGGCGACGTTGCGGTATTCATCGACGATAATCAGTAAAAATCACTTATACGGTATAACCATGTTTACATCCATGTAACACGTGTTATAAAAGTAAAAAAACTATAAATCTTCTAGTTCTTGGCATGTCGTGTCGCAGTCGATTTACAATTACTTACAGCAAATTGCCCTGTAAATGTTTATTTTAGTTGGGCAGTTAGAGGAACGATTGTATAAATGGTTTTTGATTCATTAGGAACGCGAAGTTATAACTCAAAACTTAATGCTTTAGAGTTATAACGTAATTACGAGGGTTACAACGATTTAACCTACATCGGCGGGTAGCAGAATGTGAAAACTTGAAAAGAATCGAAAGATAGATATAAGTTTAGTTTTTTTTACATCCGATTTAGTTATAAATATCAATTCGCAACCTTATATGCAACGACTCGGCAAAAGTTGTTTTGCCATATAAATTTTTTCTAGAGGAATCGGAACGCGTTCAAAAATCGTTTGACAGGTAAATAAAATTGTTGCTATTTCAATTTTTCCATAATTTTTCATCGTTTAAACCTTCCTTGGACTACCACGAATATAATTATGAAAACCAAAATTAGCCAAATCGGTCCAGACGTTCTCGAGTTTTGGCGAGCCTAACGAACAGCAACCCATTTTTATATATAAGATATCAACCCCAACCGTTGAAAAGGAAAGCACCGTGTTTAGTTTTCGCTTGGATTTTTTAGACGAAAGTGTTTGAGTGCGTAGTTATGTTGCCCTATTATATTAACGGTTCACCTGGCGAAAGTTAGGTGTAAATTATAATTTTCTATTAAACTTAGAACATTCTTGATGGGAAAAGTTTGAGAATCCTCACCTTATTATTAAGCAAACGTTCAAGTAATAAATAACTCTTAATTATCTCACTTAACCTTGAATAAGCTTTTGCTTTTACCTTAATTACCTACAGTGCGCAACACATTAGAAGTTAAGGGAATTACACGGGCCAATGATCTCTTAACTGAAGTTCGCCGAGATAGAACAACGAGTGGTTCTGGCTTTACTTATTTCGGGCCTAAATTTTATAACGAAATCAACTAAAACAATTACAACTTAGATATTCTCCTTCAAAACTATTGTATTTCGAAGAAATGGCAAATTATCACTCTGGGACCTCACCATGAAGGATTCGCCATCTGTAGGAGAGTTTACAGTATGAACCCGGTTTTTTTTTGCCTAGGACAGACAACGTGTCAGGCACATTGACATATTCGGTGCTCGCCTGGAGCTGGCTCGATAAGACTAAGCCTACAAAAAATCTAGTACGTAGTTACCCATCTGTCTAGAAATTAGAACGGTACACATTATTAAAATAAACAAACACGACCGCGTTGTATGATTTACGAATTTCAAGGAAATGGTATTTTGAGTGTTGTGGGCGTGGAGACGGCATCGGCGGTGCCATTAGCGCCGAGCGGCGGCGCACGTGGCGACGCCTCGCGTTTCACACTCGCCGCGGCGGGGCGGACACTCTTGTCCCGCACGCTCTTGTCACGCTTTACTTGCCAATACTCACCCTTTTAACTCATCACCAAATCCGTCTGATTAAGACGCCATTTTTTAACAGACTTCAAAATAATAAGAGATTCTCAATTCGTTCATTTACGAATATCTTTCATTTACGAAGCGATTTAAAATATTGTTTGTTAAAAAAATTGCGTTGGGCTCCGTATAAACTCCCATGTGGTTCCTCCCAAATCAAATCCATTAGTATTAAACCCTTAACTCCGGAGACACATCGTGGAACTCCTCAAAATCAGATAGAAAATGTGGAGTGAGTTAAATATTGTAGGTCGGTTACGTTTTAGCTGTGGCAGTGCCACGCAGTAGCTTCGGCTGTTGCACGGGTAAATACCACGACCTCACAGAAAACGGCGTTAAGTGGAAGTGTCATACTTCTGCGTTTCGTCTGGTGTGTTCTGCGTTCGGTAGCCGGAGCACCGCTGATCAAAACCTATCTGCAATACTACTTGGATTGTAGGTGCCAAAGTGCCAATTGGGACAACAAGGTATACGTATCTTAGACTTTCTACGGAAAGTCTATATATATTACGCTGAGTTACAAGTAATGGGTCGTAGGGCCACGCAGCTGTTGCACGAATGGGTAGGCTCGTCCGGGTAAGTACCACGACTTCACAGAAGACCGGCGTAAAGTGGAAGTATAATACTTTCGCGTTTCGTCTGGCGAGTGAGGTGGCCGGAGCCCAATTTTCATAAAGGTTGTCTGTCAACGCATCTGGAACTCCAGGGTGTAGCGGAAGTTCATGGGCGGCGATATTCACTTAACATCTGGTGAACCGTAAGCTCGCTTGGCAACTTTTCACATAAAAAAGTGGATCTTGCAAAAAAAATAACATTCGTTTTAGATAATCATTTGAAAACAGATGGTCTAAAGTAAAACGCGAAGTTGTTTAATTTCACTTCAATTAAAATTACTGCGCGAGACAAGGTCCACAAACTGATGGTCCAATGTAAATTTTCTGGTATTAAATTCAAACATAATTTGCATATTTAATATCCATCACTTGTACCTTCTTTGAAAGCAGGGTGAATTTGAATTACCATGCAATGTACTGATGAAAATAAATTAAATTATATAATAAAAAATGATATTACACTATTTCTTAAGCGCATCGTTACTATCTTCGGTTAATAATGATAATAAACAAAAGTACTTAAATATGAAAAGAACTATGTATAAGAAAATTTTAAATAACGAAGTTAATGGGTTTCAAATTGGATAGTGACGGATTAATATAATAAGAATCTAAATGAAATTACATTAATTAGATGATGATGGAACGTCATATGTTTGGATGTTGGATTTAATACTTAATGGCGGGCAGCAATGACTTTTCTTATAAACCGCTACAGGTCTAACCACATTTCATATCGGGAAGCAAATATTCTCGGTGTACCGTGGAAAGTGTCAGCTAAATCTGACTGATATCAATGTCAATTTTGTATGAAATTTGTGCCGCCTAAAACTCATTAGGATATTCATGGTCGTTTGATGGTATGACGAATTTTAATGTCAATTTTAACTCAGAACACTGTATGGCATAAGGTAGGTAACTCTCGTTTTGACACAAGTAATATATTATTATAAATCATTAATGTATGTGTATATTTGAACTTTAGATTATCCTTTATTTAAATTGAAATAAAGGAGTTTCGCGGGTTAACTTTGAAATAGGAATCGATGTTCTTAACAGTGATCCGTATAACATGGCCAGATCTTCTCAAACTTTATTCTTATCTCTGCGGTGTGTACAAAGTCGTAAACTATCAAGTTAGTCGTGATATATTTATATATACGAAGAACAAGTCTTATTTTTAGATTTATTGAAACCAAGTGGGTGGAACGACGGATAGGTGAGTCAATAGGACCGAACTGTATGAAGATAGAAAGAAAACCTGCCAGATCTGAATCTGTATCGTACATAACTCGAGAGTTTAATCACTTACAACACAGGAAACGCAATATAACACGCATGAAAGAAAAAAGAAAAAAAAAATCATCGGGAGTATAAAATCTAATAAAAGCAAACGTTACAAGCATTGGCATCGATCCAAATGTAAGATTTGCGTGCGTTACGACTTAATAAGTCTGTTGAGGACTGCTTCTGTTCGCTTTCAATTAGCAAGATTGCGTTTTAGTGTACTTCGCATAATGGACATATAACGTCCGTACTGCATAACATTCGATATCAATCACTATGCAATAGCGACCAGCGTGATAACTAAATTTCGGGCTACAATCCTCGTAAAAGTGTGGAATTTCGATTTAAAATAACAGTCTATTTTGGTATCGGCTGCCCAAACGTCGCGCAATATTTTGCTAGCATGTGTTGTTATACGCCTCGCGGGACCACACCGCTGGAGCGCTAAGATACATTGTTACAGATACAATCCTATCCCAAAAATGTTACAATTATACAATACAACGAAACAAGTTGGATTTCTATCATGATTTGGCCTAGAACCCTATTTAAATCGGTTTATGTAAATAGACGAAGAATTAGAAGGTCGATGTTAATTAAAAACTGCAACCAGTCTCTCTAATTTATTGCTCGATATTTCGAATTAATAGGTTTTGTTTAATCTGTGAAGCTGTGTCTAAACTTATTTTGTTGATGAAAGTATTAGGTCCTTCAAAAGATGTCAACGCAATAGGATCTCGGTGACTTAATCCGAACTTTTTTTAAGAACGTTTTAGGAGTAGCAACATTTTGATGAATTTATTTTTGCTACCGTTTGTTGTTATTTTGCTAAAGGTGTAGTTTGATTAATTTACTGCGGCCGGGTCACACAGCGGTCTTCGCTATTGCACGAATGATCAGCATCATCCGGGGAAGTACTTTGACCTCACAAAAGATACGAGTGAAGTGGAAGTGATATACTTCTGTGTTTCGTCTGCTGTTTCGTAACTGTAGCCCACTTTATTGTAAGATGGCAACCCTACGGGAGTTGTAAACGACCATGGGTGGCGGTTATCACTTAACGTCAGATGAACCGCCAGCTCGCTTGCCATCTTCTGACATGATAAAACCATAACTCAGCATATAACATAGGCATATATTAGACGGGCTCACAGATATCCTATAGACAAAACGTACAAAGTTCAAGTTCAATACGTTGAATATGCTTGAGCTCAAACCGTATTTACACAGCTCATTCCATAATACGACATTGAATTTGTTGCCCAATCGTGGTAGCATTTACAAGTGTAATTTATGCTTCTAAACATTGATCGTTTTATTTTTCTTAAAATATTTTTATTTATGTTATAAATGACATTTCGTAACTTATTTATGGATCCAATAAATGAGGAAAAGCCAACCTGCCAGACTTATGTAAATTTTGACGTCATAATTATAAATTTAAATTTTTATAGTGCTAATCTCTGCATTTAAGCATCAACATTAAACATTTGTAGAAAAAGTACGAAAAGATTGTCGCCGCTGTGGGAATCGAACCCACTAATGTCATAATTATAAATTTCAATCAAACTCTAACTACATGCCCCTAGCACCTATTATAGAGTATTTCACCTGTATACAAATTTCCACTAGCATTTGTTTCGATTGAAATTAATCATAACTGTGAGAATGAGAGTTAACAAGTTACAATTTATGAAGTAATCTACTAGATCAAAAATCATACCAGATGGGGATAGGGTTGCAAAATCTGGAACTTTTCTTTTATAACATATGAAAAATTATGTCACATTATAATAATAATAATGACTTTATATCTATTTGCGTATTGTTATACATGTATTTATAAACCCAACCAGACGAGAAAACCAATAAATATCACCAATAATGACTTTTATTATTCTTCACAAGACATTACAGGTCATTATAGCAAATGGCTATGGTTTGGATATGAATAAAACGGTAGAATACGAAATCAAAACAATTCCATTCCGGTTATGTGCACGTCTATGAGCATGTCTAAAGCATTCAGTAAAACTAAAACGTTTGACGGATAATAAATCGTAAAGTTTCCGAGCACTCAAAGTGTCGCGAATATTTGAGTTACAGTACGGAGTGCGCGTCCTTAGCTCGGGTGAATTCCGCTTGCCAATGGCCACAGCAGCCGCGGCCGCCTTGCTCACGATCATTGTTACGATAATCGCCGCTTGTTAACTTCCAATTGTGGACAACAACGACGACACTCCTCCCGCATACTAATGTTCCATTTCTCATGCTTTAGTTTCAATACTGTCTTCGAATACTGTCTTTAATAATCCTAATTGTGGAATATTAACCAACGAAAAGTCATTTTCGTAAACGTTTATTTAAAATGAATGAATAAATGAATATTCTTCTCTGAATAACTTAACTGAAACATTCATTCTGCCTACTACCTGACTCGTCCACCTGATTGTTGTGTAGTGGCAGAGACGTAATAATGTACATGTACGCAGTGATAATCAATTCATTATTAGACACAGAGCAAACAATACATTTAGAGCTACGCATAACGGGAGCCGAGATACAGCATCGTGCGGGCACTGAACTCGATCCTGAAGTGAACCTGAGTTCGATCCCCGGTACCAGCACCAAGGAAATTGTTAACTGTAAGTGCTGACTTGTCACGTGGTCAGCGGTGAAGGGAAAAATCGAAGTCGCGTGTTGCACTATAATCTGATACCCTCTGTAATGAGGAGTCTTTTGACCAGCAGTTGGACATGTAGGTATAGGCCGTGTTACTTTAATTTACTCTACCTATAACGTTTTTCTTTGCTCCTCCGCAGAACACAATTATTACATAGATTTATTGGCCTAAAGAAATGTTTATGCGGAACAGGAAACTCCTAACGTAAACACATAAACACGTATAGAAAATAGGCATAACGGTCAATGTTCACATCGGCGCACGCCCACCCAAGGTGTTTGGCGGTTTTATATTAAACTAATTATGAAAGTGTTTTCATTCTTACTTGCTTTTCCTATTTGTTATTCTTTAACGTTACGTATGGAACGTTTTTTCAGTAGTTTCCTACTCCTACGAAAACTATTTATAGGACGGTAAATTCAAGCAGTTATTTTGATTTAAAATAAATACAATTAATCGCTAATTTCGTTCTTTGTTGTTAACGTTTTAAAGAGTAAAATATATGTCAAGGTGCCACGGAAGAAGTCGTCTTCATAAATAATGCAAAAATGTTTGTGTCTATCACGAAATAGTAAGGGTGCTGTCACACTTTATGGATACGCGTGTCTTCGTTTTCGCGATTCTTTCACACCTCAGCACCCTCGTCTGTTCCAAATCAATAGGCAAGCATATTGTGTGTTCGTCATATTATGTGCCAAAAAGTAACCTTAGTATAATTAACAACTCGTACTATGAACATCCGTTGAAACTTATAATATTGGACTTTGCAGATATAAATAGATATGTGATAATGCTTCATTAGTCTTGGGAATTAAGTGGGCGAACTTAAAAACTTTTTCTGTGGGCAAATGGGCAGGTCCGTCTGGGTAACGACGAAACCGACGACCACGACCTCAAAGAAACCGGCGTGAAGTGGAGGTGTTATACTTCTGCGTTTCGCCTGGCGAGTGAGGTAGCCGGGGCCCACTTTATTAAACGGTGGATCTGCAACCTTTCGGATTTTTCAAATATCCATGAGCGGCGGTTTTCACTTAACATCAGGTGAACCGTTAGCTCACTTGCCACCTTTTCACATTAAAAATCAATCTCTTGTCGAGTCTATAGTAAGAAATTCTTAGATATTATGACGAATTAAAAATTACACTGTTTCGATTAATCTTCACCGGTAAGTGAGACGTGCCGCGCCGTTAGTTTTACAAACATTTTCGTTAACAAGCATCGAGGCTGTTTTCCGGTCGCTTATAAACATCTTATCATTCAACTGGAATATTTTTATGAATCCATTAGCTCGGAGACGTAAACATCGTTGAAAGTTAGGATCCAATTATTTTGATGCCATATTGAAATGATTTTCAAATATTTCCGAGATGTTATCATTACCTTGCCAAAATTTTTAATGGAAAAAGTGTTAAATTTTTGAGAATATTTATTCAACAAACACTCAATGTTTTAAAAAGCTACTGAGTCATATGCGTCTTTTTATAAACTATCCAAAGCATGAATTTAAAAATACTTTCCATAAATATGAAGGCAATCGACGAAACATAAAAATGTTCATTATTCCTCTTTCCCGAACAAAGGAGTAAAATTAACTGATACGACCACAACGCCTACATTTCTATCACCTAAAAATCCTGTCAAGAAACTCCAATATTTTCCCGCTTAGTCAAGAATTTATAACAAAATTTGTTTAAAACCGTGCTTGAAGAGAGTATTACATTCAAGTACATAATATAAAATAATATGTTATGATATACATGATACATTTTTTAAATGAAAAGTAGTCAAGCGAGTGGCAGACGCGTTGCCGACTTTTAGAGAACTGGGACCAGGCTACCTCTTCATTATGTGAAATGTGAAATGTTAAATTATAACACAACTGAATGGGAGTATTATACCTCTCGGCAGTCTTCTGTGAGGTCTACTTCCCTGGAGGAGCCTGCTCATTCGTGCAACAGCAGAAGCTGCCACGTGGCCCTGCCACAGTTGGACCTGCAATTTAAGCGCTGCGGTAACTTGCATTTGATTTGGAGAAAATGTTTCTCCCCGTACTTCGTAAAACATCATTGAATCCGTGTTGTTTGTAAAATAAACCAGGAGTAATAAAACCAATATACAAATTAGACTGAATAAAATAAGACCCTTTTACATTTCCGATAATCTCATTACTATACCGAACACAAAGCGAAACGAAAACGAAAGAAGATTAATGTTTACAACCTCGTAAATAAAATGTTTTTGTATACGTTTACTAGAATTCAGCCGTCTATAGAAAAATTATATTTTTTCACAACAAACGTTTTGTCAATGAAAATTATATTTTTTTTATTTACACTGAAAATTAATAATTGACTATGTAGATCAACCATCATGTCGACTTAAAATTCAAAAGTTTTATTTCTAAAATAGGCTTGTTATTCTAGAAGCAGTTGAAATGTCTTCATTTACTACAGAAGCATTATACTTACTTATTGATTTTCAAATTACTACTACCTGTAATATTTAAAATTAAATTTAAGGTAATGTAATTAAATTTAAGGCATTTTTTAACGTGAAAAGTTGGCAAGCCAGCAGCAAGTCTGTACACCTGATATTATGTAATTACCGCCGTCCATGTCTACAATTCCTGAGAAGTTACAGGTGCGTTGCCAACTTTAAAAAAAGGGGTTCTAGCTATCTCACTCACCATACGAATCGCGATACGATAGTACTTTTAAATTCATGCCTTTCTTCTGTGAGGCCGTGGTCCAGCCAGCCCATTCGAGAATCAGTAGAAGCTGCTCTGGGGTCCTGTAATGGCTCTCATGTAATTTTTCTAACAAATTCAACATTTAAGTTAGAATTAATGTCAAGAGCTTTCCACAGTTCATAAACTTAGATCTGCCCAGATTGTAGTAGATAGATAATACAAAAAATTATGAAGCAGACAACCAACATGCCACTTGTACGTGTACAGTTTGAGTTGGTAATCCCTGAATTAATCTTCAACAGTTTAATAAACACTTGACAAAAAAATTATGAAGGTAGCTTGAATCACGTTTTCCAAATTAGGTGCGTTTAATTGTTACATATAACTTTTTGGGATGTCCCATTTAGGCCTTGTTACCACTATGGCATCACTATGGCCTATCCTAAGTGATATAGTACCTTTTTGAGAAACAAAATGACACATAGGTACATATTTGCATAACATTACATCGCATAGGCCAATACGTGTGTATAAAATCATAATATACGTAATCAAATGATATCAATTACAAGACCAGAATACAACACTCTACATAATATCAAAAGTTTATCAAAAATAGAGAAGAAGATGGCCTAAGTAGAGACAGAAAATGACAGTGAAACTTTCGCCGTAACCCGCACTGACGAGGGTTTTGGTAAGCGTTTTTGATTAAACGACTTTTCTTTTACCATAAGCTTAGTATTAACCGGATTCTGCTTTTATATTCATTAATGATTTGAAGAAAAACTTTTTGAAAAATTTGTCAAATTTTGCTAACTATAAGAAATAAGGATAATATCATCATAAGTAAAAATGAGACGACATTTGTTGACAATTTGTTTAGATTCAGCGATATTTATGTTTATGTGAAAAAAATATTTGTTTTTGCTGAATAGTAAAGACAGTAATAAGGTATATAACTTCAATATTAATTACAAAGAAATTTAAGTGATAAAGTTTAAAAAAACTGACATATTAAAACAATTTATTTAATATATTTTTTTATGTGAAAAGTTGCTCAACGAGCAGACGGTTCACCTGATGGTAAGTGAATACCGCCGCCCATGGATATCTGCTACACCCGAGGGTTCCAGATGTGTTGACAACCTTTTGAAAATTGGGCTCCGGCAACCTCACTCACCAGACGAAACGCGAAAGTATTTGTCATACTTCTACTTTACGCTGGTCTTCTGTGAGGTCGTGGTACTTACCCGGACAGGCCTGCCCATTCGTACAACAGCCGAGGCTGCTGCGTGGCCCTACCACCGTAAAATTTTATAACCAGTAGTGTTAGACAAAAGTTAAAATAAAATAATCAGACCTTGTTTTTACCTACAAGATTATACTCGAAATGTGAGGCATTTTAGATAAATTAACATAAAACTTTGGAGTTTTTGTGGGATTCAAACCTGCATATTCTGGGTTACACACCCAGACGCTTCACCAACTTACCTAAACGGCCAATGCCCTCATGGCGCGAAAATCTTGACACGTTCTTTATTGCATTTTTAGCCATGCTTGATGCCATCTAGTGTGTATAGTTTACCTTGCCAATATCATTTAAAACAATGAACCTTTGTAATGAAAGATGTCGCTATTAAAATTAGTCGCTAACCTCTTGTTCACGTTATAAAATAAAATAACTTAGTTTTATTATTCCTACTTTATTATATTATAACGAATCGAAATAATTGGCGTTTTGTAAAAAAGTTAATGGAGGTCAATTATTATATTAAGGGTCCATGGGTGATGTTTCAATAGAAATTAGGTACTAGGGGCACTATATATACTTTATTTTGGAGTAAAAATAAAAAAGGAGTCTCTATAGGCAGAGAGTGATTGAGGAGGCAATAAAGTATATATATGGTAGGGCCACGCACCAGCGGTCTGGATGTAGCACGAATAGGCAGAATCGACGGGGAAGTGGCACGACCTCATACAGGACCGGCGAGAAGTGGAACAATATTTCTGCGTTTCGTTTGGTGAGTGCGGTAACCGGGGCCCACTGTAGTTAAAAGTTGCAACGTATCAGCTGTAACCCTATGGGTGTTGAAATGTCCATGGGCGGTGGTTAACACTTAACATCAAGTGAACCGCTAGACCGCTTGCCAAACTCTTAGACATAAAAAGAAAAAAATAACGACTCACTAACGACTAGTCTAAAGCCGGGTAATACAGGATTATTCACGTTATGTAAAGTCACTTTAAAAATCGTGATGTAACCGTTTGCAATCGATATGTATGAGCGATAAAACGCAGGCTTCTAGCCACCACTTTACTCAGCGGATATCTTTCGTTGAGACATCAATGGTAATGAGGCCGCAGCGTGTGTTTCACGCCTATGTCGCCATCCCATCGGTGGTCTCATGCGTTTTTCCCTGATGATCATAAGGATCTTGGCAAAATGATTCGAGGCTATTGTTAATTTTGTTTGGAGCTTATTCAATTTTGAGCCGTGAGATGCATATTATATAATTGCATACACGGTACAAAGTACCTTCTGGTTTATTAAGTCAATTTTTTTGAAGATAGTTAGGATTTTTTATTTATACTTTCCGATTTGCTCACTAGATTTCTACAGAATATATAAAAAAGTTTACAAAACTTCACATAAATGAGCTTCCAGGATACCTTAAAGAGTTTACAAAACAATTTCCTGTTCCATAATACCGTTTAAAGTTAGGCGCTGTTCGAAAACAACTCGTCAGGTTTCTATTAGAAGTGTTGTAATAAAGTTATGATTGGAAAATTAAAGCCGCGCTAGAAATTGATGAAGAGTGGAAAACATTGCAATATATATTTCCGTGGTGTCACGTAACAATGGCTGGGTTTTAATTAGGTATGTTGTAAATGAAAAAAGAGAAGTATTTTTTCTTGAAAATGTTTATACTTAATGGAATGAACGTCTTCATGGTGCTCCGTTATTTACAAAATTTGTCCTTTTTGCTGGATACGACACATTGAGAGTGATGTAGATGAATAACTTTTGACCGTTCATTGCGTTTGTTTTAGAAATGTCTCGGTGAGGATGGTCGGGCAGTGAGCGGGCGAAATGGACGACCCAGAGAGGATTGCACGCGACGCAGCTGCCTGTATGCTGCGGAATAACGCCTCAAAACCACCGTCTGGTAAAATCTCTACGACGGCTCAGTTGGCATAGTAGCTACGCTATGCGTTTCGATGCTGTGGAACGTGGGTTAAATTCCCACACACTAACTATACCAAGGCTTCCCAATATTCAGGTCCACATGCATGTACTAACACACGTAAAACGAATGAAAGCAAGTGTTAGACATTGTGTAATATAGATACGTACTGATGCTTACTATCTTGCACACGTAGGTACAATGACAGGAGGGAAGCTACGAAGCATGGCACAAAGAGGAGACCTAAAATAAAATGTTGTTCCATCTATTTTATCTCATTCTCACGCCGGTTAATCTTATGTATAATAATACAAAAACATGTTTATCTCTTTATCGTGACGCATTTTCGCTTCATCAAGTCAATTCTAAACGAATCTAGAAAGGGTTCACTTCAACGAGAATATTGTAATATCTTAATATTAAATGGTTCAATCGTTTCAGGGTTATACTGCGAAGGTACATTCGATACTTGGCTGTGTTGGCCCCCCACTGCAGCGAACAGCACTGCGTACGAGCACTGCCCCGAGTTTGTTCACGGCTTCAGTCCTGAACGTAAATTACATTATAAAGTTAATTGAATTTCATGTCCGCCATAGATGATTTTTGAATTGGCTCTACCTTTCAACAGTGTTCGCGCATAAAGAATGTACAGAAAATGGGACATGGTTTCAGCATCCCCTCACAGGATTACCCTGGTCCAATTACACAACGTGCGTAAAGCCAGAAGATGTAAGTAGCCAGTGCAATGATTGATTCATCTAACATCCACCAATATTTAATGAAATCAAAACATTATATTCTTTAGGACGTCAGTGAAATCATCGCAGTATACGAGATGGGCTACAGCGTGTCCCTCGTGGCTTTAGTGCTCTCCCTAGGAATACTCTTCTACTTCAAGTGAGTCGCAAATCTTTAAAATTCATTTCGGGATAAAATCCGACGATGAACAACTATGCGACCCCAGATAGATGCTCGTTTTGTTTACAGAAGTCTACGTTGTGCACGCATAACGGTGCACATGAACCTGTTCGCGTCGTTCGCCGCTAACAACGCGCTGTGGCTCACGTGGTACGGACTTGTGATGCGCTCGCCGGATACCCTCAGCGAATCACCGGTGTGGTGTCGCATTCTCAACACGGTTCTCCAGTATGTGCTGCTCACTAACTACACGTGGATGCTGTGCGAGGGGCTGTACCTTCATACGGTGCTCGTCAGTACCTTCATCTCGGAACGTCGGTTGGTGCGCGCTCTGATGGCGGCCGGGTGGCTGCTGCCCGCACCGCCGGCGATAATATACGCCGCACGGCGGGCAGCGGCCGACGAACAGCTGTGCTGGCTGGACGAAGGCCCACCGCGGCTCGAGCTGGCCGTGCTGGTGTGCGTCGCCGTAGTGCTCAACCTCGGCTTCCTGTGCAACATCGTCCGCGTGCTGTGCACCAAGCTACGCGCAGGGGGCGCTGCAGGTGGGGCGGCGCGCCCTTCCGCCACCGCCCTGCACGCGTTGCGCGCCACCTGCCTCCTGGCGCCATTGCTCGGATTGCAGTACATACTGACGCCCTTCCGGCCCGATAGAACGGCCAGTTGGTGGCTCGTCTACGAATACGTGTCGGCGCTCACTACCTCGCTGCAGGGCCTGTGCGTTGCCGTGCTCTACTGTTTTTGCAACGGCGAGGTTCTCGCGCAGCTGCGGAGGCGTTGGCGCGTACTGACCTTTCGCCCCCGTGCCAACTCGACAACTAACACCACCGTGTCAGTAAGTAGACTGTTGGAGCATTGATAACATGATGTGGTGTGTGGCTCTAAGATGGGCGACTGTGTTCCAGTTTGTGCGGTCCGCTGCAGCCGGTGCGGGCGAGGATAAAGTGTGACTAGCGGTGGGCGGTACGGGGGCCGCGGGGGCCGCGGGGGGAGCGGAGGGCGAGGGGTACGATAAGGACGAGCGCAGGCGCAGCGACGGCCGCCACATACGCTTCGAGTGCGTAGAGAGCGACGAAGACGCGCCAGCGCACACGCGCCTTCTCTGAACCTCCTGCTCACTTCCTCTGGTGCCCTACCCCCTCCCCCCTCCGCCCCACCAAGCAGGCCCCAAGCCAGCCGCCCCGACGTTTCACACCACGCTATGAAACCGAGTGTTGTGTTTGAGATTAACAATGATTGCTGATGGTTTGAGCTTCACGTGTTACGATGAGAAAGCACAAGGCACTTATCAGATATGGACGATTTTCGAATCGAAGAAAAGAGCTTTAAATTATAGCTACAACTTTTTGCTTTCACATATAAGCATAAAGATAAGGCAGCGGTATGTTAAATGTTACGTAGTGCATTTTATTTAAGCAAATGTTTATCAGCATAGCAATTTTATAAGCTTGTTAATAAAAAAATCTGCAAAACCTGTTTGTGTTATCAAATTATTATAAATCATGTTTTTCTATTGTTTGTTGTCTTATATTTGTAAATATATTTGTACATAACTATGTTAGACGCAAATATAAGGATATCCTAAGAAACTGACTTTATTTTCCTCCCCTTTACCATGCAAATAACACAATCACCGGGTTCTGGGGAAACTCCTTAACTATCAAAGCTACACATCTCTGGAACTCCTTACCCGATATCATAAGAAATGCAACAAATAAGGCCTCTTTCAATGACTGATTAGTGAACATTTGTTGAAGACAACCATTTATTAGCTCGTGCCTAAGATATAATTAATATTTATGTTTTTTTATTCTTTTTTTACGCATGTAATTATATGTATATGTATACATATATTTTATTTATAAAATGTTAGTTTTTATATATTCCTTAACTTTATAATTATGCATATATCATATTTTATTTTCTTTTAAATTAATACATTTTAATTTTTATCATCCCTTGCTGCACCTATCATAAGCTTTCACTAAATCTTGAGTTGACAGGTAGAGAATGCCTTTGGGCATTAAGTCCGCTCTTTCTTACCTTTTTTCCTTAAGGCTAGCAATAAAGCATAAATAAATGAAAATACAAATAAATCCGAGATCCGTGATATCTCAGTGTCCGGGCACTCGCCTTTAATTAAATATACTCCAGCAACCTGAGTTCGATCCCCGGTGATGGCACCAATGAAATTGTTAATTTTAAGTGCCGAATTATCACATGCTCAGCGGTGAAGGAAAACATCGTGAGGAAATCTGCATATTTTCGAAATAATAACAAAAAAATATATATTTCGAAGATATGTGAAGTCCACCACGGGGGAATCCGCAACGGGGCCGCGTGGTGGACTATGCGCGAACGACCTCTGTACAGAGGAGGCCTTTCTCAGCAATGGGACATATATAAGCTGATTCTTTACTTTTTACTTTTATGAATAAATCACAATATAATGATAATGGTAAACAAGCCCGACTTAAAACACTCGAGACATGCCATGACATCGCATTGGCAGTACGAAGTTTCAGCAAAGAAGCGATTTTTGTAATAGGGGAAGTACGCAACCTTTTTGGATTCAGTATTTTCGACTGGAGCAATACTATTTTTATTGGTAAAAAAGATTTCAGACTTCAAAAGATTTTCTATGTGCAAATACTTCAAAGAAAAAAATTTACAAAAGAATGTTACACAACTTTTCAAATATAAATTAGGTTTTATTAACATAAAATTACGATCAGTTTATCATAGAATGTGCTGTGATTAAAGATGCAAATGCAAAGTTCATTTGTTCTTTGTTGTAGTTAAAACGCAAATAAAATTCTTGCACTAATAAAAACGTGAGATCACACAATATTTTTCTAGTTTGGCTTAAAGCAAGTCTGCCCTCGACATATTTATAAATATGATTCATAATAGATACAGAGTGCGATAATTACTTGGCATTTTAGAGCTTATTTGTATTTTTACGATGCCTTTTACACTGAGGCCGACAAATACGAAACTTTTTAAATTTCATCCCCGAAGCTTGCAACGACTCACATTCCTGCCATCAGATTAAGACTGCCTTATAAATTATAATTTCATAATAGTTATATATCAGCCATAGCAACAAACAGGTAATATCGGGGATTTATACAGGTTTCGATAAATTAGTACGGATTATAAAAATATTCAACGATTACCGGGAGCTGAAATAAACGCAGAAAATCAGACAATCAAACAAAAGTTTCTCATACACAATAAGAGTTCTATTAAAAATATTATATTTCATTGCAGACGCAGACCCAACGACAATGGCGTCTTACGGGTCGACCGTCGCTGAGAGCAAGGGCTCATTATTGTATTGTTCGAAGATTTGTTTGCCAAACTCTTTCATTGGGAAATGATTTTTGCTTGTTTACATATTTAAAGTTGTGAGGAGAAAAGGCAATTCATAGTGTGGGCCTATTGTGGTATAAACATTTTTTTATATTAGCTTAATAATATTTTGAATACGAGCATAACTATGGTCTTTCACAAATTGTTTTGTATGTCATCCAAGAGCTGGACTTCAATCAAAACTGGCTATTTGTTCGATTTCAATTGCGATTTCAACTGTATTATATTTATTTGAACTATAGATTTATCGTTCTCGGTGTACTCTACAGCACCTTAGCAAATTAATTATCGTTAATGGTCCTCAACTTTATGATCGTACGAAATAGACTTCAACATCATCATCATTATCATTTCAGCCTGTAAAAGTCCACTGCTGAACATACTACTCCCAAAGACTGCCGCGAAGCACAAATCCGAGCCACATCCACCCAATGACGATAGAATTCTCGCACATGTGCACAGGTCGTCACTCCATCTAGTGGCCGTTCGTCTTAGACTGCGATGGTTAATACGATGCTGCCATTCAAGAGTATTCTTAAAGTCTTTAAACAAATAAAATGCGCGCTATAAAATTATTCTTTGATCTAAAATAATAACTTAATACATCTTATGATTAGCACGAAGCTTGCAAGCTTTTCAACTTCACATTGTTATAACTATAACTATACTTTATAAATATAAAATATTAGCGTATTTAGACCGCCACGCTGTTAGAAATACCCCTTCAAGGTTTAAATTTCCTTTACGAACTGTGTATATATTAATATACACAGTTCGTAAAGGTGACGGTTGCCACTAGATTTCATCAGAGTTATTAAATTCACATACCTCTGGGGAGATAGGAAGCGTTGCCTTATTGGCCTGCTCTATTGATGTGCACTCGGAAGCCTAATATGGCTCATCAAAAAGCTCTCATGCCGCTCGATATTAAAATGCAACGGAGCACCGTATCACGGCGGCTTACGATGATGGGTGACTTAATCGTTTCTTGTAGGAGGAACAAATATTTATTATGTAAATAATAGATAGTTCCATCGGACATTAACATTTCGTCCAGAATTTGTGTATTTAAAACCCAATTAAAACGTTTTTCCGCTCATTACTTCTCGATTCGGATATAACATATTCAAAAGAAAACTTATTTGCCGAACTTGTCGACGGCTACAATTTAACATATATCGTAAAGGTTTTTTAACGTAACATTTAAACTTAAAGCTTCCACTGGCCTAAACAACAATATGATTTGGAGGTAACTTTAGATAATTTTAGCTATGTTGCACGCTTAAGGAAAAGCGGTAAAGGAAAAGAGTGCACATAGACGGCTTTGGTAGAAAAGTTCTTAGTGTATTAGTACTTTTGGTAGAACATATATTTTTGCAATTGATTCAAGAATAAATTCTCTGCACGTCTCGTATTTCCCGAAGCACTCGTACGTCTATATCTAGTAAACGTCGGGGCTATTAGGTGAAGGCGGTTTTAATAAGGCGTACGAGGAGCGAACGGTGCTAGCGATAGCTCTCGGCGCCAAATTGAGTTATATACTCGCCTCGAGATCCTACCTTTATTAAAAGCCCCCGTGTGGCGCTTACACGGAGTAAACAGATTCCCATTTGTTCGACATACGTAATTTTAATCCTTAAGCAATTAACTGTGATATGGCTAATAATGTTTTAAACACCGAAACGAGATATGTATATACGAGTATAAATGCTAAGTTTTTTTTAGTGATGTCGAACCACAGCCATTCTGTGAGTTTAAACCTAGATCGCTGGTTAACTGTACATTTGGGACGTAAGAAAAAAAGGTTTTTGTTATGTTCCATTAACATTTTAGAACGTAACGATGAATTGCGAGCACGCGGTTTCGACAGATTGCAATATTCCAAAAAAAGTCTTTCCTAGTCCATTGTTTTTATTGAATTTGGAACATAAAAGCTGTAATTAGTCTGTAGCTGTATAATGCTGTCTGCTTCCTTTATGGACTTCTTTTAATGAAGTCAAAATAACAATACTAAGACTATGAAGAGGACCCTATTTACTAATTGTTAAAAGAAAGCTATAACAATCACAAGAAATGTTGAAACTTTTAGCAACAAATCAACTTTATTTATCAAAATTAATATTCATTGTATAGTTATTTCGAATGAAAGACGAAAAGGAAGTGAAATTTGTGGTTAAAAAGGGCTTAAAATGAATCTTGCTACAAGTAACAGCTGTGGCTAATTAGAAGCTTTGACGAATTCTTATTAAGAGGAGTAGCGATGGCGACCACTGAGCCAGCCAACGCCTGCTGTAGATCGGGGGAATCGAGACACGGCCTCGAATTCGGAAACGACTCGTAAAAAATTCACAATTTTTATTTAGGACACTGTTTATTCCTCCAGTCTTTAAATAAGTTTAATTCTCTCCGCCATTGGCTGGCGCGCGTCCAAAGTCTAAAATAATAAGAGTAGTCTAAAGTATTAGAACATTTTAAATTGCATAAAGTCGCTAGTGAAATACTTTCCGCCGTTCCGGTATTTCTAATGTTATTTACTGACTTCAAATATTTGTTGAGCAGTTTATATTAGTAGGTCATAAGTGAGGTAGTAAATATTCTGTGATTGGGTTGTTTATATAACGTGAAAATATTTTTAAATTAATATGACACAAATTTTGCCGGGTGTTATATAGTCGATATGATTTCTATGCCGCCGTATAAAGATACATGTAACAGAGGAAGAAAGAAAATAAATTTATTGTAAACAACAAAACGGATGTACACAACAAAATAAACTAAATTTAACAAAAAAGAAAATAAATAAAAAATACAGTAATAAGGCGGTTAAAAAAAAAAAAAACAATAAAAAATTCAAAGAAACGATGCTGACAAATGAAACAAAGGAAGAATAAACTATATTTTAATCGAACAAATCAAATGTGACCCCTCATCATCATTTCAGCCTGTTTGAGTCCACTGCTGAACATAGGCCTCCCCCATAGACTGCCACGAAGTACGATCCTGAGCCACCTGCATCCATTGACTTCCCGCACATTTGCACAGGTCGTCACTCTACAGTCATCTAGTGAGGGGTCGTCCCACACTGCGATGGCCAGTACGAGGCTGACACTCGAGAACCTTTCTTCCCCAACGGTTATCGGTTCTACGAGCTATAGGGCCGGCGCATCGCCACTTCAGCTTGCTAATCCTCTGAGCTATGCCGGTTACCTTGATTCTACTGCGCATGTCTTCGTTACGAACTCTATCACGCAGAGAAATACCGAGCATAGCCCGCTCAATAGCTCGCTGAGCGACTTTGAGCTTCCTCATACGGCCAGCAGTGAAGGACCATGTCTCGGTTCCGTAGGTCATCACTGGTAACATACATTGATTGAAGACTTTAGTCTTCAAACATCGAGGTATATTCGACGACAAGATATGCCGAAGTTTCCCGAACGCTGCCCATCCGAGTTGGATTCGCCGATTGACCTCTGCGTCGACGTTGGATTTACCTAGCCGGACTAACTGTTCTAGGTAAATGTACCCGTCAACAACTTCGAGCTCAGTGCTCCCCACAACAACCGGTATAGGCGTGTCTTGAACATTAGACATGATCTTCGTCGTGTCCATGTTCATCTTAAGGCCCACCCGTTGGGAGACACTGTTGAGGTCGTTAAGCATAATACCAAGGTCCTCCAGCGATTCTGTCATGACGACTATATTGTTGGCAAATCGAAGGTGGGTGATGGATTCGTCATTGATGTTAATACCTCGTCCTTTCCAGTCCAGAAGTTTGAAAACATTTTCCAACGCAGCGGACAACCAGAGTTTTGAGGATATGAAATCACCCTGTCTTACACCCTTCTGCAGTTGGATAGGTTTTGTTCTACTGGACTGTACTTGGACGGACATCCTAGACTTGTTATACAAACACTTCAGCACCTCGATATACCGACAGTCATTTTGGCACCACTGAAGAGCCTGGAGTACCGCCGAAATTTCGACAGAATCGAAGGCTTTCTCATAGTCCACATACGCTAGGCACAAAGGCAGATTATACTCTTCGGTCTTCTGTATAATCTGTCGCAAGGTGTGTATGTGGTCTATGATACTGAAGCCTTTTTGGAATCCGGTTTGTTCGGGAGGCTGAAGTCGTATAGTCTGGAAGCGAGACGATTCAAGACGACTCTATTCCGAAAATATAATACCGAGGTGCTGTTCTTCAAGAAAGGCGATAACGCTCTCTTGAAGAACTATAGACCGATGTGAACCCTATAAGTCGATAAATTAAGTCAGATATAAGAAATATTTATTGAATACCTTGAATTTTTTTTTCAAAAGTTTATAAGTAATCCAAGAAAAGTATTTTTTAATGTGAAAAAGCGGCAAACGAGCAGGGGGTTCACCTAATGTTTAGTGATAACCGCCGCCCAACGGATATTTGTAACACCAGTTGCAGATGTGTTGCCACCTTGTAATAATGCGAGCCCCTGCCACCTCACTCACCAGACGAAACGCAGAAGTGTAACACTTCCCCTTTACGGCGGTCTTCTGTGAGGTCTTGGTACTAACTCGGTCAGACCTGCCCATTCGTGCAACAGCGAATACCGTTGCGTGGTCCTACCACAGTAAAAAAGTTAAATGAGTGGATAATGTCTATGTAATTAGTATATTATACGATAGGCAAGAATGAGTACAATTGACAGTACAAAGTCATACATGTATCGTTTGCCATCAAATTGACGTTGCTGTCTTTCTGCGATATATTTAAACTCCATGTGCTATGCATAGTTAGCGTAAAAGTAATAAAACAACAGCGAGGAGCTTGAATTTTAGAGCCACTTATCTCGTACTAACACAATCACCTTTATCATAGTCAGACATGACACAACATACATGTCTTGTTTCTCATAATCGTAAAAGTTTATTGACACTTCTACGTTCTTAGACATTTTCCTAATTACTTTATGGATTACAAATTCCTTTATTATATATCAAACAATATAAAATTACATATCTCTTGGGCCCAAAAGAATGCATAAGTTTCACAGATTTTAATTATTTCGAACATATGTGTAGAATGTAGATGGCGAGCGACGAATATCGGGCAGATGTATATATGGCAGATGAATATGTCGAGACCTTTGCCCAGCAGTGTCGCACTGCTGGGCAAAGGTCTCGACTGTGCAAAGGAAAAAACTGTGCAATTTATGGAGTCAGTCATAACTGTTATTATTTCAATAACATGGAGTATCCTGACGATGCTTTCCTACGCCGCGGAGCACATGATAAACCGGCACTTAAAATTGCAATTAACAATTCAATTGATGTCCGCGCCGGGATGGAACTCGCTTGTTCGAGTGTATTAAATAAATTAAAAGCGAGCGCCTGAGCATTTTTAATGGATGCAACTTCCTGATTTGCCATTTTATTTCGGACTGGTTAGGTGGTCTGTTTACATAATAATAATTGTTCTTCAGATTTCTAAATAGGTGCAGACTACAAAACGTAGAGTACTTTCACGTGACTAAGGTTTAAATCTCAAAATGTAAGTGGGATTGATTTTTAAAAGCAAATAGAATAGAATTATTACAAACTTAAAAATAAAATAAAAACAAACATCAGATTTAAATTTAGACGAGTAAAGAAGATAGAACGACATGTGTGACGGAGTAGAGAGAGAACGAGGATGATAAAATGGTGGATATTAGTAATTTTTTAAGACGTCAAGAAGATAATTATTAGAAAATTTGTAGAACGAATCGATTAAACTTAAAGTACAAGAAAAAGTGTTCCCGTGCTCAAACTCATATCCTACACATATGTTGCTTTGTCATGTGGCCAAACGCTGCGGTGTCCTGAAACAATAAACATAATCTGCTGTTTAACCTAACAATATTACGCCATATTCAGTGAAGCTGACACGGTATTTCAATACGAGCAATTATACACAAAATAACATTTCGGTAATTGAGAGAATTTGAGGTTAACAGAACAAACAATATGAGTTTTTCACTTTAACCAATTTCAAAAAGATGTTCCATTTTAGTGATTTATTTCGATATATTAAAACTGTTTTATTTGATTCGTATATATTTTAGATACATATAGAATTGATTATATCTATATTACATTATAAATAGTACCATGTGTAAAAACATACTGTTAGCCTCCTATTTCAATCAACCGATGCATCGTTTTAACATTATTTTGTTGTTCCGCAAAGTGCTCCGGTTAGCTCTGAACCAAAAAAAAACGGCTAAGGAATGGTGTTATGTTAGAGTAACATAATATATATTTTACGCGTATCTTAGCCTTAATCTAACCGACAACAGATTGTTGAAGCTCCTAATAATTTTCTGTTTGGTTATTAAAATCCCCGCTTGTTTGTGAAGCGCCTATCGGAACAACGCGGACACAAATTACGAAACACAGCAAAGGTGCCAGTTAAATATAATTGTAACGTTAGCGTGGCTTGAATCAACACGAACGTTTTAATTAATATTAATAAACAAAAAGTAAAGCTTCGTATCGTACATAATATCCCCGTCCCTTGAACGTTCTAAAGAATAAAGCTCAGTGGTCTTTGTAATTAGACAGAGGCGCCTTGAGCCCCAATTAGGCGCTTTGTGCAGCTGAAATATTGACTAATTACGTGCTTACATCATTATATGTCATCATATTTTCATTAAAACTTAATTTTCAAATAATCGACATAACGAGAAACGCTTACATTAATTTAATTAGCTTTTTTAATTAACCTTATAATATTTATTACTACTGCTGGATAACTTATTAATGAACTAATGTATCAACTTATGTATCAAGTATTGACAATACCAATATTAATTACGATTTTTATTTCAGGTCAGTAATTCATCAGTCACTAAATCATTTAGCATAAAATTTACTTTTTATTACATTAATTTTAATGTTTTTAGTTCACCATGCGATAACTTTAATTCACTATAATAACCACTATTCTATTAATTTTAATTAAAATATATAATATTTCGTTGTGTTTCGTATGTTGATAACCGTAAATCCGTCAACCCTTGATTAATGCATCGTACCCTATATATAAAGGGTACGATGATTATTTTGACGAGATGCCCAACATTTTCCTTGCAACAATTTTGGTAAACGGTAGCTAACAGGGTTAGCAGAGGTGAAATATGTTGATTTGACGAATTTCAAAAACTTATTACTACAAAATTTTTGTGATTGTTAGTAAAAAAAGGTGGAAATGGGCCTGGGACCCCGGATTATTATCTTAATCGCAAAAGATATTTAAGCAGAATTTTAAAATTAGTAGGCTGCTTAGCTTCGTAATTAAAGCGAAGGAAAGTTAGTCAGTGGTTTTGTTGCCCTTCTCACACCAAAGTTATTTAAGCTTTATATTTTTTGGCTTTTAGGCGTCAATAGTTGTGTGTGCTTCAAACCCTTCCATCATCGTCGATCATTCAGCAGTTCTAGCACTACCCTAATAATTAAAACTAACATTAATATATTAATTTAGATTAGTGACCACGGCGCAGTTGGCAATGACTTCGCTGCCGGGGGTCATGGGTTCGATTTTTTCGAAACGAGATAACTATTTGCGTGACCCCACCGAACTGTAAAAGATCTTCACATACTGGATCGCCATTTTCACAACTTGACATACTGGAAAGCATTTTGATGTGGAATTCAAAATCAAATACTTTCCGCAACTAGAGCACTTTGTGATACTTTACAGCTTGTATGAGAGAAAAAAATAATAATTAAAGTCTTGTAAGTGGAAAGTACATTTATGACTTCGTCAGGAAAGATTATAATAACCGTACCGTCACTTTAATTGACTAACAAGCAAGTAATCACGTTATTTCATACATAAATTTTGGTAAAGCCTCAATCGTATAAATATTAATTAATTAACAAATTCATGATTGTATGTAATATGTAGTTATAATGAATTTAGGAAGTATATACTATGTTAACTTTAACTAGCTCGTAACACATTACTATTTTGCGTTGTATTTTATTTATTATTTTTAAACCTAAAGAGAATTGTGTCGATTTATAAATATGAAGAGAGCAACATAAAGGGCGATCGCGCTCTATAATTCACTTCGTGGACTCCTCGGTGACGCGATTATGTTCCATCGGGCTGTCTCGCATGCGGACGTGCCGAGGAATCAAATTTGCCCACTTCTACCCACCCACCTGAGTCACGGTGCTGTTGGAAAATGAAAACGAACTACATTTAATAAATTTACTGTTAATATTGTATTCTGCATTGTATTGAAAACTGTAATCAATTGAAATAGGAAAGGGCACACAACTTTTTTAGGATTAATAAATTAAGCCTTTTGTTATGTGTCAGCAAAAGGAGATCAAGAACCATACATAACTTCGAATACGTGTAATGTATGTAAACATACTAGGAGACCTACTTCACCATTTTATTAGTACTCTCCGTATCGCTAAAGTATACCTAAAGTTTACTCGAGACTTTAGACGACTTTGTAACTTCATATAAAATTCAAAATGAAGAGGGCAAAGTGGAACTGTGAGTAAATACTATGCGCCAAGTGGAATACGTAAGCAGATTTTAATGTAAAGCACATATTGTGAGCCTCTTTATCATTTAAATTGGTTATCAAAATGTGTTTATGATACATTAAATAATACTTTGACGATTTATATCGGTATAAAAGACATGAAAATAATAATAAAAAGATTCAGGTGTCACCATGATATTTGTTATTTGTATCACAATGTATAAAGTACACATGTTTAATTACTTTAGTTATCAAGTACTGCACTTATTTCATTTTAAGACATGAAGCATTCTGATTATTATATCCTTGTAGCGAAGAACTTTCTTTTTGGTACCAGCATCAAACCTTTATAAGTCATTGCGCTGTTATCCTGAATCCGTTGTTCCTTCCTAACACATTAAGGGTGCCGCTAATATCTTGCTGCTAAAGTTAACAGTTCCCACTGGATGTTTCCATGGGTACCAATTAACTACTAATCGAAGCCACGCGAAAAAAAAACTAACTTTGACTATTATTGACTTATAACATTTGGTTACTAATCGCAGTGTGTACAAAAATGTGTTTTAAAACTATAATTCTCTTAGCGCGTTTGGAAATATTACGAAAGTAAAATTTTTACGTGCAATCCGAACCTCGAAAAGCGACATGATGCGTGGTAATTAATTTACTCTTGCCAACCAATTACAACTTTTTGTTATTTACCAATAATTCCAAGTTATTTATATAAACCTTTATCAATTGAATTTGATATGTCTTCACGAAGTACCTATAACTTCTTACGTGCGTACATATATAAGTTCACACATAATTTTTTATTATTAAAAATGCCTTGAATATATTGATACAAAGCGAGTGGATTTTTGGAAAAATCGAGTTGAATTTAATGAATCTTATCATTACATAAGTTAAATTCCAAGCTATTTGCAATAAAACTATGCGAATACAGCATATATCAAAAGTATGAACAACACTGCAGCTAAAAACAAACTTCTACTTAAACAAAGTTTCACGTTACAAATAGCACTTCAAAACAAATTCTGAGTGCCCACAGATTGTTGGTTCATTCAATGCTTTTATAAAGTAACTTTATTTGGTTTTTTGAGTGTGTCCAAAATTATTCGGTTTATAATTTTTTTTGTGATTGTAGATATGATTAGAAGAAATCATGTTCAAAAATTCATCATAAAGATATACGCCTTATATTCAGGGAGAACTTTTATATAGATTGGGTGTTAAAAAGGGGTTAAAGTTATACACATACAAGCATAATATACTTGCTGTACTTAGCACTATTCTAACTCTAAAAGCTGTCTTACGCCATGCATGATAATTTTAGAACGACCGTTGCAGCTAAATGTATTGTTTCACTCCTCTAAAATTTTTAGTAAGAACTGAGATAAAAAATTACTGATTTTAACAGATTAAAGTTATTTTAAAACCTGTCACTGACACCAAAATGTTAGATGGGCGCTAGCCAAAACTATTTATGGCCTAACGGGAACATTTTAATTTGAATATTCAAAATTAACTAAATATAAGTGAAATCTCACCAAACAACTACCAATAAGTAACAGTAACACTTAACAATACTCTTAATTATAAATTGTTGGAAAACTTGTGTGTGCTTTAGTGGCGCTAAGCTCGTAGTAATTTGCATGTGGCGATGACATTTCATTAGTGCCGACAATAAATTCCTGTCTACATTACTTATTAAGAGAGGCTTATTTTGTGACTATCCCTAAAGTTGTTAATGGAACGAAAATACTTTATGAAATTGTACGTGTATATTTTACATGAAGTGTTTTAAACAAATTTTATCTGTTTGGCCTGAAGAACACTCCTTTCTTTGGTAGAAAATATTCTCAAATACTAAAAATATATCCTACCAATTTGCCTGAACATAAACTACAACTAGTAGAAAGAAAAAAAGAAGAAAGAAAGTGTTTTTTGACAACACAATAATTGAAGAGAGAACAGAATATTAACAAAAGTAATAAAATTTTGGATTTTGTGATATCAAACAGGGCCGTTGTGTCGGAAAATTGCTGCAGTACTTTAGTGTTGCAACTCTGATTATCAAATGTAGCCTGATCTTGATCTCACGGATGGCAACACAAATATGAGGAGATAAATATTTTAAATTAAAATACAATAAACACCATGGTTAACACATAAAGTAACATAATAACTTATTGGTTGTGAAGTTTTATATATACTGTCATGGAGCATAGAGTAATACTCAACACACTTTACTTGCGTTACGTTGTATTAGTATCAGAATAGAAACATGGGCTTCATTGAATTACGTGGAACTAAAAAGGGTAAGTTTAATTAGTTCGAGAATAATTCGTCCCATTTCAGGACTATTATTTCTATATAAAGTACCTATTAGTACATATATTAAATATGTGACAGACCTGGTCCACGAGTGATCAACATGTGGGCTGGTATGCCGACCGAAATTATACCTACACTAGCCACCCGTCCCGGCTTCGGCACCACGGGTGCAATGTATTATACATATAAACCTAATCAAATTGTCCGCCAGTTCTCTCCCTTTCGCCCTAACCATTGGCCGTTTAGTCTCCCCTGCCTAAGGCTTCCATCTGGTTGGGTCCTATTTATTTATATATTATATACAATATATATCTATGCGTTTAGTTTTATTTATAAACACAACCAGACGAGAAAATAAATAAATATCCCCGACAATAATAACAATAAATTGTTTATTTGTCCAAACACAGGAAAATAATATAAGAAGATAAAAGTAAGAGAAATAAAACAGCAAGAATTATCTAGACAAAATGGCACAAGAATCAAAGTCGTAGTACCGAAGGTACACCAACTGTGATATACAGTCCAAGCCACATAATTTTCTTAAAGAACACCCTTAAGATAGGTAAAAAAAATATTGTTATATTTACTACTATAAAAACTGTACTATACTAGAAGCCAATGACTTTTCGACATTTGCTTTTGACACCACTTAAGGAGCAAACGTTACGAAGAGGAGGGGGCAAGTCATTTCAACATTTAGACGAAGCAAACTTAAAATTGCCCAGTTTTCATTCTTTACATTTTTTTTATGCGAAAAGTTGTCAAACGAGCAGACGGTTCACCTGATGTTAAGTGAATACCGCCGCCCATGGACATCTTCCACACCCGAGGGATGCAGATGCGTTGCCAACCTTTTGAAAATTGGGCTCCGAACGAAACATGATATTTCGTTCGAAACATATTCGAGTATGTTCGTAACAAATTATCGAAGCCGCTCCCGTACCTTTTAAAGTACGGAACCCTAAATACAATTTGCTTTAACTTATTTTTAAAAACGTACAATTTAAACCATAGCTAACCTACGTCTAATCCTGATTGATGCTAGATACAGAATGAATATCTTATTTAAAGGATAGCGGTGATTACATATTTATTTATTAGACATACCAACAGTATAATATAAAATAATAAAATGTTGTGATATAACATTATAATAGTATAATGTTGCATATTATATTGTATTTATTGTTTATAGCACGTGTTACATTTTATATATGTATCTATATATGTATGTTTAAAAATATATAATTCGTATATTAATTTTGTTTATGAATTATATTATATACACTTATCTCACTTTTTAGCTCACTTTCTCTATATCACCCTACATTACCATCAACAAAAAAAGGAAGAGTTCTTAACTTAAAGTTGACGATAAATAAATACTAAGAAGAAGAAAAGAGAAAATCTTTCACTGTACGTAGTTTCAGCGAAACTTGAATCGTGGTATTGTGTCGCAATGTTACAAGACGCTGCATGGTTGCATTTTAATACGGGAACGAGTATGTAACAAACTTTTAGTAGCTAAGTATATTTCTACAATTGAATTTTATTTAATTTAAAATAAACATTAAATTTTATTCTAAATCGCTTACAATAAAAAGATTAATGTTAAAAATGAATATATATTTAACAACGCTCGTGGCCAAAACCACCATTCATAAATATTTTTATTTTTATTTTACAGATGTTATTGGAGTGAGCACCACTGTTGTGTAGTATTAGCGATAGCGATTATGACTTTGCACAAGTCGAAATTAATATAGAGTAATTTAGCCCATAGCTTTGATACGAGTAGAATGACTCTCCATTAGTTTGTGTCGACGCTGTTCCGAACGTTAAACGAATGATGGATTGTGGGTAATCCCAATCAGAATGAATTATGTTCCTCAATCCGACGACGTTACATTTTTTGTAATTAATACTCTCCGGTGATATCTTTTTAAATATTACGGTATAGCACTTCACTTAATCGATTCACCGCACGCGTGAATAGGAACAAAAAAGAGAAATCAACAAGAACAGGTGGTGACCCCTGCCACCATACACCGGGAAAAAAGTTAGAACGTGATATTTAACTTGGGACATACAAAAATGGACACCTCATCGGTTCAGGCAGTTTGGATACTAACTCACGACCTTTAGATTCCAATTCACTCTATTCAAAAAGACGATTGCGAGTTCTTATGGAACGTCGAATTTTACATAAAAATTGATGCATAAATTCGTAAGTAGGTATGTTGGCGCTGGCAACACTGTATACCGGATATGACGTTATCTACTCGAGCCAAGGGATACATGGTCGCATGGAGCAACTGGCACTGGGATTTCGGCTGCGTTCCCGAACGGTGATATAGCCACTAGTGCTGCTTTAATGACAAGCAATGGTTGTTAATATTAAAGTTCAGTAATAGTTAAATTATTAGGATCAAAGTAAAAACATTAGAACTCTTATAGGTATTAAATGTACGTACTTGTAACTATAATACCTCATACGGAATCTTTATGAACAAAGAACTCTTTATAACCATTTGAGACTTGTATGCTGCATTGAAAAGAGTCGGAAAGTGTCCTTAACAATGGATTTCCTTTGATATTGAAAATAATTGTTTTTACCTGAATGATGCCAATACAATAATAATACAAAGACGAACCCGCTACAAAAACATGAAGTAAAATATGCACACTTTGAGAAAGAAAAACATCAAACGTTATGTGCTTGTTTGCCTGAAGTATGAATAATTAATTATGTATGCATTAAGATCTTTTTGTTTTTGTTACATAATATAAATAATCCTGTAATAAATAAATTAACAATAAATAAAATAAATAAACAAGTTAAATTTTAATGATTTCAAATATTTCAGTTTTGTTTTAATTTACTGACCTGTAGCCAACAATTACTTGCTCACGAGTAAGACGGAGCCATCTTTTTACCATTTTCATCGTTCCCCTATTTTTAAAAAGGGGTATGAGCGCCTTGTGTATTATTTCAATATAACTTAAAATATCAACAAAAGCTGCGGGCAAGAAAGCTGCAACGACATCTGATGCCGGAATCCAGTAATAATGTGTAGTACAGTTTTTCGAGTTTTTCCAGACTACTACTTGAAGCTATCACGGATTCTAGTATTTATTGACAGTTTGTAGAAGTATTAATTATTCGTCTGTGTTACACAGAAAGTGCTTTTCGACGAGTTAAGAGTTATGTTCACTATTGATATAATTATATAATTCCGAAATTCATGAAGACACGTCGTATGTAAGCGGCACATCAGAGATATATACAAAAGTAAATAACGCGTGATTAAATTCGTGATACTTTATCTAATAAGGTGTACTATTTGAGTGAAAATAAGAAATTGTTATATCAAACACTAGCGACCCGCCCCAACTTCGTGCGGGTGCAATGTATTATACCTACAAAACTCCCTCTTTAATCACTCTATCTAGTGAATAAAACCGCATCAAGATCCGTTGCGTAGATTTATAGATCTAAGCATACATAGGGACGGACAGACAGCGGGACCACTTTGTTTTATACTATGTAGTGAACGCTGATATTAGTCATCAGTATTCATACGTATATCAATAGTAAGACGCAACTTTAATAAGTAACATACACTCTCCCTATTTGGAACTCAAAATTATCTTTTAACATTATGTTTTATAAATGTGAGGGATAATTTTGGTAAAAATAAGAGACTTATTTTTAAAGTAATATGTTTAAAAAAATTATCAAATTATATAATTTTTAAGTCAGTTGTGAGTGAGACTTCCCGAAATCTATTTCTTTAAGAGCTTACAGTGCTTATAGTTGATTTAGAATTGTTTAGGATGTTTCAAATTAAAATTTCTTTATTTAATACCAAGGAAATGGGATGTCGTCTCACTGCTTATTTCAATTTAATGAGCAATCAAACACTATTGCTAACAGGAACCATATTAAAATGCCAAAATATAAAAGCCAAATTAAACAACCGAAGAGGAGATTGAATTGTTTTTGTAATTTGTGCTTTCGGAATTTTGTAAACGTAATCAAAACTTTCCGGAATTGAACGTGACTCCCGAGAGTTTTGTTCGAGTCTTTTTATTTTTAAATAGACTAATTACACAAAAATGTTGAAGACTTTTGCGAATTTGCAGCCACCATAACAAGTTTAATTACTGGAATATCTATTCTCACCCGTGGGAGATGAGATTATGTAGGACTTGTATTCGATGAAACTCTTAAGTTATCCTTTTTTAGAAGGGCTCCCGAATCGGCTCCTGTCTGCCAACGGAATGTAGCTGTTCCCGTCCGCAACTGAGCTCATCGCGGAGGGAGGCGGTTTGAATACAGTGCCCAGAAAGCGACTATAACATAAATATTACGGGAAATACGGGAACTAAAAACAAGTGCTAAGCAGTGGCAGGAGGAGCATCCAGAAGCTTTTAGTGGTTTCGAGACAGCGTGGTGGCAGAGGTGATGTGGTCATCAGAGAGTATAAAAAATACATTCTATCCCTCTAACACAGTCATTTTTTGTTGACGTCACATTTACTAATTCATTCGGAATGCTATCTAGTTCAGTTGAAGCCCGCAGAATAAGAGTCTTGTGAGTTGTAGTTAATACTGCAATTTCCAAACATTTGTTACACCCCGAACGTTGATAACATTTTTATGGGGACATATTGAATGATTAATCCATGCATATGCCACGCGGGGTAAAACAATATCAGTGTTTTTTATGTGAGAAGGTAGCCAACGAGCTGGCGGTTCAACTGATGTTAAATACTAACCACTGCCCATTTGATATTGGACATTTGGAACACCCGCAGGATTACAGATGCTTCGCCACCTTTTAATAAAATGGGCCCCGGCACTTACCCGAACTGATCTGCCCACTCGCGTAATATCGAGAACTGTTGCGTGGTTCCACCACAGTTAAAAGTGTCCTAGGGTCCCATTAGTTCCGCTTTATCTAACGATCCGTACAGCGCACATAAGTTTCGCAAGGCTATGGTGCGAAGTCTGGCTGCGATGAAAAAGTTTAGGGAGAATTTATCTACACATTTTAGGTTTCATATTAGGTACGGAGACTAGCACTAAAAATAAAATTAATTACAAGTGTGAACGTACAAATGAATCTTTTATGTATGTATATACGTTTGGCTGTTTAATATAACTAATCGATCTCCCAACAAAGTCACTTCTTATATCTAAGATTCTTCTGCTGCCACGCAAATAGCCATCATTCTCGAATACTAATAGATCAAATATTTCTATATTGAGTACATTATTATAGTGTTAGTAGTAATCCTAAAAACACTGCCTGTTCTTCGTAAATACTTGAATAGGGACCCGCTTGAGGTGGACAGAACAGCCTTACGTACGACCTCACTTCAGAAATATATTTGTTGAACCGAACAAACAAAACATTACTTGATAATGCGAGTGTCCGCATCCAATTTGTGCTTTAGTAACGAGAGTTCCCGAGAAAATAGGATCAATTTCTTCTCGATGTTGCATAAGAAAATATCATTAAAACGCCAGCACATCTTCGCTCAGCTGATTTTATGAAATTGAAGGTTCATTTATAAATACGGTTAGCAAGGCTTAAAATAAATATAAGAAAAATTAAGATGCCGCAACAAATATTGTGTTGTCAACAAATGTATGTTTTTTGATGTTACCATATGAGCAATAAAGAGTTTAAAGGGGCTGAAGGCTTATCGGTGGTAGAGCTACACAGCAGTCTCGGCTGTTGCACGAATGGGCAGGCTCATCCGGGTAAGTACCACGACCTCACAGAAGACCGGCGTAAAGTGGAAGTATGACAAATACTTTTGGAAGTATATTACTTTCGCGTTTCGTCTGGTGAGTGAGGTGACCGGAGCCCAATTTTCAAAAGGTTGTCAACGTATCTGGAACCCTCGGGAGTAGCAGATGTCCATGGGCGACGGTGTTCTCCCCTAACATCAGGTGAACCGTCTGCTCGCATGGCAGCTTTTCACATTAAAAATAAAGTTAATAGTAACAATGGTTTGCCATACTGTCGTTATTGTCACCGTCGTTAACAAAACATAAAATTAAATTAAACATGAGGATCATTAAATGGGTAAAATGTATAATTATAAAAGTGTAATAAAATCTCTTTTCGGATAAGTTACCAATTACCGACTGTGTAACAAAGTTGTCGATATTGATCCATTGGAATCTTTTAATTGCTGAACACTCGAAATTCAATAACCGTTCCCATTCGTCACGTCATTTCATCTGAACCATTCCAGTTTGTTCCTTTTTTCACGTGAAATGTCACATGGCGGACGTTTTTCGATTAAGTCGGCAGCTCAGATTTATGAACGCACAACCCGAGTTGCCCACGTACAAATTGGAGTTATATATTTCTGCATTTTTTTACCTATATGTCTTGTAAAATGTTCTACGAAACGGCTACAGTTTTTCTGAACAAAACGCATTAGTAAAAATATTGTTTAGCTGTAACTCTTTAAAAAATACCTATTAATATTTTATTACCTGACCCGTGCAGAGTTTAACAATTTATAAATTAAAACGACAATAAACCAATGCATTTGCACTTACTTAGGTTTGAAAGTTTTTTATTTTTATTTTAAAAAGCAAATAAAATATCAGTTTGATTTTGTATAAGAAGTGGTTTTCATTGAATGTTTGCATTCAATGACATTAAAAAACTGATATTAAAAAAAAGTGGTCTTGTCAGTTGTGATTTTTTTAAGCAAAAAAAGTTTTTGGTACTTTTGGTACGTTTTCGCTAAATTTCAAGCTAAAGTTCATATTTTATCGTGTTGACTCAGTACCTTGATTTTTATACACCTAATAGAGGCTATACAAATCAATATCTGGTATAAATTTCAACTTGCTAGATCCACCCGTTCCTGAGAAAATCGGTGGTGACACACGGACAGACGGAAAAGACAGTGATTGTCTAAGTTATAAAGGTTCCTTATTTACCTTTTGAGGTACAAAACCCTAATAAAAAGATGACTAGCATTATGCGCATTCGATAGAGAAGGAAAACAAGTCAATGTCCTGAACAAATCGAGGTAATTACATTGTAAAGGCGGAGAAACGTTCCAGGAAATCGTTCCCGGGACAATTTTACGGCGCGGTGACCATATCCCGTTCGATATCATCCGTGAATAGGAAGAGGCAAAAGATATTTCTATAACACCTATCTAGAATCGCCGCAAAGAAATTAACTGAGGTTTATAGTTTTTTAAATAAAGAAAGTATTGACGAAAACATATATTTACCAACAATTGCAACAGATAAAAGCCTTAAGTTAAACTTACATTATTAAAGCGATTCGGTATTTTATATCTTTACAATTTTTATCTTTTTCTTTCTGTTTATACTCAACACTTCATCAGGACTTTCATGCAATTACTCCTTTTTATCTTTTCAATTATGTAAACCGGAACCTCATATAGATAACAAGGATTCTTTTTGCCGAACTACAAGTGTATTTTATTATGTATCAGAAAGCATACTCTCGGCCCCATGCGGCCGGCGGTCCTGAAGTCATTAACCTAAAATAAGAGGGGCCGATGCCCGCATAGGGCTCTACACAGGCCATAACTCTACTGCTACGTCGCCAATTTAGTTAATAAAGCGAAATCTATCACCCTTAGCGTCTTAACATAAGGTATTAAGTAAGTAATGTAATCGGCCTGTGCGTTTTAAGCTTGTTATGCTTTAGAGTTCGGTAAAGTCAACGATGAAATAGAATAATAAATTAAATTAACAATATATCAAAAAAAATTAGAAGTCTTGACTTCTATTCATTTAATAATATCTGAATCAAACGTTAATCATTAATTTAAGACGGTCAGAAGAATTTTATATTAAAACAGTTCAATATGATGTCGATTCAATATGATGTCAATCACGGTGACTCCGTGGCGAAGTTGTCAAGGTATTGGCTTCGGCGTCGGGGGTCGTGGGTTCGATTACCACACGGGACAACTATTTGCGTGACCCACAGATAGTTGTTTCGCATCTGAGTGTTTGTCCACGTAAAATTTATGTATGTAAAACGTCCTTGCAACACAGCATAATGTTATCCTAAAGTGAGGGTGTTAAGGAATGTTTAAAAAAAGAAATAAAAAAAATTTTGGAAAAAAGGTTTGCGGATATGTTCGATTCTTTCTGTCTTATTGTCTTACCTTTTGGCTTATTTCCCGTTGATGTTGGTTGTATACCGCAATGAATTTTCTGTGTTCAGTGCAGATGCGGTGGAGCTAAAATTATCCAATGTCAAAAGTCACTAACACTGGATTTGAAATTTAAATTGCTCGCTTTTACTGAAAGGTGGCCCGCGGCGCAATGCTTGTTTACTGCAAATTCGCCCTCTGAGCTTTCGGTATAACGTCTACATTATGTTTACCATTGTTCATTATTAGTCCCTACATCTGTATCGTATTATCGTTTCTGTGTTTGCTGGTTGGCGCTACTTTTACACTTTCAATAGTAACCAATATGTATTAAAATTTTTAGATAAAAGTACGAAAAGTTTTTCGCCGCTGGGGGAATCGTAAGTACAGAGATTAGTAGAGTAAAAATCCTGAAGACGTCCTTCCAGATCCAGTCAAAAGAAATACCTCTTTGACAAACCTTAACTAACCTTTTAAATAGGAGTACACAAAATCTGCAAATTAAAAAAGTTAGTTAAGTATCAGCCAATACATGTCCCACTGCTGGGCAAAGGCCTCCTCTGTACAGAGGGTATCAGAACATAGTCCTCCACGCGGCCCCAATGCGGATTGGCGGACTTCACATATCTTCGAACTCTTTTTTTTATTATTTTCGAAGATATGCAGGTTTCCTCGCGATGTTTTCCTTCACCGCTGAGCACGTGTTAATTCAGCACTTGAAATTAACAATTTCATTGTTGCCGACACCGGGGATCGAACTCAGGTTGCTCGAGTATATTGAATTAAAGGCGAGCGCCCGGACACTGAGCTATCACGGCTATTGCATCTGCAAATCTTCGGAAACTTAATCGTATTCCACTACTTAATCGTATCCAACTTAATATAATTCGTATTCCTCTAAGCAAATATTCGCCAAGTTGCTCAAGTAAGGTCAACGATTTTCTCTTTATGTTACACTAGCGGCCCGCCCCGGCTTCGCACGGGTATTTAACAAAATTTTTAAAACTAAAAATTATCATACACATAAAATATTCCGAATATTTCGTCTTTGGTGAATAATTTTATAAATTTCTTCATCTTTTAATGAAATACCCTTGAAATTACGTCATGAAGATCGAAAGACCGCTGACCAGATAATGGTTCCGCTTTAATTACGGGACATTCGGGATTACACGTAAAAGTGACAAAAAAGTCTGGTCTCCCATAGCTTCGGACATATATCATCCCATCTTTGGTTTGTTGACCGATATTTGATGAGCCAATGTCTTAAAGATGGCAACTCATTTGCAACCCTACAGGTGTTACAAATGTCCATGGGCGGCGGTTATTACATAACATCAGGTGAACCGCCAGCTCGTTTGCCACTCTATCACATTAAAAAAATCATGTTTTATTATCTTTATTCAATATAGAAGTATTACACTTACATATTGTCAAAAACACTACTACTGTCAACATTATCTATAAAAACGACCAAAAAATTATGTCTGTTTTGTGGGAGCCCCCACTTATTTATATTTTTTTGTTTTTTGGTATTTTTTGTTATAGCGGCAACAGAAATTCATCGTTTGTAAAAATTTCAACTGTCTAACTATCACGATTCATGAAATACAGCCTGGTGACATATGGACAGACATACGGACATACAGACGGACATCGGAGTCTTAGTAATAGGGTGCCGTTTAACCCCGATAAGTCCTAGTAATAATGCAATGGGTTAAAATAGGAAGCCTTAACCATCAACCTAAATGCATAAAATTGCATGCATGTCATAGTTTTGTTACGCACAGTAACTTGCTGAGGAATAGTCAAATATTAACCGTCTTCTCCTATTACGACTATTAAGGGATATTTTTATGGATCATACAATCGGTGTAACTCAGAGACTTTAAGTTGGCCGTGTCAACCGTGTTACCGTGCAGCACTATACCTCTGGAGCCTTTTTAGGATGCCGTACCCAAAGGGTAAAACGGGACCCTATTACTAAGACTCCGCTGTCTGTTTGTCCCTTTGTCAACAGGCTGTATCTCATGAACCATGATAGTTACACAGTTGTAATTTGATCTGGGTATTTGTTTCCCAAGGGGGTTAACGTCAAGCAGGCGGCTTGTTGTAAAAATATAGGCAAAACCACTTACAACATGATTCATGTTGTGCCGACCCCACCTAGGTGGGTCCCTCTATTTTAAAAGTTGGCGTCAAACGAAGTCATTTGAAAGAGGCTATTGTACTTTCGGATGTTGGTTAAAAATGTCCTGATGGTGAATAATTATTTGTAAAAAGATTTTTTATTGGTTGTGGCGGCTCCTCATTATTGGGGGGACTAACTTTTCCAGAAGCACAGCACATACTATTTGGTTCATCGACCCATTTTTGGCAGAACACTTAGAGCAGATCTTATTCGTGGCTACGATTTGGACGGAAGACTGTTGAGCAAAATGCATGAAAGTTGATCTGTTACTGTGAGTTAAAACTCGATCACGAACTCTAGTCGTTGACGTTTGTTATCTTTCTCTCTAATCTCGATCTAATCTAATCTAATCTAATCTCAAAACACTCAGACCTCGATTCCATAGTGTGAATTTGTATATTTACATTATTATACTCTTCAAGCCACTGCAAACACTCTATTTGACTCTCTCCGACTTGTAAGACGATATTCAGTTTCCGGAAAGATTCCTCATTATGACGTATTTTTAATGTCCTCGCCTGGGAAATATTTCTAGAAAGATGAGATCTTGATCTTTTGGGCATTTTAAAATGATAAAAAAATTAAACTTCCTCAGTATTTAATAATCTGCTAACTGTTGAACAGGAATTACCAGTATAAATGTGATTGAAAACTTATAAGAACTACTAAGTCAGTCACTAAGCTGTTATAGTTAAATTACATTATAGTAACATTTTTAAACTTGCAATATCTAAGGAATGGAACGTCCGAATTTAATAATTCAAAAAGTTTTATAAAGATATTGAAACAGTCTTAAATATGAAGTAATTTATTTTTATAAGGATTAATACCGAGATACAAATAAACAGCCTTTGTTAGCGGCGGAATTTAAATCAAAATTTTAAAATAAAAGAACACTTATTGTGGCATAACTATAATAGTTATACATATGCTGTCGCGACACTTTTTGTAAATAATGATGTGGTCTGCAAAGTCGTAGTACATTACTTTATTCTATCATGAATAGTTTTCGCAGCGCACGCGATGTAAAGAATATTTTAGGTAATTTTTGTACACCTTGAGTAACATTATTGGAGTTTTAATAAGGATCTCTAATTTTTTGAAAATATTATATAGCCTATGTCAAGCAGGGATAATGTAGCTTCTCAACAGTGAAAGAATTTTTCCAATCGGTCTAGTAGTTTCGGAGCCTATTCGATACATACAAACAATCAAATCTTTCCTCTTTATATAATAGAAGATAGAAGAAGATGAAGTTAGAAGTTAGAGCGCTTCACAACGTCTTTTCGTCAAATAATCTTTATTCGTATTATGTTTTTGATGGCCTGTTGCTTTTACGTAGTACATTTCAAAATTTCACAAAAAATTGGTTCAGGGAAAGAACAAGATTAGTTATGATTGATAACAATTCCAATGTAATAACATCAATTCTGTTCATGTTTTCTGCTTGGCGACGAGTAAAAGGAATCTGTTCACTAGTTGACAAGAATGAAACATAATAAAATTTATATGGAAATTTTATGAGAGACAGGTTTTCGTATTACGTAACGTAACAACTGTTACGTTACGTAATAGTTATACGTTAGTGTTCTGTTTCTTCATAGGTTTTTTTTTTAATTTTCTAAGGTATAACGACGCGTGTACGTAACATATTCATGAACAATGGTAAACAAGTTTTATTCTATGTAATGTTTTTGTGAAACGGAACAAGGCCATTTGGGGTCTCAATATCGTGTTCTTGTAGCTTAGTTGTGGTTATGCCACACGGAAGTATAAGTAATATGCGAAAAGTCGATGGATGCAGGTGGCTCAGTATCGTGCTTCATGGCAGTCTGTGGGGGAGGAGTTTGTTTAGCAATGGACTTAGTTGAAATGATGATAATTATATGTGAAAGGTATTCGCTTCGGCACTGAGCCTCGAGGGTGATCCTGATGAGGATACTAACTATAGTTTAAAAGTACAATACTTTCATTTCACGCCGTGGTTCTTCCCGGGAAGAGTAAGTGGTCCCGTGAGGAAGTTGCTGCATGGCCCTACCAAAGAGTAGGTAAAATCAAACTTAAAATAAAAATTATTCACTATCATGTTAAATTTAAGTTGATATTTCCATCAACCACAATTTTATTCAATTAAACCCATTTGGTTGCAATAACAAAGCCAACCTTGAAGCTGATGGGCCCCAGTCATTCATCAAAAGAAATATCTAATATATAAAATTCTCGTGCCACGGTGTTTGTAACTGAACTCCTCCGAAACAGCTTGACCGATTTTCGTAAAATTTTGTGTGCATATCGGCCAGGGTGGAGAATCGGACAACATCTATTTTTCATCCCCCTAAATGTTAAGGGTGGTCCACCCCAAACTTTTTTTTACCCTACAAATAATTTATATGGCAAACAACGTTTGCCGGGTCCGCTAGTAAAATATAAATGTTTCTACGATACGTCGACGCTTTGTGGTTCAAGAGAAATCATTGCAATTCCTTCAGGCTTTTATTAGTTTCATCCAGCCAGTTTTGAATCTGGTTCTTAGTTTTTATTATATTAGGCAGAGTTGCAAAATTAAAAAAAAAACAACAACAATTATGAGCTTACCCTCAAAACACCAGACGAAATTCACTAAATGCTCACTGAGATGCTGTCTATTTGATAAATTAAACAAGTAATAGGTTAATAGTAGTAATAGTAAGTAATAATTAAATAATAAATAAATAAATAAATAATAGATCTATCAATTCATATATCACATGTGAGCTTTACTTTGTTTTATCGAGCAGTAGTAGAAATATAAATACTTTTACCAAATAACCGTAGTTTTACTTTGCACAACAAGAACACTGGTATAATTACTTACTTTATCACTTTAATATCACTAATGAAACACCACTCTAACGATATAATTTATGATACTGATTGGGCAGCACTATCGTGTATACTTCTGGTTTGATAGCCAAAGATGAGAAGAAAAAAAAGACGATGACGACGACGACCATGAAATGCTTCGTGCAGCTGCATTATACCTCATAGAATGACACTTCTTTTAGTGTTGCCAACGACCTCAAGGAACGTCTTCTTTTAATGTTGCCAACACACATATAAAAAAATATTCAAAGAGCTAACTTCAACAATAACTTTCTACTATTTAGTACGTCTAAAACAAAATATATATTTAACAACTTATTTATACTGGCATGACTTTTAGAGACTAAAATATAAATCAACTGTTGTCAAAACAACATCAAGATAAATTTGCAACATCATTAAATCTAAATAAATATACTGAGGCGGTAAAGAGTTATCAACCCTTCCCTGTATCTCGTCTCACTTAACGATAAAACTTCGCGTGGAGCGGTGTAAAGTTTAGCAATTACAACAGCACTGCGACGCTACCAAAGGCACCGTGATTGTATATCTCCCAACTTGCGCCTTGCAATGGCTTTGTCACGGTATTGTTGGTGCGAGTGCACGCAGTACACCTACATACATACATACATACATTAAGCACTTATCAAAGTACATATCTATAATTAAGTAATTACTAAGAAACGTGTGACTTGTGACTACACAAACTTTTTATTTTTACATTTTCTTTTTAACAGTTTTTTCTCACGCCTTCAGTCACAAAACTCTTCCCAAACAAGTAACCAAAAAGGTGAGATATTTCAAAGATGTTTCTATTGCTTTCATTGAAATCCGTTAAACAAATATGTTGGCGCTGGCAACACTGTTTACCGGATATGACGTTATCTACTTGAGCCAAGGGACACATGGTCGCATGGAGGAGTGGTCACTTGGATTTCGGCTGCGTTCCCGGACGGTGATATAACCACTAGTGCTGCTTGTCGTTATAATAGTTGTTAATATTTAAGTTCAGTAATAGTTAAAATATTAGGATCAAGGTAAAAACGTTAGAACTCTTATAAATATGACGATAGAGAGGGAATAAACACTGAGTAATAATTTTGATATACATATTAGTTAAAATATATTATTTATATTATTTGCGCATAATATATATTATTTGCGCGACGTATGAAACTTAAGTCTTTCTTACGAAACAATACTTTGGCGTAAATTCTATATAATTTCATTATATTTCGGCTTAATATCTAAGCCATAATGTTAAAACTTAAAAAATAAAACCTACATATTGCAACAATCAACTGTACCACAAAACTAACCAATTACTGAGGCTATAACAATTTGGATTTAAATCTCCGTCCATTATGTCGTATATCATTGAATGCCCTGGTCTCACACCATGTCGTTTCGGTGCAACATATCCTTCTCTCTCTAGAAGCCGTCATCTCAGTGATTATCTTTTTCAAACACATAATTTTTCGCACCAACCATTATCGATCTCTCTCTGGCTCTTCACTTTTCAACCAAATTTAAATACGTGAGGCTACTTTTTTATTAATGTTGCGCTAATTTGTATAGTTAAATTGTGCCAAGTTACCGGCACAATTTTTATACCTGTATACCGTTTCTTGTAAAACAAGAACTACCCTTCTAAAATAGTCATGAAACCATGACCGTGGCAAATACTATATTTTATCTTATTCAATGATATTGATGTAGGATGCAAGTAGACGGCAATGTATTTGAACTGCATCAAATCCAATAGCGAACTACGTGCCCGCTAATAAACGGAACAAGGCGGCGTTAGAGGAATGGCTCATGCATAATTCAAGTCCATCTATTAATTGGTACTCTTGTACCCATAATGCTTAGCGCACTGACAGGATCGAGCAGTACTTCTTAAGAGTTTATGTAGAGCGTTTCGAAAGAATTTTAAAAATACTATCCTACTACACCAAGAAGAAGATAAATGTCGAGTTCCGCCACAATGAGCCGAAGCTATCGTAGAAGTGAAAGCCTCAACAAAAACCGGCCTACAGTAAAAGTATTCTTATTTTTGCTTACTGTTTGGGTGAGCTTCATCTTTTTACACACCTCTTTTACTATACGGTAATGCAAAGACTCCATTAGAAAAAATGGTAACAACAGAAAATAAAGACAATTTGTAGTAAAGGGACTTTTTGCAACATTTGTGCTGTTCATAAATAAATTTGTATGACAGGAAATTAAATTTATTCCTATAATGAATTTCATCGACCGTTCGGTTAAATTGTAAACCACGCGCTCTTGATTCAATAAAATGGCGTAATGCTTCTTTGATATTATTCTATTACTGTTAATAAATCAATTTACCCCTTGACTCCGCCAGAGATACAGGAAAATACATCAGAAAAGTGTCTTGTGGAATTAAAAAAAGTGTTGTTATTCGATTTATTTGAATTGTGTTACATTCAAATTGATAAAAAATACAAGCGTTTGAATTAACAGCAATTTATATGTCTGTCTTCCTTTATAATACGTCTGGCTTCAACCGATGAATACCCTTGCCGTATTTGTCATTTACATTTCAGAAGTTGTTACGAGAATTGATTTTTGTTGTTATGAACTTTGTTGCTATACTCTAATTGCAGTGGTGGAAAATCCGTAATGGCAATTCATTATTTTACCTCATACAACTAGCTAATTAATTAATAAATGGAGTAAATATAACACCTGATACAGCGAAATCCTGAAAACGAAATTAAGCGCCAAGTAAAGACCCATAAAAGTATTTAACAGCAAGTTGCGCGGGCTTTGAATAATGATCGGAATCTATTAACAGTGAGTTCGCCAATTTTCACAATACAGAGGAATGTCATTGGAACGTTTTCGAATGTTGAAAAATAATACGAAGTTTTGTATTCCTTTATCGACTTCAGCTACGGGTCAGAGTGAGATTCAATTATTTATTTCTCTATGTAACTATTACCACTGTTCGATGAGCTAGTCCGTAATTACAGCTCTTCTAACAAAAAAATCTTTCAACATAATGTAAAAATCATGCGAACACTACGGCGTTTAGTGCATTCGTTAAGTTCTATAACATTTTTGTCAACATATAGAATTTAAGTTAATTTTATGAAATATATATTGGATTTCATTATTCCATTCACTGTGTTGGTGGCAAGTCATAGCCCTATTTTGGTCAATTCTGCATGGTGGTATCTCGCCGTAGGCAGGAGTCATATCGGGCCCGAATAATTGCGGTGGCTTTTGGATAATAGTTTTGCGTTTAACTTGACACTGCAGACACTGGGTAGGAGCACGCAATCCCAGACAACAGGTTTTTCTGAGTTCTGATCGTAAAGCACAGTGGGCCAGGTGTAAAGAACTATAACCCTATTGTGATGTGTACTCCGGAGTTGGAACCAGTTTTGATGCGTCTTTCCCCTACTACTTATTTATTATCTCAAATTCCTGGAGAACGGCTTTAATGCACCCAATCCTTGCGAATACTCGAATTCGTCAAACAACAGGCCTATTAACCATCACCTTTTTTCGCCAAAATAATAGAGTCCATTATCAAATGTCAGCTCCTTAGCTTCCTTGAGGAGCACCGGCTGATTAGTGATGGTCAGGATGGGTTCCGTCGGGGTCGGTAAGGTGATATTCTGGCGTACCTAACTAATCGATGGGCAGAAGCAGTAGAGACTAAAGGGGAGGCATCGGCGCGACGGTTAGTTTGGACGTAGCGAAAGCCTCCGATTGGTTTTGGCACGTAGCGCTTCTTTCCAAGATGACTTCTTATGGGCTTTCTGAGAAGGTATGCAATCGAATCCTAGTGACCTGATTTCTCAAGAAGCTCTTTTGTCACGGATCGGAGCAACGAGGTCGTTGCTGACGGTATATGCTCTGTCTGAAACTCGTGAAAGCTGATAACAGTTTCGAATAAAAGAAATGTTGAAGATTTCACTGTTTAGTGGTAGTAGTAGAGTTCAATTGTTACACATCGAACACCAACCGTTAATTATATTTTAACTATTTTATGAATGCATAAGTACGACTTGTATATTTTACAAGTACATATTATGTACCATATTACTTACTCCCAGCGCTTTCGCAGACATGTAAACACTATTGTTATGATTTATTCAGGCAGAATCGCGTAATATCTGTGAAAGGACAACTCCGCGGCATCTTAATATTTCATTCGTGGAATGCTTGTGCGTGACGTGGAAACTGAGCAAAGTGCTTGAGTTTGTTAATAATTGAGGCCCTTGCTACCAGCAAAAGTCATCGCATCCCTGTTCAAAATAGATACATCGCCTTAGATTTATAAACTTTGTTTCGGAAACCAATACTCGAGTTTTGCGGGGTATTAATTTTAGATGTACATAGTATAAAACAAAGTCGTGCCGCTGTTTGTCTGTCCTATGTATGCTTAGATCTTTAAAACTACGCAACGGATCTTGATACGGTTTTTTTTTACTAGATAGGGTGATTCAAGAGAAAGGTTTATATATGTATAATACATTGCACCCGCGCGGAGCCAGAGCGGGTTGATAGTGTAGAATAAAACAACATAATCGAAACACAATCTTATTACATCAACATTTATATCAGTGGATAATTATTTAGTTAGGCTCTGTGAATTTTCAACAGACTCTTTTTAAAGTCATATAAAAGCATTTTTTTATAACAAAACCTCAGAACTCGTCATTAATGAACCGATTTTTTTTAAAATAAGGACTCGGTTTAGCTCCCATATAGTTATATATCGATTTCATTGGTATTGAACGTGGGAATTCGCAGATACATGAGGAAATTCTTCAAAATCAAAAAGAAATGTACTATAGAAAGCAAGATTTGAAGTCGGTTTTTTTTTATATTTCTTTCTCTTAAGAAACATTGTCCTTACTGTAGGATAAGTGCAGGATAAAACATTGTGTCGTATTGTGTGTGTGTAGACGTTTTGCATGTATTTCACAACGCAAACGGACAAACATTCAGTTGTGAAACAATTAAGGGGAGCCACGGCGCCCGGCTTCGTAGCCGCGCCCTCAGCGCCACCGAGTCATCAGAAATAAATTTTGATTAGTTATTTGTGACGCTAAAGATTATTTGATAATATATGTACAAGTATAGCAATAAAAACCAGAAGTTACAAAAACCTTTACACCCAAAAAGATAGAAACAGGAACTAATAAATATACACTTCCCCAGAATAATTCAGACCAGATCCTTTTTTATGTATAGTACTACCCATATTAAAAAAAGGATACCCTAAAGACACCCTAATGTTGAGTACTCACCGCCTTCCATGGACACTCGCGACACCAGAGAAGTCTCAAATCCTTGATCAGTTTTCAAAATGCTACTCGTCAACTAGGTATTATGGATGGTTGGAAAGATTTAAAATCTCTGCATAAATCACGCTATAACAATAATAATATTGTATTAGGGAATGTGTATTTAACAAACATAATTTTCAATAAATAAAAACCGTCTTCAATCAGAAAATTAAAAAATTGTTAATACCTATAACATTCGATTTCGATGATGGCCCTCGATTTCTCTGGGATTCCATCATCAGATCCGGGTTTCCTTAACATGGTACAACCATTGAGATATCTCCTTTCCGACAAAAAAACAATCATAAAAATCGGTTCATAAACGACGAAATTATCCGCGAACACACATAAAAAAATAAAAATATATACGGTCGAATTGAGAAACCTCCTCCTTTTTTGAAGTCGATTAATAAGTAAATTGTGTTAGATGTACATATCTATGTATCTTTGTACGAAGAAAAAACCAAACCGTATTATTATACATGACATGACATTTTACTTTTCGCGAGGACTGAATCTTCTCACAATGACAGAATTGTGAGAAGATTGTGTTTATTAAGAAATCCACTTATTATCACCGAGACACACGCCAAATGATTTTATGAATGTATCTTTTGAAATTTGTATTGACAATACCACATTGTTTTAGGGAAATAGAGGGTACAAATACGAAGAACGTAAAATAATATATCTCAATAATACTACTGCAAGCTCTCAAGAAACCCGAATAAAACAAACTTCTAATGTTGAGACTAAACGTTGAGAATAAACGTGACAAGCAACAAGAGCTATTAAATCTATCAACAACAGTTTGCGAACTTTCGCAATAAGAGAAGAAATAATACTGACATTCTCGAGTATTTCTTGTAAACAAATAATTGTTCAAGTTTTAATTAAAAATGTTAATTAAGAAACAAATAATGTCGACTTTTTATAATTTGGTAGGTATTTTATTTACACATAATGCCCATGGATCGTATTTCAAATTTTATAGTTTTTTCCGGATTTGAGATTAAATTTTGGTTAATTTAATGAATAAATAATATTCATAATAATAAAACCAAGAAAGGAAATTAAATAATATCATCGGAAAATGTTCAATTATACATTAAATTAAATATTTCAGATAGAATTTAAAATAAATAAAGATTCATCATGGCCATTTGGAGCCGATATCTAAAAGAATTAAGTAATTAACATTAAATCATTATCGAACTTTTATTTAGTACATTATTTCGTAGGGCCACGCAGCAGCCTCGGCTGTTATACGAATGGGCAGGCCCGTCCGGGTAAGTACCACGACCTCAAAGAATACCAGCGTAAAGCGGAACTATGACGAATACTTTCGCGTTTCGTCTGGTGAGTGAGGTAGCCGGAGCCCAATTTTCAAAAGGTTGTCAACACATCTGTAACACTCGGGTGTAGCAGATGTCCATGGGCGGCGGTATTCACTTACCATCAGGTGAACCGTCTGCTCGTTTGGCAACTTTTCACATTAAAAAAAAAGCCATAGCAACAAATTTACGTGGGAATCCGAGCTTTTCTATACGGTCAATCGAATTTTCTACTGATTTTTGGACCTTTATTTTGAACATGATATAAATATAATTGAAAGGTAACAAGGTCCGTTGTAAATAGGCGGCTTTATTAATATTACTAGTGTATTAGATTTTGTAATCGCTTAACCATATTAATACCGACCATACGACATTTTGAATTTACAGATCGTATCATATCGATAATGGGTGAATAATTTTTAAGGTAACACTTATATTTGGTTCTTCACCATTTCTAACTAGCTAGCGGGGGAATCGTCACCTGATATTATTACCTGATGACTACCACCTATCTACACGTGGTACTACCAACGTACTACCAACGTACTACCAACTATCTGACGAGGGGTTGTGGATGCGTTGTCAATTTTTAAAAACAGTGGACTCTAGTTATCGCTCTTCTTATATGAAACGCAAAAGTATATTCCTTTAACTTCACGCTGATCTAACGCTTGGTTCTTTCTATCGGACAATATTAACCATTTATGTAACCTAAACACATACCATAATAAATCTCCTCTACCTTTACTGCCACACAATGTTGTCAATAGATGAAAGCATCGAGATCTCCCGAAATTAAATCCGTAAGATTGTACACCACCCAGGTGTTTCTAGATGTACTTTGGTATACTATGGAACACATCTACTAAAATCGTTCGTTTCGTCGCGTCAATAATAAGATATTGAAAATTTAATTCTATGCATAATTAATATAAAAATAATGAATGTCCTACCTATAGCAAGACTTGATAATTATTATTAAATACTTAAACGTAATTTGAAATAGTCATTTTAAATCACATCTTTAAGACCAAATTTAACCATTTTATATTCGAAATACGTGAAACAATTCATAGCATCGGTTACATAATACCATTTGCATATTATACTGGTGATAATTGAATTATCAATTATAGCTCCCCATTTACGAAGACACATTCCATCTGAAACCCCCTCAAAATGAGAAGTGATCCCTTCACGTGCTTAAGCGGTGGGGTCGGGCGCTCGAAGGACTCCTATTATTGCGACATATTGGGCCTCAGGAACGTCCCCACGCCTCCAAATGGAACTTTCCATTGTACGCTTAATCATATAATAATAACTGTTAATATTGCAATATAATCGTCATATTGATAACAATACTTAAAAAGGTAAGACAATTTCACTTGTCAATTATTTAGTTTACTGAAGTAGGTTTGAAACTGTTTGATGAGTTTTCGCATCCGGTTTTTACATTTTAGTGAGTTGTCAGTAAAGGTAAAATAAAAGTGGTTTGGATTTTTGTTAAAAAACATTTCTCTTATATAACAGTTCTCTTATATAACAGTTTTCTCTTTTTTAAGGAAGAGTGACGACATAAACAAATTTGAACTTTTTTACAAATTTAATTACAAAAACCGCCGAGATCCGGAACAATTATATGTGTGTGAAAGAAATAATTGACGAAGCCACCGACTTAGCAATTACACTAAACCTGTCAACAAATTATTGTTCTTTGACATAGTAATTAAGTTTTAGCGTCTGGCGAGTGAGGTAACTGGGGCCCCCTTTTAAAAGTTTGTCGACATGCCTTGTGTAGACAAGTAGTAGTGCCTGTAGAGGCACTCAGGTGTAGTGTTGCGGGTGTCCACGGGCTGCGGTCATCACTTAACATCAGGTGAAACACATACTTGCTTGACAACTTTTCACATAAAAAAAGTTTACACAATATTTTAATTATAAATAAAAATTATAGCGGGTACAATATAAAGACAATCAAATATATATTTCTTATTAAATTATTTAGCTAAATTATATACACTAAATAACATTAATTAATAACAAGAGCAAATTGAATTATTTGTGTAATTCGTTGGCTCTGTATTTCGTGAAGATAATTAAAACTTTCCTTCGTCGAAAGTGACGTCGTGTTTTATAATTATGTCCGATTACTTTCTAAATGTACTAATTGTAAATCAACTTCCGAAATTCTTCTTCTCGGCGAGCCGATTGGCGTAGTGGATAGTAAACCTGCCTCTTGTGCCAGAGAGTAAAATATTTATTGATGAACATAGTATTTTTTCAATGCCTGGGTGTTAACATATCTATAAAATGTATATATTTGCAAAAGAAAAGTAATTTTAAGTTTGTTTATCCGTTATCTATTCAATATAGTACAAGCGTTACTTCGTTTAGTTTATACTGAGGATATTAAGGCATAGTCAGCCGACACGCGACGCCATTACTAATCGGTAGACTTCACATATCTTCAAAATATTTTATTACATTTCGAATATCTTGCGAATATATTATAATTCGTTATATTTCGAAAATATGCTGGATTCCTAACAAAATTTTCCTTCACCTCTGAACACGTCAGCACTTAAAATTAATTGTGATGGCACCGGGATTTGAACTCAGGTTGCTCGAGTTGAATTGCAGTTGGGGAAAATAATCTAGTATACAATCAATAAACGGGGAAATATCAAGTCCCTAATATGTTGCATTTTATTTAAAGTCAAACACAAAGTCAAAAACGGAAACAGCTAGGAACGTTTTTAATTTAATTAATCAATGATAACGAAATCTACATTCTGTTATCAGCGAAATATTAAACCAATGGAATCATCATTATATTCAAATCTTATTAACGCACGTAATTAATTTACGTGCATTAATAAGAATTAATTATTTAATTAATTATTTTGACGAGTTTGCTGTGGCGTTAAAAAGTTAATGGGCAGAAATAATAGGGTTAGAGTTAAATACATTCATTATAGAGATTTAATTGTTTGTTCGCAAATATTGGCGGGTAATGAACTAATATTATTTCAATTATTCGGTAATAATAGTGATTTACATGGTTTAAATGAATTTATTTTACGGATGTTGTTTTTTTTTTAAATTTCGTACATTTTACAGTCTGCCTCATTGACACAAAATAGTGTCAAACAAAATAGTTTTTCTACATATTTTAATATTTTAATTTTAACAAAATAGGTTGTGTCTTAACCTTACCTACATAGTATTTAAAATTTTTTTTTTATTAATTAATAAAAACATTTGGTGATAATGTGTCGCATATATATCACATGCATATAGAAATTTCTATATGTTTTATTAATGCTGATGCAGAATAATTAGGGAATGTTTAAATGTGTGTTTTTTTGTTTGAAAATTAGACATAAAACTTTTGTATAATGGTTCCACTGTAGAAAAACCAAAATCAACAAATATGGCAAATGCAATTTAAGGTTATTGGGTGCATCATTCGAAATGTAGTAAAAAGTAAGAATACGTACTAATTCTACCTCAGCATGTATTTCTAAGGACACAGCGTCGATGACATTTAATTATTTTTGTATCTCATAGGGCCAGCAACCATGCGGCTGATACAAATATAGGGCCTCTTTTAAGATTCTATCACCCGATGTCCCAACATGCCAAGTCACCTTTAATAAGTCACGGATGACTCGAAGAAAGGTAAGAGGACGTAGGTGAGCTGGATACAGATCAGGAGCAAATGAATCTTCAGCGAAATATTACGTTTCTGTTGGAACAGAAAGAAATGCGAATTCCTCATGACAGTATGTAAACTTCATTTTCACGATTTGTAATAATGCGCTTTAATATGTGAGAAAGTGGCAAAGGAGCAAGCGTTTCACCTGGCTTTGCGTTACTTTCTACTATTTTTCATATTTTATATGAAGCTGCAAAGACGAGTCCCCGAGTACACTTCAGCTCTGTGAAAGGAACCATTAAATACTTGTAGGGTCTACTTTTAAAACTAGGTTCTGAAATACGAAAAAAGTTTCTTGATGACCTGTTGCTAGTGAGTAATAAACGGCATAATCCGTTGAAGATGTAGATTATGGGGTAAAATCGTGAAAGCTTCCACACCTATTCATTAACCCACCTTGGGACAGTATTTACTTATTTCACTATTGTTATTGTTTTTTGTACTGTGTTAGTCGTGTGCTTGACGAGTACTTTGGCGCATTAAGTATCTACTGATCACACATACTTTACTCATCTTTTACCATTTCAGCATCCATTCGCGTAATGACGCCCCCCAAAAAATACTAGTTGTGTTCGTGAACTGTTTACTCTAAAATTAGGTTGCGGTCCGTATACAAAGGAGATACGCGACGTGCCTCACCGGTATTGCCCGAGCTTAGTCTCGAGCAAACGGCAGATTAACCTTACCAATATACAATTTTCATTTAATTCAAAGTATTTTTGGATTACACATTCAGGGAAAGCCTAACTTGTAGGAACTTATCTTTATTATTATTTCGATGAGTAAAGTAGCTGAAGATTCCCAAACGCTCTCTCTGAGCACAGTAAATGATTGTTTCAAGTAAAAACTACTGCAGAAAATTTAAATTCACGTTCAAATATCTTTATTCAACATAGGAGCATAACACTCACTTCATTGTCATCGATTGTCAAAATACTACTAGCGGTTCAAAAAAGAAAATCCACAGACCTGAGAAGAACAGGCAGGAGAAACTCAGGAGGACATTTTTTTTAAATTTTCTGACACTAAAAACATGTTATATATATTTAAGTGCAATTGAAAGAGCCTGGAGCGATCAATTCATTTCCACCGCGAGTTATCATTTAAATAATAACTAATGTTAACCTTTAACACATAAACGTTATTTTACAATTTTTCTAAATTTGGCAATTGATATATTTTGAACGTTTTCTGGGATTTTGTTGTAGAAACGTATACATTGTCCCATAAACTTCGACAAAGATCGACCTATTCTACGCAGTCTAATTGTGGGTACGATTAATAATTTTATGTTTGTTCCTAGCATTTACATCATACGTATAGTAATGACTATGTCTTGAAAATTCATCTATATTTTTATGGACATACATAACATTTTCAAGTATGTACTAAAAAGGAACAGTCAATAAAATAATACTATTGAGGCATATATTACATAGAAAAAATTATAATAAATTCACTAGAATGACCATAGTTTAACACTGAAAAACATTAATCTTATTTTTTTCATTACGCTGCCGTAATACATAAGTATCTAATCAGTGTTTCGTAAAACTCCTTGTGGTAAAAAACGAAGGAGCCGTTAGCCGGACTAGGAGAGGCATTTCAACAAATACTGAAAAGTAACTTTATGATTCACTAGCTGTGCCCGCGACTTCATCCGCGTGTAATTTTAAATGAATAAAATTTCCAAAATAAAAGTAGCCTAAGTTACTCCTTATCACATCAGCTATGTAATCTCCAGTGAAAGTCCCGTCAAAATCGGTTCAGAAGTTTTATAGATTAAACGGAACGAACAGACAGACAGACAAACATTGTAAAAAAATGTTCATTTGGTATAAGTACCATGTGTACATCCATATCATTTAAGTAAAAAGCGGTTATTTTAATATAACAAACAGACACTTACGGCGTTACTTAACTTGACAGTTAAAGGATCCCTCAGGAAAACGCGTGTAGCGGCTTATGTACGTAAGTCATTTAAATGTAAGTAGCTGTTTAGTTAAGTAATTTAAATGTTCTGCGGTAACAGATTCTGATGTAAGAAATACACGTAATAAATTGAAAGCCTAAATATTGAAAGTCCCGCAACCGGGCCTTCTAAGTACTATTCGGCAATCACAAGACATCTGGTAGAAATCACATAATTATTTTGATGTATAATAATTATAAATATTGCAATTGATAATAATTATAAATAATATATTGTATGATGTATGTATATGTAGGTATGTAATTTATTTTCCCCTTTATCGTTTAGAAGATATTGTCCAGTTACTATGTTACTACTTTATTTTCAAATAAGGGTAAATTCCTCTTTAAAACTACAATTGGCAATTTATAATTACATTGCTGCCGGCACTGGAGATTGTGATCAGATTGCGCGAGTATACTGAATTATAAACAAGCGGTCGGACACTGAGCTACCGCGACTCTACGAGTCTGAAGGAGATCTTAGAGTTTAACGAAACTTCTTTTTATAGAAGAAAGTACACACTCTGTAATTTATTTATTTATTCTTTGTTTCAATTACGTTAAAAAAAGGATTATACAGGAACGAACATAATGGCTTTTGGCATTCTTACCCGGTTGTGGTGAGAAATCGTGGTAGTTGCAATTATTACATGAAAATATATATTATGCATGATAATGCCAATCAAGAAAATATATGCGTCACAAGAATCACGCTTACAACATTAAAGAAAGCGTATACTAAACCAGTTTACCTATTTGAATAACTTAAATACCAAAAAATAATAACTCTGAATTTGTTCTAGTGTGCAGCTGCCCAGCAGAATATCAAAATGTTGTTACTAAGAGCTCGAAGGGCCTTTGATGGTGTATTTAAATTTTAATCTAACTGGTTAACGCCGCTTCGGTCCGCGGTTTGTATTAAAAACAAAATCGGAGCGAACTCATGAGTTCTTAAATACTCACTCTGCTCCGTCTTGTTACACACTGTTCCATTTTTAACGTTTTGTACCAAAGGGTAAAACGGGACCCTATTACTAAGACTCTGTTGTCTATCTGTAAGTCTGTTTGTTTGTCACCAGGCTGTATCTGATGACGTGATATTAAGACAGTTGAAATTTTCACAGATGATGTATTTCTGCTACTAATGTATTCTTGCTACAAATACTAAAATAATATTTAATTGGAGCTCTTGTACAAAAGACATAATTTTTTTGAGAATCGTACGGAACTCTTCGAGAAAGAGTCCGACTCGTACTTAGCCGGTTTGTTTTTTATTGGGTTAAATTCTTTGATTTATGTTCCAAAATTAAATCCACTGTGAAAATGTTGAACCAGTGAGTGTTTTCGTAATTAAAATCTAGCACGAGAACATAGTGACTTTGGCTCCCTAAGGGCCTTAGAGATTAAGAACTACATTTATAACTATTACTCTTTGATAGTAAGACACGTTTATGTTGAATGTCGAATTTTATATTAATTATCACCAATAAAAATAAAAGTAACAAAATTACTCTATTGAGTCATTTTAATACGTAGGAGAGTGTTTATTGTAATGTAAATGGTTCATTTCAATAATCAGTTAGGCACACTAAAGAAACATAAGTTAAAATCATATTTCCGTTATAAAAGAAGCACAACAATAAAGCATACTGTGGCAGGGCCACGCAACCATCTTCGCTATTGCATGAATTAGCAGTTCCGTTCGGGAAAGTACCACGCCCTCACATAAGGCTTAAAGAGGATGTGCGATGTGGAATACTTCTGCCTTTCGTCTGGTGAGTAAGGTAAGGCCACCTTCTCACATATAAAAACAAACTAGGTAAACAAGATGACATGGCGATGCTTATTGCCCACAATTATCAGGGATCTGAGACTATTTTCTTTTTTCAAATGTCAAGTATGTCCATCGTACTACGTGGCAGGCAGACATCTGGCTTAAACATCCTGGCAGTGGATAAACCAACTCACGTACGATTTCTCTTGTAAATTGTTTGCGTCCAAACATAACATTACATTTCTTCATAACGCATTATTGTTCGCAAACACTGCGATTGATTGAAAGTACTCTTTGTAGCAGTTTAAACGAGAGCTCACGGGATTAACGAAATCTCCTTTTTTCCCCGATGACATTGAAATAAATTTTCTTTTGTGAACGACCGCTGCCATTCAGTTTGCGGTTCATAACATCATTCTTGTAGGAGCTCCCGTAAAGTTTACGTAAATTATACATTGTTACTCGTATGTAAGACGGATTCCTGTGAATATAAATATTTTCTTTAAGAACATGGTTTAACTTACGTTACATAAATGAGCAGTCCCCTTTCGAAAAATAATACAGACTCACGGCGTTAGAAGAAGACTAGCGTTAAGTAGAATTATTTATACTTTTTCGCTTCGTTTGTTGCATTAGTTATCTATACAGGGATCACGGATCAATTCGAGGAGATTGTGCAAAGAAGGAATGGGCCAAAATTACATAATATTATACTAATGTAATAAAACATGAGACACTACTTGCGATTGCCATCCATATCATGATTAAAATAATGTAACAAAACGTGATTTCTATAATGGAACCTCAACAAAGAAAAACTTTGGCAGAACTCTTCGCATATTTGTTCGCAATGCAACTGTACACTCGAGTGTGCAAGGATGCGCCAGGTTAATTGCTTACTCGTTTACCAGTTTGCCTCATAAAATAAAGTATGTGAGCACTTATGCACGTAAATAAGAAGTTATACTTCACTTCTTCTACTACTTAGCGTAAAGACATTAAATGCACTTGATATTTTGTTTATTTATTCATAGGATTTATTTAAATAACTTCCGATACCTTGAGTGTTTAGTATCTGAAGCGGATGTTTACTTTCGAAATTTGCTCAGGTGTTGAAATTCGTGAAACTCTCAAAAGAAACACCTAGTAGTGGAGATAGAACTCTACGCTTATACTCGTAGGAACACAAAATATTAATTTACTTCTATAATAGAAGGAGTAGAGCCGCCTATTATTTTTTGCGTTCTTCACAATGTAATGAAATTTCAGATATTTCATGCTGTCTCCATTAAATTATTGGCCGGCATTTTTGATCACACAACCCATATCCTTCGCGACCCGAGGGTAACACTGCGGATATATTTACTATTTTAATATCGTAAAGTTTCGTGTTCAACTTAATTTTGGGCGCGTTTTTTTTTGGAAAGTGAATAAAAAGTGTGTATGGAAAGTGAGTAAGAAGTATGTATGAATGTAATAAAGAGCAATATAGTTGCTTATCTTCTCGTAGTAGTTATAGTACTTCGTCAAACATTTTTTTTTTTTTTTTTTTTTATGCGAAAAGTTGTCAAACGAGCAGACGGTTCACCTGATGGTTAAGTGAATACCGCCGCCCATGGACATCTGCTACACTCGAGGGTTACAGATGCGTTGACAACCTTTTGAAAATTGGGCTCCGGCTACCTCAATCACCAGACGAAACGCGAAAGTATTTGTCATACTTCCACTTTAAGCCGGTCTTCTGTGAGGTCGTGGTACTTACCCGGACGGGCCTGCCCATTCGTGCAACAGCCGAGGCTGCTGCGTGGCCCTACCACCGTAAACACATAAAACATACACGTCTTATTGTCTGTGTACATATTATTTAAGAGAATTATTTATTCATGTAATCACAAATCTTATTCTAGAAGCATTTAGAGGGTTGGATTTCTGTTTTTCCTTACATTGGAGGAAACATTGAAGTGAAAATTGTGTTTTTATTTTACACGCTTGATGTCTACATGAGGATAAAGAACTAAGGGTTTCTTCATAAAATTATATATATTAAAAAATATGACATTAAAATGATAATCCGAGTATCCCTATTTAATACAAGTGGAAATGTGACGCAAAGAGGAGAAGGACGAGAAGGTTGATTTCGGGGTAATTACATTACAAAGGCGAGACAACGACCCAGAAAATCTTTTTCAGGACAATATTACGGCACAGCGGCCGACGACCTGTGTATCTTCCGTAAATTGAGTCGGGTTACGTTTTATTTTTCTAACATCGACTGAATAGTATTCAATTCAGACCAACAGTCTCTCACCCGACAGGGCCTGACGAAAATACTTCAGGGACACGAATCATTCTTCGCTGTTGTACGAATGGAGAGGTCCGTAGCAGTACCAAGCATAGAAGACCGGCGTGAAGGGAAAGCTTTTCGTTTGGTAAGTGAGGTACCGGAGGCCACTTTATTAAAAGGTGGCAACGCATCTGCAACCCTACGGGTGTTGCAAATGTCAATGGGTGGCAGTTACACTTAACATCAGGTGAACCGCCACCTCGCTTGCCACCTTTTCACATAAAAAAAACTCATCATTTTGTCGAAAAGTGTTTCGTAGTTGGCTTTTAATGATTTCTCGTTACTCTTTATTTTTGGCAGTCTCGAATTCTTACAAAACGTCATATGTTCAACACGAGGACTTATGTCGTCTTTTCAATAAACTAATTTGCTTAAGGTCAGTTCAAAACCGTTTTTAACTGACACAGCATTGTACTGACGAATAAACACATACCATGGTCATTAAATTAGTATTTATTATAAGTAATTATTATTTTGATAATAATAGTAGAAACGGAGTTGGTTATTAGTTAAAAACCTTAATAAAAGAATCGATTAGGAATTCATCAAGTGGTTGCAAAATATCAGTGTTAAATGTAATTAAAACCATTTTACTTATGTGTGAATATTTTCTATTTTGTTATAATTTCTTACACAGGATCAGCCGATTACGGATTGTGCAGCGGAGTATGTTAAAAAACAAACGATTCAATTTTAAAGAAGTCTTGAATAAAAGTTCACAAAAGTTCTTAACTAAGTTTCATACTAATTACATAAGACACTAAGGGGTGTCTAATCAGTCCGAAGTTAGGATGACGACAGGCGCCGAGCTGTACTGGTGTTATATTATTGATATTAAATGAAGTACCGCTCAGGGCGCAATTGATGCAGGTGCAATATAGTGGAGACTGGGAATTTAACAAGCCTATTAATATATTATTAAACTAGAAGATGCAAAATATGATCGTCAATGTTATATGTTTGAAATTAATACGTTAATAGTTATTTATTCAATTCACTGCATTCAAATCCAATTTGTCGCGAAATGATTACATTTAATGTCAATTAAATTTTGTCCTTGATGAGATCTTTTTTCATCATTCGTATAATTATCTATTTTCGTTCTTATTTACGCTTTGTTAAAGGACCGTTAATTTCCTTTATGTTAATGTTCGCTCTGCTGGAAACGGCACTTTCATACTGATCAAAATATTACCATCTCTTATTCCCATTCATTTATTATTTGTCACTGATCTTTTATTTTAAGATTGTGTTCAAATACGCTCCGTACTTTTATTGAAACAGTTTCTAGTTAAAGTTCGGATGACATATTTTCTTTAAGATTTATTATTTTTTCGCACAACTTGTGCGAGTGCATGACGAGTAACTTGTGCGCCTTTAAACTAAAGTTAAAAGGTGGCTGATATCTGCTGAGGTACTTACACAGCCCATAACTTCACTTAACCGTAGTGTTTCCAATTTCTTTAATAAAACAAAGTCTTTTACACTCGCCGACACTAATAAGTTATATGTAGATGTAATGTTATATCAGCTGGAGTCTGATGCCGAAAGTAGTAGAGTAATGTAGCGTATACCTGAAATAGACCGCGCGACCAGGGAGAACCACGGCCTGATAGAAGTGACGTGAAGTAAAACTATTTAGTGAAATAGCCGGAAACTCACACTCGGAGGTTGGAAGGACGCCCGCAACCAACTCTTTCATATAATAAAGCAAATATTAAGATGACATTAAGAAATATCGAAGTGTACTGTGAATGACTTTTTAATGCATTAACATGGTCAGCGTTTAAAATTTTCATCACGAAATTGTAAAAATCACCACCATGGTGTTATCATATCAATTCGTACCGTTGATGGATGGGCGGGATTCAGTGTTGACTTATTGTGTTTTTAGTAGTATAATCACTCTTCATCCGACATTGGAATAAATCAACCTTTATCTTTTATGATTTGCTTTTTAATTAAGGTTAATTGAAAAAAAAAATCACATCATAATGTGAGGCACTTTTGTTCATTTTGTTGCATATTGAATTAAAACTTTTCGGGTTATACCCAGACTTTGGCATTTGGGAACTAAAATTGGTAGCAAGAATTCTGAATTATTTCAATGATTCTTAAATTAGAGAAACTCTGGTTACGTATACAGATTATATAGTATTGCCTTGTAAACACACATCGGTGGACACATGTCCACGGTCAGGCGGCTGCCACGGAGATATCAACATAAACAAATTAAATCCTTGCCCCTCTTTATGAGTCCTTTTAAAGCGGAAATACTTCTTTCGCTAATTCTCTGTGTGAACTAAGTGATTCATGCAAATGGAAGGTAATCGGTCACGCGATCGTTCGACCACACGTGGGCCAGAACTTTTATATAAACTGTAACACACATGCATAGCCGAGACGCTGAAGACGGCAACAAATGGAGGCGTATCGCGAGGACCACACGGGAAAATGCATCGTCGTAAACAACGACCACTTTATTAAGAGTGATCGATTGAGAAGAAGGAATTGTCTGACGTTTTCAATAAAAGGACATAAAATCCTTTTTTTTTTATCCTTTACGAGTATTCCAAATTAGTTTAACCTTATCATGGAAATGGGCTAGTTGATGGAAGTTTAATAATAGTAAAAGAAAACAATTTTCCGGAGACTATTACTATAAAGGAATAAATTATTATAAATGAATAAATACATATTTAAAATAAATTACTATTTAATTAAAGTACGAAAAGGAGAGTCAACTCCTCTAAAATTAATTTGTTTTATTTTTTGTGAGAAGGTGGCAAGTAAAATGGCGTTTCATTTCATGTTAAGTGATAACCTCTGCCCATTGACATTTGCAACACCCGTAGGGTTACAAATACGTTTAAAAAAGTAGGCCCCAGCTACCTCACTCATCTTAAAAGTATAACACTTCCATTTCACGCCAATCTTCCGTGGGGTCCTCGTACTTCCCGCACGGACCTACCCATTTGTGACACAGCGGAGACTATTGCGTGACTCTACCACGAAAGATACCACAAAACATTTACCTAAGTTCTTTATTACAGTGTATTGTAAGCTTAACTTGGGTGTGTAGTTCTTTTTAGTTTAATGTTAGCAGTCACTGCGGGACGTCAAATATGTCAGTTCTAACTGTTACTTGCTGTGAAGTATATAAGCTGTAAAGTATTCGAAACATCGGATGTTAAAAACTAATATAAGCCCCGATGAAGTCCTACTAAGTAAACCAGTTTTATTAAAACATGTATTATTCGGGTTAATTTTATGAATAAATCTGCCACATTCATTGAAATAAAGAAAGCGTCGCGACGACGCGAGGTTGTCCAACCAAATGTCACGTTTCGTCGATTGCTGAATCTTGAACTCCATTCCGTCGCTGACCTAAATACGCATAGCACTCGATTTGTGAGTATTCGGGTCGGCACTCACGTCTCCAGTCGGACAGATGTGTAACTAGTTTTATCATGACATTCAAGTGTTATATATTCCGATGGGGTGAAGATTCCTTTCACTGAGGACCCTATTGGCATAATGGTTAGCAGACCTGTCTCTTGCGTTAGGGGGTGTGGGTTCAATTCCCACTACTGGAAAATATTGTGCGATGAACATAGTGTTTATCTAGTGTCTGGGTTTAGTCATCTACAGTTCAAATTCAAAATATCTACCACTAGTAATGTATAACACCATCTACCCATAGAAAATGTGAATCCAAAATGAAATAACGATTTACTAAAGATTCCTTCAACTAAATTGTATTGCCCTCAACAGGTGTCGCCATATTTTGTACAACCTTTTTGTACCGCTAATTAAAGGGTACGAGGCGTTGAAAAAAAAGTGTTATAAGGTAGACTTAATAATTTGAAATAGTAGAAGTAGAAGTACTATGGCTTAAACTGGAAGTATATGTTATAATTATGGTACATATTTAATCTAATTAATAATTTATCAATAACTTATTAGTACAGTTTGACACAGGCGTGACTCATTTAAAAATTTTTGTTTTGATTTGCGATGTGATATTTCCTACCCCCTAGAATGAGGGGGTGGTTGGTATTTGTTTTTGAGGGGTATAAATTCAACCCCCACAACGAATGCAAGTTAGTTTTTGGTTATTGGTAGTTAAGACTGTTGCTCTGTTGGAAATGCTAAGCACTATTATTGTTATCCAATTATTGAGTCGTTGTTGAGATATAGTTGTATAAGTCGGTAAAAGCTATGTTTATAATTTATGTCCAATAATTTCTGTTGGAAAAGCTAAGTATTATTGTTATCCAATTATTGAGTCATTGTTGAGATATAGTTGTATAAGTCGGTACAAGCTATGTTTATAATTTATGTCCAATAATTTCTGTTGAAAAAGCTAAGTATTATTGTTATCCAATTATTGAGTCATTGTTGAGATATAGTTGTATAAGTCGGTACAAGCTATGTTTATAATTTATGTCCAATAATTTCTGTTGAAAAAGCTAAGTATTATTGTTATCCAATTATTGAGTCATTGTTGAGATATAGTTGTATAAGTCGGTAAAAGCTATATTTATAATTTATGTCCAATAATTTCTGTTGGAAAAGCTAAGTATTATTGTTATCCAATTATTGAGTCATTGTTGAGATATAGTTGTATAAGTCGGTAAAAGCTATGTTTATAATTTATGTCCAATAATTTCTGTTGGAAAAGCTAAGTATTATTGTTATCCAATTATTGAGTCATTGTTGAGATATAGTTGTATAAGTCGGTAAAAGCTATATTTATAATTTATGTCCAATAATTTCTGTTGGAAAAGCTAAGTATTATTGTTATCCAATTATTGAGTCATTGTTGAGATATAGTTGTATAAGTCGGTAAAAGCTATGTTTATAATTTATGTCCTATAATTTCTGTTGGAAAAGCTAAGTATTATTGTTATCCAATTATTGAGTCATTGTTGAGATATAGTTGTATAAGTCGGTAAAAGCTATATTTATAATTTATGTCCAATAATTTCTGTTGGAAAAGCTAAGTATTATTGTTATCCAATTATTGAGTCATTGTTGAGATATAGTTGTATAAGTCGGTAAAAGCTGTATTTATAATTTATGTCCAATAATTTCTGTTGGAAAAGCTAAGTATTATTGTTATCCAATTATTGAGTCATTGTTGAGATATAGTTGTATAAGTCGGTAAAAGCTATGTTTATAATTTATGTCCTATAATTTCTGTTGGAAAAGCTAAGTATTATTGTTATCCAATTATTGAGTCATTGTTGAGATATAGTTGTATAAGTCGGTAAAAGCTATATTTATAATTTATGTCCAATAATTTCTGTTGGAAAAGCTAAGTATTATTGTTATCCAATTATTGAGTCATTGTTGAGATATAGTTGTATAAGTCGGTAAAAGCTATATTTATAATTTATGTCCAATAATTTCTGTTGGAAAAGCTAAGTATTATTGTTATCCAATTATTGAGTCATTGTTGAGATATAGTTGTATAAGTCGGTAAAAGCTATATTTATAATTTATGTCCAATAATTTCTGTTGGAAAAGCTAAGTATTATTGTTATCCAATTATTGAGTCATTGTTGAGATATAGTTGTATAAGTCGGTAAAAGCTATATTTATAATTTATGTCCAATAATTTCTGTTGGAAAAGCTAAGTATTATTGTTATCCAATTATTGAGTCATTGTTGAGATATAGTTGTATAAGTCGGTAAAAGCTATGTTTATAATTTATGTCCAATAATTTCTGTTGGAAAAGCTAAGTATTATTGTTATCCAAATTATTTAGTCGTTGTTGAGATATATAGTTGTATAAGTCGGTAAAAGCTATATTTATAATTTATGTCCAATAATTTCTGTTGGAAAAGCTAAGTATTATTGTTATCCAATTATTGAGTCATTGTTGAGATATAGTTGTATAAGTCGGTAAAAGCTATATTTATAATTTATGTCCAATAATTTCTGTTGGAAAAGCTAAGTATTATTGTTATCCAATTATTGAGTCATTGTTGAGATATAGTTGTATAAGTCGGTAAAAGCTATATTTATAATTTATGTCCAATAATTTCTGTTGGAAAAGCTAAGTATTATTGTTATCCAATTATTGAGTCATTGTTGAGATATAGTTGTATAAGTCGGTAAAAGCTATATTTATAATTTATGTCCAATAATTTCTGTTGGAAAAGCTAAGTATTATTGTTATCCAATTATTGAGTCATTGTTGAGATATAGTTGTATAAGTCGGTAAAAGCTATGTTTATAATTTATGTCCAATAATTTCTGTTGGAAAAGCTAAGTATTATTGTTATCCAATTATTGAGTCATTGTTGAGATATAGTTTTATAAGTCGGTAAAAGCTATATTTATAATTTATGTCCAATAATTTCTGTTGGAAAAGCTAAGTATTATTGTTATCCAATTATTGAGTCATTGTTGAGATATAGTTGTATAAGTCGGTAAAAGCTATGTTTATAATTTATGTCCTATAATTTCTGTTGGAAAAGCTAAGTATTATTGTTATCCAATTATTGAGTCATTGTTGAGATATAGTTGTATAAGTCGGTAAAAGCTATGTTTATAATTTATGTCCAATAATTTCTGTTGGAAAAGCTAAGTATTATTGTTATCCAATTATTGAGTCATTGTTGAGATATAGTTGTATAAGTCGGTAAAAGCTATATTTATAATTTATGTCCAATAATTTCTGTTGGAAAAGCTAAGTATTATTGTTATCCAATTATTGAGTCATTGTTGAGATATAGTTGTATAAGTCGGTAAAAGCTATATTTATAATTTATGTCCTATAATTTCTGTTGGAAAAGCTAAGTATTATTGTTATCCAATTATTGAGTCATTGTTGAGATATAGTTGTATAAGTCGGTAAAAGCTATATTTATAATTTATGTCCAATATTTCTGTTGGAAAAGCTAAGTATTATTGTTATCCAATTATTGAGTCATTGTTGAGATATAGTTGTATAAGTCGGTAAAAGCTATATTTATAATTTATGTCCAATAATTTCTGTTGGAAAAGCTAAGTATTATTGTTATCCAATTATTGAGTCATTGTTGAGATATAGTTGTATAAGTCGGTAAAAGCTATAATTTATAATTTATGTCCAATAATTTCTGTTGGAAAAGCTAAGTATTATTGTTATCCAATTATTGAGTCATTGTTGAGATATAGTTGTATAAGTCGGTAAAAGCTATATTTATAATTTATGTCCAATAATTTCTGTTGGAAAAGCTAAGTATTATTGTTATCCAATTATTGAGTCATTGTTGAGATATAGTTGTATAAGTCGGTAAAAGCTATATATAGTTTTGATGTCCTATAATTTCTGAATGGAAAAGCTAAGTATTATTGTTATCCAATTATTGAGTCATTGTTGAGATATAGTTTTGTATAAGTCGTAAAAGCTATGTTTATAATTTATGTCCAATAATTTCTGTTGGAAAAGCTAAGTATTATTGTTATCCAATTATTGAGTCATTGTTGAGATATAGTTGTATAGTCGGTAAAGCTATGTTTATAATTTATGTATAATTTCTGTGGAAAAGCTAATTTATAATTTATGTGTCCAATAAGAAAAGCAATATTATTGTTATCCAATTATTGAGTCATTGTTGAGATATAGTTGTATAAGTCGGTAAAAGCTATATTTATAATTTATGTCCAATAATTTCTGTTGGAAAAGCTAAGTATTATTGTTATCCATTATTGAGTCATTGTTGAGATATAGTTGTATAAGTCGGGCTATGTTTAATAGTTTAGGTCCAATAATTTCTGTTGAAAAAAGCTATATTTTAATTTATGTCCAATAATTTCTGTTGGAAAAGCTAAGTATTATTGTTATCCAATTATTGAGTCATTGTTGAGATATAGTTGTATAAGTCGGTAAAAGCTATATTTATAATTATGTCCAATAATTTCTGTTGGAAAAGCTAAGTATTATTGTTATCCAATTATTGAGTCATTGTTGAGATATAGTTGTATAAGTCGGTAAAAGCTATATTTATAATTTATGTCCAATAATTTCTGTTGGAAAGTCTAAGTATTATTGTTATCCAATTATTGAGTCATTGTTGAGATATAGTTGTATAAGTCGGTAAAAAGCTATGTTTATAATTTTATGTCCTATAATTTCTGTTGGAAAAGCTAAGTATTATTGTTATCCAATTATGAGTCATTGTTTATATAGTTGTATAAGTCGGGTAAAAGCTATATTTATAAATAATTTCTGTTGGAAAAGCTAAGTATTATTGTTATCCAATTATTGAGTCATTGTTGAGATATAGATTTGTATAAGTCCGGTAAAAGCTATATTTATAATTTATGTCCAATAATTTCTGTTGGTAAAGCTAAATATTATTGTTATCCAATTATGAGTCATTGTTGAGATATAGTTGTATAAGTCGGTAAAAGCTATGTTTATAATTTATGTCCTATAATTTCTGTTGGAAAAGCTAAGTATTATTGTTATCCAATTATTGAGTCATTGTTGAGATATAGTTGTATAAGTCGGTAAAAGCTATATTTATAATTTATGTCCAATAATTTCTGTTGGAAAAGCTAAGTATTATTGTTATCCAATTATTGAGTCATTGTTGAGATATAGTTGTATAAGTCGGTAAAAGCTATATTTATAATTTATGTCCAATAATTTCTGTTGGAAAAAAGCTAAGTATTATTGTTATCCAATTATTGAGTCATTGTTGAGATTATAGTTGTATAAGTCGGTAAAAGCTATATTTATAATTTATGTCCAATAATTTCTGTTGGAAAAGCTAAGTATTATTGTTATCCAATTATTGAGTCATTGTTGAGATATAGTTGTATAAGTCGGTAAAAGCTATATTTATAATTTATGTCCAATAATTTCTGTTGGAAAAGCTAAGTAATTATTATCCAATAATTGAGTCATTGTTGAGATATAGTTGTATAAGTCGGTAAAAGCCATGTTTATAATTTATGTCCTATAATTTCTGTTGGAAAGCTAAGTATTATTGTTATCCAATTATTGAGTCATTGTTGAGATATAGTTGTATAAGTCGGTAAAAGCTATATTTATAATTTATGTCCAATAATTTCTGTTGGAAAAGCTAAGTATTATTGTTATCCATTATTGAGTCATTGTTGAGATATAGTTGTATAAGTCGGTAAAAGCTATATTTATAATTTATGTCCAATAATTTCTGTTGGAAAAGCTAAGTATTATTGTTATCCAATTATTGAGTCATTGTTGAGATATAGTTGTATAAGTCGGTAAAAGCTATATTTATAATTTATGTCCAATAATTTCTGTTGGAAAAGCTAAGTATTATTGTTATCCAATTATTGAGTCATTGTTGAGATATAGTTGTATAAGTCGGTAAAAGCTATGTTTATAATTTATGTCCTATAATTTCTGTTGGAAAAGCTAAGTATTATTGTTATCCAATTATTGAGTCATTGTTGAGATATAGTTGTATAAGTCGGTAAAAGCTATATTTATAATTTATGTCCAATAATTTCTGTTGGAAAAGCTAAGTATTATTGTTATCCAATTATTGAGTCATTGTTGAGATATAGTTGTATAAGTCGGTAAAAGCTATGTTTATAATTTATGTCCTATAATTTCTGTTGGAAAAGCTAAGTATTATTGTTATCCAATTATTGAGTCATTGTTGAGATATAGTTGTATAAGTCGGTAAAAGCTATGTTTATAATTTATGTCCAATAATTTCTGTTGGAAAAGCTAAGTATTATTGTTATCCAATTATTGAGTCATTGTTGAGATATAGTTGTATAAGTCGGTAAAAGCTATATTTATAATTTATGTCCAATAATTTCTGTTGGAAAAGCTAAGTATTATTGTTATCCAATTATTGAGTCATTGTTGAGATATAGTTGTATAAGTCGGTAAAAGCTATGTTTATAATTTATGTCCTATAATTTCTGTTGGAAAAGCTAAGTATTATTGTTATCCAATTATTGAGTCATTGTTGAGATATAGTTGTATAAGTCGGTAAAAGCTATATTTATAATTTATGTCCAATAATTTCTGTTGGAAAAGCTAAGTATTATTGTTATCCAATTATTGAGTCATTGTTGAGATATAGTTGTATAAGTCGGTAAAAGCTATATTTATAATTTATGTCCAATAATTTCTGTTGGAAAAGCTAAGTATTATTGTTATCCAATTATTGAGTCATTGTTGAGATATAGTTGTATAAGTCGGTAAAAGCTATGTTTATAATTTATGTCCAATAATTTCTGTTGGAAAAGCTAAGTATTATTGTTATCCAATTATTGAGTCATTGTTGAGATATAGTTGTATAAGTCGGTAAAAGCTATATTTATAATTTATGTCCAATAATTCTGTTGGAAAAGCTAAGTATTATTGTTATCCAATTATTGAGTCATTGTTGAGATATAGTTGTATAAGTCGGTAAAAGCTATATTTATAATTTATGTCCAATAATTTCTGTTGGAAAAGCTAAGTATTATTGTTATCCAATTATTGAGTCATTGTTGAGATATAGTTGTATAAGTCGGTAAAAGCTATGTTTATAATTTATGTCCTATAATTTCTGTTGGAAAAGCTAAGTATTATTGTTATCCAATTATTGAGTCATTGTTGAGATATAGTTGTATAAGTCGGTAAAAGCTATGTTTATAATTTATGTCCAATAATTTCTGTTGGAAAAGCTAAGTATTATTGTTATCCAATTATTGAGTCATTGTTGAGATATAGTTGTATAAGTCGGTAAAAGCTATGTTTTATAATTTATGTCCAATAATTTCTGTTGGAAAAGCTAAGTATTATTGTTATCCAATTATTGAGTCATTGTTGAGATATAGTTGTATAAGTCGGTAAAAGCTATGTTTTATAACATGTCTCTAACAGGATTATACTTTCGCGTTTCGTCTGGAGAGCTAATTGCTTATAGAAGTTCTATAGTCTGACATTATTGTTTTATTTCCTTTTTTGCTTTGTTTGTTCTTAAATGTCAACTTATTCAACTTTTGATTGGTGTTGAAATATACGTACTTATAGCTGCGCATCGAAAGCTGTTAAGCGTATACAGAATGCTGCAGATCCTTAAATGATATTTATGTGGCGCAGGTTTATGATAGTGCAGACTTAAGACAACTTCTGTAACCAGTCCGTTCAAGTGAACGGTGAAATATCAAAACAAAAACTGGAACAAGACGTTACAATAGTTTTTCTGTTGAGCTTATAATCGAGGACCATATATCTCATCTGAGAAACTCCGCTTGGATAAAACCAAAGTCAATTTTAGTCCGAAATTTCACTGAAAAAACTATTGAGTTGAAACTTTGCGGCGTTGTACACCTCAAAGGAGCAACATGCTTTGCAATCCCCTCTCCCACACCCGAGCCAAATCAAATTTCCTGATTTTTCCTATCAGAGTTATTTCCTTTGTTACATTCAAACTTTTTGTACAAACTTTTGCTGCCTTTACTACATAGTATAAAACAAACCGTCGCCGTCTGCTGCCTGTCTGTCCCTTAAACTACGCAACAGATCTTGATGCGGTTTTTTTTACTAGATAGAATGATTCAAGAGGAAGATTTATATGTATAATACATTGCACCCATGCGAAGCCGGGATGGTTTGCTACGTAACAATAAATATAAAATGTATACATATGTATTTTAGGGTGTTTTTGAGATTGGCTAAAATATTGCTTTAATTTTTACGCACTTGCGAGGCAGCATAATTGTTATTATTGTAAATCTATACCTGATCTAGCAGTATGGTTTAATAAATAGCAATGATACATAGTGTTTTTCATATGTAAAACTAGAGTTGGAAGCACACTAAAGAGTCTTATATGTTTTTTTGATTTACAAACACGGTTCTATTTGTTAGTGATTCACCTCGCGGTAAGTGATTTGTTACGGGCCCTTTGGCGACTGAAAAAAAAGCATTCTCTCGTTTCGCTTCAGTTTATTTCATTCGCCGGATTAAAAGCAAAAGTGTAAACGCAGTTAGTAAAAGTTGATCCTCTGCCAAACTTGCCAATTCATGAAGCAGAAAAAGCCATGCTGCTTGACTCTTCCACAGCAGAAAACTAGTTTTACATTTTTGACCAGCAGAAGCTAATTAATTGCCCAGCCCTCGTGTAGATTCGGCTTAGCGATACATATTAATTTGTTTGACGAAAAAAAATAGTTCGAGCGCTACCAGGACATGTAATAAGTTTGGCAAAACAATAGCCCCTAACGTTATCCGTTTGACCTAATTTCGTTCCGAAGCTTTAAAAGGCATTAGATTAATGAAACTACGAAGGGCGAGGTGTTGTTTACATGGAATTTGCCTTCTGATCATTTCACATCGGTTTCGTCTAAGTTTTAATGAGGAGGACCCCTCCCCCCTCCTCCCCCTCCCCCTTGAACCTCCAACTTGCAACTTTTTGCAAGCGTCCATTGTATAACAAAAAAAAAACGGTCGCGCTATTTTAATTTGATGAGAATCGTTAGTAATGGCTGTGGCCACCAGTTACAATTATTATATGCAAACAGGAATTTGGAATTGGAATAGCTATTTATAGCATAGGTTAAAAAACTTGTTGACTGACTAAAGACACTTAGTTTTACGTCATGAACGATTTTCAACGAGGTATCCCAAATTGCACTTTTGATAGGAGTTTTGTAAGGGTGATTAAAGAAATAAGGGTCGCATGACCAAAAACTGATCAGTCTTTTGGGACGTAGTTTGTATTTTACTTTAAAAAAACATATAAAAAGAAATTGTACGAAGGATCATAATATAGTTATTTTTTTATTTATTTATAGAATTATCTTACATTATCATTACAGGTACTTAACCAAATGCAATATGGCAGTAAATCAACAACCCTAGCAATAATAATTATGTTCGTAAAACAAGCAAAATGTAACCCAAAAACATACCAAAGTAAAGTAACGAAAAATAATAAAAATTAATAAGTCCAATTTACATCCACTACTTTACACCTTAAATACGGCCTTCTCAATGGTTGTATAATATTCATGTTTTCAAATAAAAGGCACTTATATATGTCTTATTCAACGAACCGGCAAAACTTGCAAGTAACGACGACAGCTTAGCAACCGGGAGCCGACGGGAGACGGTGCATTATTCATGGCCATTACGCTTTGACATTCAGACGGTGCCGGACTGAAGGTCGCATTTAACATTCGTGACGCGCGCCCCATAGGCACCGTGGCAGACGATGTAAAAACTAATTGCAGGAACATGATTCAGGAATGGGTCTGAGGGCTTTCTCAAGGGCTGCGATGGACATTTGCTTAGGCATCGTGTCCACTACATAGACACTGAGCTCATCGTTCGAGCGTATTCAGTATTTTGAATAGTAAATTTGTTTTAGAAATTAAAAGTAAGAAGTCTGAGTATTTTCTATCTAATAAAGTGTATGGATCGAAAAAATCGCGGACCAAATTTTAAACACTTCAAACATAACGTAACATTTAGGTTCAAAATTAAAAAAACACCGCCATACGATTGATGTTTTGATTTGTGTCTGAATGGGGCGAACAGAGCAGTGTGAGGTTCTAGTACAATTCTAACACTTGCTACTTATGTCTTGTACGTTGACGTGTTTTTTTTTAATCGACCCTCCTACTCGATGATTAAGAACCCACCGTAAAACAAACTAAAATCTCTATCCTTCTGTGCCGGTACTTTTTGTTTGCGAAAAAGGTATTTATTAATAATTATTAAATAGAGGTTTTAAATTAAATAAAGGCTTATAAGATTTAATAAAGGTTTTTTATTGGTTGCCATTGTAATCCAAATTGGTTGCTTAGCAACCAACTTCATCATATCGCTTTTTGACGGCCGCTTTGCGCGCGCAACATAAAAATTTTGCTCTCATGATTTTTTCAAAACGCGCCAAAAGAAATATAACTACACAATATAAAGTAAATAATGTACAGTTCTGTTGCAATCTCAAAATTAGTCTTGTAGTCAGGAACGTACGGGTAGCGAGCGAAGCGTAAATTAATGAACAGTTAATTATAATAGCAATTACGTTTTCGTAATAAAGTCTCACCCCTTTTACTTTGAATATTTTATAACGAAATAGCAACTTAATTACGTATGTTCACGCTCTTTCATCCTGAATCCCGTGAACATGGAGTCGATTTCAAAGTGGTTAAAATCGAATAAAAAAAATAAATAAAATAAAATAGATGTTTATTCGATTCAGTCTCTTTCTACAATTTAAGCGTCGGCTTCCTCTATTAGAAACAGAAGCACCTGTGTCAGTGGGAACCACTCTTCCTCAACAAAAATGTTATAACTAAACAAACACCTTATTTAATTTATACCACATATTAAAACAAAAAAAGACAGAACATAATTTATCTGGGCTACTTTATCTTTAATTCTTTTAGCTACATTATCAGAATTGTATGTTTGTACATAATAGACTTGTGTTTTTTTTTAAAAACTATGTATAATATGTAAAGCTTTCTAACTGTAAGTAAATCTGCATTCAAATACAGACGCTGAGTTGGGAATATTCTTGTATTAAAATACATTACTTTTAATAACGATCTTTGAGCTCGCACAACCCCCAGAAATTTGTTCTTTAGTGCACCTCTCCATAAGGTTATGCAGTAAATCGTAATTGACTGTGCTAATGCCACATAGATTTCATTTAATATCTCAGCTCTTTAAAAACCCAAATCAGTTTTCGTAACCTACAAGATACCAACTCAATGTGACTATGCCAATTAAGTCTTTGATCTAACATAACTCCAAGATATTTAGTTGAAATATTGGGGCATTTGCCAAATTAGTATAAGTAGTTATAGGAACAATAGTACACTTACTGTGGTAGGGTCTCTCAACAGTCTTCTCTGCAACACGAATGGGCAGATCTGTCCGGGTAAGTACTGCGACCTCACAGAAGCAGGCGTGAAGTGGTAGTGTCATGCTTTTGCGTTTCGTCTGGTGAGTGTGGTAGCTGGGGCCCTCTTTACTAAAAGGTGGCAACGCATCTGCAACCCTACGTAAGATGCAAATGTCCATGGGGGGCGGTTACCATTTAATGTGATGTGAACCGCCAGCCCGCTAGCCGTCTTCTCATTTAAAAAAACCACTATAAACTGCGTAACGCTATCTTCCGTTAATGATCAAAACTATCAATAGGACGCTCATCACAAGTGCTTGGGAAGTTAGAAATTGGAACAATGGGAATTAGCTAGTGCTCGTCATCTATGGTGGTGAAATGTTAGTCTCAGTTTAAGGGGAAGGGTTAAAGTTCGGTAATGAAAATGCACGGCAAACTCTCGTCAGTACGGCAAAATTCAGAGCGAGCAAATGCGGTCGAATTGAAAGTGTCCACAAAGTAGGGAACTATGGCCAATCGCTTGGGCTTCAATTCGATATCGCGTTTGAACAACTCTTCGCAACACGTACGTGTGTTTGTGTTGTCCATTCCAAGTTAACAAGAGAATGGGAAAAAATAATGGAACGTTATTGTTTACAACCTAACGCCCCGTTAAACTGGTTTTCAAGACTATTTATTTACAAATTAAAAGTGATAGATAAAAGATAGGTTTATCGAGTGATACACATTTTCAAGATGACTCTTTGGCGCCGTTAAGCTATTGGCCGCAAAGCTATTGGCGTCGGATTCGGCGTTGGTGGGTTCGATTTCTTCACGAGAAAAGTATTTGCGTGACCTACAGATAACTGTTCCGGAACTGGGTGTTTGTTTCCCAAGGTGGGTTGACGTTGGGCAGGCGGTCGGTGACTTGCAGGAGGGTGATGATGACATACTTTTAAGAAATGTGGCTAAATATAATTTGCTACACGCTCATTGCTCCCATGTTAAATTAAGCTTCCATTCTTGTAGTTACCGCACAATAGTAACAACAGAAAAGTGAGATAGTGATTACTGCAAGTTTCACACATTGAGTTATTACTTACATAAAAACTCATAATTACTCAATGGTTCCAAAGCAGATTTGTACCCGCGATCTGAATGGCAACGCGTCACTGGTATTATACACGCGTATATTATTTGAATTTTTCAGTTTTTAGATATTCATACTGTGTATTTTTTTTTTCATATTTCCTTAATAAATCATTGGTTGTCGTTTTTCTCTTAGTGAATTGTGTTCGTTTTTCTCTTAGCGCTTTGTAAAATTGAAGAACTTGGTCCAACTGACACATCTTATTCACGTATTTACAATTTAGACTCTCACCAAAAGATGCCACCATATTCACATAGACGACGCGGCTGTTGGATTCTAAGCGTTTCATTTCTTATGGGTACTTACTATTTTAAGACTTACAAGATATATCACATTTACGTTGATATTAAATTTTGAAATCCGAACAATTCTTGTAAATAAATATGTTTACTGTGTCAAACAATGCGTGACGACGGTAACATATTATCTTTGACACGTATAGGCTTTTAATTAACCCAGATATTCCCTCGGAAACATCCAACAATTTCGAGGCAATCGTTTCGTTTAGCCTTCGAGGTTGGAGGCTTAGAGGAAATTCTATTGTCGGAATATATTTGAGCTTGATAAAATCCATCCGCTTCCATTTAGAAGTGAAATCTTAACATTATAAGATTGATTATGTAACAGTCCTTTTGTATAAAATACTGGAACAAAATCATCACTCACTAATCAATATAAGTACTATTTTTTGTTACTCTTACATTTGAAAATTTTCAAAACAAACATCTTTATGTTATTCATGATATTTTTAACAGATATTAACTTTATTGCCATTTTTTTTATTAATAAACTTAAAAGACCATGCTATATTAGCTGAAGCAAACACAATTACAAACAAGAAACAATTCGATATAATTATTTTTAAGTTAGGTCATAAATAGCATAAACTATAATAAACAACATTTTGCTTGAAATTTTAATTCCGTTGCTCCTAAAAACTTGTAAAAATACCGAATTATTGAAATGTCTAGACATAGATTTGGAATTCAATCGTTCCATCCATTAGTAAAACCATTTTACCTTCACAAATAGGAAAGCATCCCTAAATATAAATTCACTTCGATCACTAAAGGGGTAACCGCCGGTTCTTTTGTGTGTCATTTACAATGGCACACGGTTGCGGTACATGTCAGATGGCGGAAGGTACTTTGCGGGCTTCTCAGATTTGTGAATACTCAACTGCCACCACTTACAAATTATACGATTATTTGTGAGTGGGCCGAATCCCTTTTTATGGGAGAAGGTGGTAAACCGACAACCAGTTTATTTACATGTAAGTGAGTACCACCGCGCGTTGACATCTGTTGTAGTTCCTATGCTATCCTTTAAGAGGGTGGGCCCGAGTTACATCACACACCTGACCAAACACCAAAGTGTGCTGATGATTAAGTTTATGGTGGTGATAACACACTCTGAAAATAAATTCATCACTGAAGGCTCTTTCAAGTTGAATTGAATATAATTTGTAAACAAGTGCATTTTTCGTCAAAAAAAAAAAAATATTGACTCGCTGAATTTCTTTCGTCGGTTCTTTTCAGGTCAGAGGCTTTTTTCGGAACCAGTAGTAGTGTTGGTGTTTGACAACAAATAAGTAAGTGTATTGCTAAAGATATTTCTATTAGAGTTTGATGTAAATGTAACATGGTATATGAGGCCGAATGACGAAACTGTACGCTTATTACTCTTGAGGCCTTCATGCATCATACACAATTTTCATCAAATTTCGTCATTAATTTAATACTATCAGAAAATGAAACATCCACAGTTATTTGGGATCAAATTGAATTAGAACAATTCCAATTAAGTTAGGTGTAAGCTCAGGAATGCGATTTTCCTCAGTGATAAGAAGCGAGAATTGTCCGTTGCCAATTGCCTGTAAGAAGGGAATGAAATTACATTCTTGCGCGCTTTCGCTAACACGTGGTTTCGGATGCAATTTTTATTTTTACCACTAATTAAAAGAGTGTTGAGATTTCGACGTTACGTTATTATTTAACTTTAGGCATTAAGTGAATACGTATGCGGACTTATTAAGGGTGGCATATTCTTCTTATGACACTTAGGGTGGTGAAAAGAATATAACGTTGATTCGGGATTGGAGCAAATAGCCGTTTTTTTAATATCAAAGTGGCAAAAGAGCTGGTAGATAAATGAAAACCGTCACCCATGAACTTTTGCAACATCCGTTGGGTTGCAGATGCGTTGTCATCTTTTAATAAAGTGGCCCGGCCACCTAACTCACCAGGCGAAACGAAGAAGTATAACCCTTCCACTTCATGCTGGTCTCCTATGAGGTCGTAGTACTTACTCGGACCCTACTTCTTCTAGTTCTGCTGCTAAACCGCCCCTGGAGCGCGATCCTAGATCCTTTTATAGGCTGAACTTTTTCGTTATTCGCCTTTGCAGCTAAAACGTTCTAGACATGAGTTCACTTTCGATCGTCCCTTTAATACAAAGTTCCGGAGTAAGAACCTTCTTTTACCCTAAACTAACAGTTAAAAAATAAACCAAGTACGTCACTCGTAACTGACAACATCGTAACAATAACTTTTAAATCAGAATAATAATGGAATGATTAAAAAAAATATGCAATCTAAAGCCATTGTAAAATATTCAAAATATATATAAAACTGGTTCATCCTTTAATCCAACAGAGGCGCTGCTGTGTTTTTGCTTTTGTTTTTGCATACAATGAATGATATTTTATACAAAGGTGTGGTAGAGCCACGCAGCAGTCCGCTGTTGCACGAATGGGCAGGTCCGTCCGGGAAAGTACCACGTCCTTACGGAATGACGCATTCATTCGTCATGACGCATTTCATCTGGTTAGTGAAGTAGCCGGGCCCACTATATTATAAGGTGCAACGCATCTGCAACCCTATGGTTGTTGCAAAAGTCCATGGGCGGCGGTTATCACTTAAAATCCGATGAACCGCCAGCTCGTCTGCCACCTTCTCACAAGCGTACCGAAACTGACGCGTTCAAATTACTCCACTTGACGCTAATTAGACAAATTACGCCAATTAGATTGCAATTGCATAAACTATATCAAATGCACCAATGATGTATAATAATATAGATGACGCATATCCATAGCGCGCAGTATTAAAAAAATGTTCTGCTTAACATTAAGTGACATATATAAGTGGATGTAACAGATGATATAGAACGTAATATGATACAGAAAGAGATAGTAGTCTATAGAATTGCTTGAATTTGAGTGTTTCAGTTTTGATACCGTAATGTCATATCTACCTCTCATTTGTATATCATTGACTTTTGGGGTCAAAAAATGACTAAATCTACTTTTAAACCAGAAAAAATAAACAAGATGCAGTAAGAAGTGCACTCCCGTAATGGGTTTTATTAAATTCTTAGAGTTGAAAATCTTGAAGTGTTTCTGTGTCCAGCGAAACTTTTTATCGCTCGCCGATTGTTACATTTCCACATTTCTGTTTCACTGTTCATATTTCAAGTATGTGTTTTATATGTGGCCTCTCATGACAAGGTAAAGCCAAGAGGGGATCAGAAGTATGTCATTATGTATAACGATGTAAAATGATATAACATAACTATGTTAAAGTACGAGAGTCTGTACAGCCCAAGTTATATTTCTGTTACCACATTGACCAGAGCAATTACTTATTATTACACCAATATCTCCTCGTTCAACTGAGAGTGTAATAATTCGCTCGTAACATGTAAGCCGACATCCTCGGTCGTAGCTTTATTAGTGCGTGCAATACGAATATATTTTCTGGAGCTTCATATTATGGAAGATATTGAAGATGGCAGTTGGGCGCCCCGTCTTGTGGCATATCTCATAGCGTGTATTATGAGGAATTCTACATCAAAAATATATACATCGAGCTACTTCAGCACTCTGGGAGTCTCTTTATCTGTGTATATGAGACATAGAGAGTACTGTCAACTCTCCGCCACTCTATTCCCCAGGGTACTAAGTTTAGGACCAAAGTTTTACGTGGTCGCTTGGCGCGCCATATCTCGCATAGACTTCTCTGCTTGACATTGTTATACCGGCCTGGCCTGGCAGTCAGCCACTTAGCTTAGTGGTTAAAGCGTCTGGGTGCGAATCCTCTGGGCGAGAAACTTTTCGTCCTTTTTTCTAAAGAAATAATCCTAAAATTAATAATAATTTATGGTACCTTTAGAAATAGTTTCGACCTTAAAGCCTAGATAGTTAAAAAAGTTGCACGGCTGCTGTCAATTATGTCAGGAATTATTGTTACACGTACAAATACGAGGTAGATATGACACTAGCGCACCAAAATTGAGGCGCTCAAATTACGCCAGTTGGTGTAATTCTATAGACGGCTATCATTTTCCGTATTATACTTTCTATATCAACTGTCACATTCACTTATATATGTCATCTTTATATAAATTATTCTTCTGGACCGATTTCGATGAATTGTTTTGGTAGAATCGAGAATGGTTTAAATTCAGCCTGTATCAATAAAAAATCCAAACGCCCCGCCCATTATTGTCCACTTGCCTGCGTTAACATATTTGCATCGTATTGCTCGTTACAATGCAAATTAGATGAAGCGCTCTACCTACATCATATACAGTGATCTTAATTTAATAAACTCTACCTGTATAAAATTCTGACATATATCTGCATCCAATATAAAGAAGTGGTGGAAGTGTTTTATATGGAGAATGTTTTATATATGGTTTATTTTGATCATTCTCTAGCGACCCTCTATATAGGTAGACCCAGTGGTCTACCTATATAGAATTTGTATTATTCAACTTTCAAAGCTCTCTCTGACCAAGTCAACTATTACGAGTTATTTACTATTACGAGTACGTATTAAGAGTTTTTGAAGATGGACAACTCATTGATATTCACCATTGAATTACGACCCACAAACTCAGACCACGCAATGACGTCGACAGCTGCTGTATCACCATAAGCTATCGGAATGTCATTTTTCTAATAAAACTTTATAAAATATATGACTAAATAATCTAGAAAGATAACTTATTCGAAATACTTCAAAGTAGCATGTAAGCCGAAGCTTTCCCCGATCAAACGTGTCGGGAAAATACCGTAGCGTTCAGAGATTTTATTGCTTCAATATCTTAAATGCAGTACAATATCGTTCTGCGTACTTCTATGTTTAGAATATATTCAAATATATTTTCACATTGATACTTATATCAATACTAATAACATGAATTCATGGTTTGAATGTTGCATGTTATGAGTTTCTTAACTAACCTTTCTGATTAACTTGTAATAATTTAGACTTATCTAATATGTATGCAGAATCCACGGAGACAAATGTTAGAATAACGCAATTTTTTGTTCGCGGCTGCTCAATTGTAATTCGAATTAAATTTTAGGCTGTGTCCAATGTCTTACGTTAGTATTTCTCCGACTGATCTATCGTGTAAATGTAGCGTCGAGTACATTTCTCGTTAAAGGTTGCAAGCGCCCTCATGTGATCATACGCTCAATAGATTTATCAAATTACTGGCGACCCGGTCCGGCTTTGCACGGGTGCAATGTATTATACATATAAACCTTTCCGCTTGAATCACTCTATCGTTATGTAGTTTTAAAGATCTAAACATACATAGGCAAAGACTGACAGCGGTACGACTTTGTTTTATACTATGTAGTGATGATACTCGTATCTTACTACAGTGTAGTAATAGCCGTCAAAAGACATTTTCGTATACGTCTGGCTCCTAATTTCGTGAAGGTTCTGCGCGCCTATTTTCAATATCGTTAATCCAATTTCCCTTCTAATAACTACTGTCCCTCAACTGATGTTTAATAGCTTCACTTAAAGGTAAAAAAGCGTTTGCATTAAAACTTCATGAATTCTTCGATAAAACTAACGAGGCGCCGCAACACTTAGCAAGATTCGATACTGCAACTAAGACGGTGCATTATTCATAGCCATTAATGACGCTTTGGCATTCACACGTTGGTAAGTTGAAAGTCGCATTGAGCATACGCAAACCAACCGCAAACGATATAAACATAAATCTCTGCAAGACTCCAACAAGTACAAATATATATCTAAATCACTTACGGTATGCATTCCGGAACAAGTATTTTCTAGAAACCATTTCGTGCAACGAAATTGTGTAACTAAAGTTTTTTTTTTAAATGTTTCTTTACTTTTGTACATTTTTTTACAAGCGTCGAAAGTTATTTCCACGCTAACAGGATTAGTGAGAACACTAACCATGCGCACATAACAAAACTTCTACGTCCAGATCTAAAAGCAGTGGTATAAAAAAATATTTATTAAAGCGCCTATTTGATTCGCAACAATAACCTATAGATATGGTCGTTTGTGCTCGCGCTTAGAGTAAACGAAGAAAGAGTGCCAAGTAGAGGATGGTCTTGAATTATCCATGAGGCATCCTTGCGACTAGGCCGCCTTGTAAATCGCGTTTATTAAGAGGAACGTAGTTCCCTGTTGGTTTGCTGCCATATCGTCTTATATTAATATCAATTGATGACCAAAATGGCGCGTTGTGACCAGCGCTACCGCGGTTTCTTAGTCGATTTCTTGTAGGCTCACCTCAGATTAGAATTTAATCGATGAAATAATTTAATAGAAATTTGAACATAAAGTTTGTTTCTGCATGTCATCCTTACACAATATGACAACCTTACAACATATTTGGCGTAAAGTAGTTTATAAATATCACGATGGCCACGTTGATGGCTTGCTTTATTTAGGAAAATATGTTACTTCGTACACGACACTCATAAATACGCAATGAAGTTCGTTTTTCTATGTTTTATGAAATACAGTTTACAACTTACTGTTGATAACTTACACATACCTCTAATGTGTTCTTTTGGAACCTGAATTCGTTCTTTTGGAATATCTTCTTTTTCGCTGCTATTACCTAAAATATTGGCTTTTTCTATTTTGTATGTCACCATTCATACTTATTTTAAAAGAAAATGTCAGCTCCCTCAATCACGACAAATCCCCGCAAAATGTTCGTTCTTACCTCAAAATTACACAACGTGCCTTAGTGGCGTTAACGATGCTTAGGCTGAACAAACATCGCTTCCACATTCCATATAATTATATTTTTCATTACCTTTGCTGTAGTTTCTAGGTTTTATTTATTGATGTTATCACATATATAATGATGTTTTATTATAATTCCTTTAATTATGATTAAAATAATTTTTAAGATTTAATCCTCAAAATCATTTGAAAACACTGATGCTTAAATATTTGATTTGGATTTCCAGTATCGTGAATTAACAATAACTTTGACTGTATAAAGGGCTGGTCCTTTGTATACTTTTATGAACAAGATATCAATTTTCTAGACAATTTTCAAGACAAAAATTGATGAATTTTCTAGATGAAAGATTGAATTGTAATATTATAATTAATGTGCAGTCAAAACACTTTAGTTCTTGCGTCGCCAAAGCACTTGGGTCTACCAAGTTGGGAATACTTTCACGCTGGCAGGCCCGGCCGGTGGAAGTAAGTGGAAGTATAATACTTTCGCGTTTCGTCCGGTGAGTGAGGTGGCCGGAGCCCAATTTTCAAAAGGTTGTCAACACATCTGGAAACCCCTGGTTTAGCAGATGTCCACGGGCGGCGGTATTCACTTAACATCAGGTGAGCCGTCTGCTCACTTGGCAATATTTCACTTAAAAAAAAAACTTAAGCTGTCCCTTACGATATGCGTTTGTCCCAATTTCGTTCCGAAACTTTTAATAGCATTAAGTTATTGAAGCTACACGCATGAAGTTATACTTATTGAAGCGAAACTAATTGTTTTCCAAATCACTGCGACGATATTGCAAATTTAAGTGCGACAACCCTCACTTCCTATTTCTTTTTTTACAAATACTTCATTAAATATTAACCTAAAATAACTTCGAACAGAGTTTTCGTTATCTCAATTAGCATACTCTTGAAAAGTGTAAAATCTATATCGAAGATCTTATTCGTTTCATAACAGAGGAAAGAAAGTTTGATACTCACACTTACTTTCCCAACTCACGGCTGTGGTCATATTGTTCGAATTGTTGTTTCAATGGAACTTTCCCTATTATAATATCGCGTGGTATGTCATTGATGAATAATATAAATACCCTGGTATGTTATTGTTACCCTGGTGTCAGAGATTCCTTAGTTTTACAATTTTAATAGTAATATAGTAATTTCATACATATAAATAAATAATAGATAAATATTTGTTACATACATAATTCTTTGTCTCAGACATGTTATCTAATTAGAGTCAAGGTTAAATACATGCGTGGTATAAATTCGATGCAGGATGGCTTGTTTATGTTAAGTTGAAAGCGAAAACGTTTAAGGATATTAAAGTGATGTTTTTTATGAGATATTTGATACAATGCGTGAAATTTCTTCAGTTGCAAAGTAACAAATATGAATATGGTTTTAATATTAGCACTTAATAGAGTGATGTACCTACTCCGTCGCTTATTTGAATGTGTATTATATATTGTTTGTGTCGAAGACCTTGCCCGTAGCTTTATTAGCACATCAAATAAGGTTATATTGTCTGGAGCGTTGAAGGGAGGTATACTTAATGAAAGTTGTGACGTCACGACATGTAATCAAGTGCTTTCATCAGTTAGTAGACTCCATCCATTCATCTATACAAATTGAATATTACATACTATTATACATATATTGTACATATATGCAAAATGCCCAATTTCCAAAAGGTTGTCAACGTACCTGTAACCCTCGGGGGTAGCAGATGTCCACGGGCTAGGTATTCACTTAACATCAGGTGAACCGCCTGCTTGTCAACTTTTCATATAAAAAAAAATCTATGCAAAATTAAAGTAAAGTATGGATAGATAATATGTAGGTTTCCTCACGATGTTTTCCTTCACCGCGGAGCACGTGATAAGTCAGCACTTAAAGTTAAAAACTTCATTGGTGCCGGCACCGGGGTTCGAACTCAGGTTGCTCGAGTATATTGAATTAAAGGCGAGCGCCCGGACACTGAGCTATCACGGCCGTAGAGGGCCCTTATGTTATGTGTTACTACTAGTAGTAGTTAGTTTAAGACCCGATTTCATAATTAAAAGTGTGATGATAAAAATATGCTTACGTAATTGATAAACTGTAAAAAAATAAGTACTGTTTTCTAATAAAATGTTAAACCAATTGCATTAATGGTTTATTTTATACTAGCGACCCGCCCCGGCTTCACACGGGTCGAATGTATTATACATATGAACCTTCCTCTTGAATCACTCGTATCTAGAAAAAAAAAACCGCATCAAGATACGTTGTGTAGTTTTAAAGATCTAAGCATTGATAGGGACAGACAGCGGGATGACTTTGTTTTATACTATGTAGTTGTAACGACCTATTAATAATAATAAATATTATTATTAATTAGTCGTAATAAAGATCAATTCAGATGAAAATAAAACGTTTAAGAACGTTTAATCACAATAAAAGTTAATAATATATACTTAAATTAAAGAAATATAAGTGTTAGTATGAGAAAATGATATTACCAAAAATTTATTAAAAATAGTTAAAAAATCACTTAAAATACTCAAAAAAGGATATTTATTAAAAATATAGCAAGATACGATCACTATTATGTCAATTAAATACAATTCCATACTTAGTGATTTCTAAGGAAGTATTATGTACCGTGCGGGGACACAATTGTATGATCGTACATATATATAAGTACAGAGGTCGATCGCGACTCTTAGTACTATGGTGAAAGTACATTGTATGAACGTCCCATACCAATATCATAAGGTCTAATGGATAAAAGTAATAATATGTGAAGGCTCAGAGAAAAAAATAATAAATATATAAATATAATGAAGAGCAATGAATGACTTGGGACTTTATGAGAGATATTACTATGGAGTTGCATGGTACTTCTGTACGACGATATGGTCTACGGTAAACGTGGAACCATGAATGGATATGTCTTGAGTGGTGGACATATCATCGATAGCTGGTGGTAGTTGGCGTCTTAGTGACCACCATCACTATGATACGTTAGCTGTCATTCGGCATAGTAAGAGTTTGGTGGTAGTTGGCGTCTTAGTGTGTTGCACTATGATACGTCGACTGATCATCTGACTTTGGGGAGTCTGGTGGTGGCTTGCGTCTTAGTGTATTCCACTATGATACGTTGGCTATTACTTGGCTTGGGTGGGGGTCCGTTGGTGGTTGGCGTCTTAGTGTTTACGCTATGATACGTCGACTATCATTCGGATCGTGAAAGAGTATGTTTGGACACTTCGTGTGTTCCGAGTATATTCAAAACTTTGGAACCGAAGTTGATCGGAGTTATATTGGTGTGGTGTGAGGGTGTTCCACCTACGCGATAGTCACATTGATGCGTGCGGCGATATGCAGTAATGCGTCTTGTGGTAGTTGCGGGGTGATCTGCGCCTAATATCATTGCATCGTATGATTCTAGTTGACGGAGGTTCGAGGTGATGATGTCTGCTGAATATGCGGATAGGCTGCATGTTGGCGTGTTGACCTGCGATAGTTGTATTGATGCATGTTGCATTTAGTGCCATTGCGTCTTACGACATTTGCTTGGGAGACGCGCTATTCATAATGGCCGAGTCTGCGTCTCGGTTTGATGCACATCTCAGTAGATTTGTCCAAGTCGGGTTCCTGATGACGGAACTGCAGACTGTCTGACCTCCTGTATACGTTTTAACATAATTAATGAATCTCAGTAAAGTTCCCACCGTTCGAACGAATAATGGCAACTTGCTGGTGGGTGAGACAAACTTGATCGAAAATACATTATACTCAACGTCAGAGACACTGACAAATAAATATATGTTGCCAATTATAAACCCTTCTGATGGCTAAACATAAAAATCACAACTATGGCTATATCTGACTATTTCAATCGGGGGGGTGGGCGCAATATGTTGGTTGGCGCTCACCGCACACGGCGTTGGTGAGTGTTTTCATGGAGCCGTGTGCCTTCCCTACATTTTTTTTAAAATGTGGGGGAGCTGTTGACTTGTATCGGGTATGTAAAATTGATGTGAGCCCTTTTCAAGAGAGAAGGGATATTATTTCGAAAATATATTGTGAGCCCTTTACAAGCGTGAGAGGGAGTATACTATATACTCTGAGCCCGTCTCAAGCGAGTCGGGGTTAGTTAATAAGAAGCAATCTAGCATTATCTCTGGCTTATACCACGACTAGTGAATATTTATCTATCCAAGATACACCTAAAAGAATCAAGTTACTAATTAAACACAACGTAAATGAGGTTCTACCGAATATGACGATTACAATAATATTTTATACGGCTAATTATTACCTTTAGAAAGATCAATAAATTATCCTGGCCACGTAATGATGTTATATGATTTATTGATATAACGGGGCAGAAAAAAAAAAAATATATATATATATATATATATATATATATATATATATATATATATATATATATATATTTATATATATATATATATATATATATATATATGCATAAGAGGGGGTTCAGTTACATAGTGATGAGAACCAGTTCATAGTTTCGTATTATGTCGGTAAGATTGAAAAACATTATTAATTTTTCCGAAACACACGAGATACAAAAAAGAAATACCGAGAAAAGCTCGCTCATCCCGGTACTGCATATTTAAACCAGACAAAATATTAAAAGCAAACAATAGCACAAAAAGCAAACAAATAGTTACGAGAACAGAATTATAGATATAGATAACTTATAGATATCAAGTTTCCCTTATAATTTATATAAATTATACATTTTCTTAAAGTCGTTTAAAGGTAGCTAGTATCTACCTTTTAACAACTATTGACTTTATTTTCACCATACCTTAAATACATTGTTTGTCTTAAAATTTTACTAGCAAATTTCATACGTATTAATTTGCTTTTTTTTGTGCCGTATGGAATGTAATATGCCATATACAAATAAACACAGTCTACAATGTTAAATTACATTATCTTGGATCTATAAAACATTGTTCTATTTACTTTGTAATATTGTATGAAGCCGATAAAGAGAAAAATTCTAGAAAGATAAAAGAGGAGACGAGTGATGTGGGCAAAGAGGTATTTACACTGGAGGAACGTGTCATTGACCTAACGTGAGAAAATTTCAAAATGTTTTTCCCGCAAAGCATTGACTTGTTTTTTCGCTACAAATGTGAAAGTTTGCCAGTAATTTCTTGTGCATACTATTTATGTCGTAGATGCTGAACGGATTATAACAATATAAATAACTGTTAATGGGAAGCGTTTTAATTAAGAAAAACGCGGGCGGAGCCACGAATAAAAACTGTTTAGTAATATCTAATATATAAAATTCTCGTGTCAAGGTATTTGTAATTAAACTCCTCTGAAATGGCTCGACCGATTTTCGTGAAATTTTGTGTGCATATCGGTTAGGTCTGCGAATCGGGCAACATCTATTTTTCATCTCATGTTAACGGTGCTCCACCCCTAAATTTTATATTTAATTTTTTTGACAACATTTATTGTTTATTTTTTTTTTATGATACAACATACAAAATACATACAACCCTAAATTTTCACCCCTCTACGATCAACCCCTCTTTTATATTTGTTAATTAAAAACTTTAATTTTTTTTGTAAGATTTATTTACTTTGTCATTAATAGATTAGAATAAAAAATCTCATATTACCCTCAATTTTTAACCCTCTACGGTCAACCCCTATTTTTTATTTGTCACTACAAAGTATAAAACAAAGTCGTCCCGCTGTCTGTCTGTCCCTATGTATGATTTTTAAAACTTGACTTTTAAACTAAATATAGATCTTTAAAACTACGCAACTGATTCAAGAGGAAGGTTTATACGTATAATACATTGCATCCGTGCGAAGCCGGGACGGGTCGCTGGTGACTCTATAAATATAGGTCTTTTGTGAACAAAAGAAATTTTTACGCCCCTCTTTTACTTCAATTCTGAATAAATCTCCGATACATTACAATGTAGGTAGATACACACTCAACTCAAAATTTAAGTATCGGAAAGGGGTAAGGATAATCAAAACTTCAAGGTGCCGAGAACAGATATACGGAATGGCATGAAAGTTTTCCGTTTTCATTTGGATGCATAAAAATAACATTTGATTTTTTTAATAATTCAAGACCCTGTCTACTGATTGAATAATGAAGTTTTAAGCGTCCATGTTAAAATTCAATATCTTCTCAAACTTAATATCCGGCTATTTTAATGAAAAATTTTCATTTAATGTCATTGAATGTCTCTGTGTTCTTTTATGTGTACTTTTAAACTAATTAATTTATTTCGAATTTTTGCAAAATGGAGTGATAGAGACTCAAGTAAAAATTAAAGTTCAATGTTTTAATTTGGACCCGATTATCGTACTAGTTATCGACCCTGCCTCTTGTGCTAGAGGGTGTGGGTTCGATCACTACACGAAAAATATTGTTTGATTAACATAGTGTTTTTTTTTAATATCTGGCTTTGTATACATATCAATGATATGTTTTTAATTACAAACCAAGTTTAATAAAATTTTTCCAAAAAAACCAGTCGTCTAGTACCCGCTTTTTTTTTTTAGTTTGTGACATAAAACCTGGAATATTTGGGTACGAAAATTAATTGATTTAATTTCCAAAAAAAATATGGAATATAAGAAGAGCTTTTGGGAAATGTACGTTATTGATGCAATTCAGTTTATTTTAAAGCTGTTTTAACAACTGTAATATTATACTGTTCGCTGCATGAAATCATCCATATTGGACCTATTTTTCCCTCGGCGCGTAACTTGAAGGCCCCGTAATGACTATCGATCACTATTTTCTGTAGCTTAGTTTGGGATTTTTTTACCACTGTTAGATTTTTCCAATATTTATATCCAATTGTACAATATGCAGTAATTATGATATATAGTTTGGGAATATGAAGAGATAATTTCATGTAGTAATCGTTGGCGTTTATTGAGTTTGATAATGCAAACATTATTTACTTTTTCTAGCATAAACAACGTTAAATAAAAAGCATAAACAATTACCACTATTCTACTGGACACAGCAGATGTCATACATTTCTTCTATTATTAATAAAACACAAACATTAATGTGTTAAAATGTTTAAAATTTCTGCTTTTATTTCGCCCATAACAATAGTAATCATTCATTTACACTAAAGATGTAATTGTTAAAATTTCCTTATAGCGTTCGATTTAATAGTGGAAAATTTGTTTATGGTCATATTACATCGTTATTTATTTCTGTGACTAAATTTTATATTAAATAAATCATACTCCACCAAAATGAAGTCATCAAAATTTTTCGGATCTTCATTGAATATATATTCAATATTCATATTATTCATATTTCTGTGGAACCAACTGCCGCCGGCGGTCTTTCCGAACCGTTACGACCTGGGAACCATCAAAAAGAGAGCGTACTCTTTCTTAAAAGGCCGACAACGCATTTGTGAGCCCTCGGGTGTTGCAGTTGTTCATGGGCGGCGGTAATCACTTACCATCAGGTGAGCCTCCTGCTCGTTTGCCCCTTTTCTCCATAAAAAAAAATTGATCTTTTTTTTTAAAATAGGCTGTTCCTTTATTTTAATACCGTATCTTTATATATAATAAAAATTAAAGTTTTATTATTAAAGTTTATTTTTTATAGTATGGGAAAGACGCAAATGCTATATGATTTGTAATTTGATAGGATTAGGTATTCGTTAGGATAAGGAGTTGCGTGTTGTAGAATTATTTAATCTCTATGTAATTAAAAATACAGAAATAGTTGTGTCTTATTTCCATTATCTTATTACACAGCTAAATTGAAGGCAATGAATATCTGGTTGAAGATATCATGCTACCCGGTATGAGTACACATAATTTTAAATATAATTATTCCATAAAAATACAAAACTAAATAACAGACAAGTACTGAACAATCTGTTGCCTATTTTTAAAAACCATGTAGGTGAACCATATGTTTCTTACGTGTAAAACCTAGCATGAAATACATATTACTTGAATTAAGCAGGCCCATTAATCTAAGATAGTTTTCGCCATTTAGATATAAGCCCACTATGCTTTTTCATTTAAAGGGACGACACCGAACAAACTGTTTATCTGATGTTGAATGAGATAGATCTAGAACACAAAGCAGCCATCGCTGAGTGTGAGACTTCGGTGCGACCTGACGAACCGCACGAGACGCAAACACAGAAAAGCTTTGTGTCACGCTGAACGCCCGTGAAACCACAGGACTTCCCGCTCGACCTAGCCTTGGAGCAGGAGCTGTTAAGTTTCATTTCATAAATTGAGTAAAAGTATAAAAGTATAAAGTATAGTAAGATTGCGAATCATACTAAGGTTCTCATTTATCACTAGGTCATAGATAGCCTACTGCTGGTCAGCCCTGTAGAGTCTTATATCTGTCATCTCGCAAATATGTTAAAGGCTATTACAATATTAGTGATTATTTAAATGATAACACCCTGGAAATGAATTGATCGCTCCGGACTCTATCAAGCGGACTTCAATACAGGACTGTTTTTCTGTCAGGCCACTGACTTTTCTTTTCCGAACCGGTGGTAATGTGTAATGTGTAATACTTATATATGTAATTCTTTATTCCATATAGAAGCATTACATATTTGAATTTTAATAAGGTTAAACTAGGCACATGTTTGTAGAGTGCAATATTAAGTTTGTCACCATTGTGCTCGCTGACAGAGCCACAGTTGCCAAGGAAACTTGGAGGAGTCATAATAGCGTTGCCTTTGTAAGTTTCGCGGTGCTGTTTGACTTGCTAAACTTTACGTCGCTATGCGCAAAGTTCTATAATAAAGTGAAATGAAATACAGCAAAGTGTTTGTAACTCTTCACCACCAGAGTATTTCCCTTTATTTATTTATGAAATAGAAAAACTCTAGGTATATAATAGTGATTAAGAAATTGCAAAAGTTAAACAGAAACAACTAAGTGTAATAATTAACTATGAAAACCAATGTAATGAAATATGCATTCATTAAAATTGCATACACTTAACTGTGGCTGGGCCTATATAATATCACGACCTATAGTTACGATACTTCTGCGTTTCGTCTGGTGAGTAAGGTAGCTGAGGTCCAATTTATTAATATGTGGCAACGCATCTGCAAACATCAATGTCAGGTGAACCGCCTTGAACAAAGTTGAACATTTGATTAGTTAGTTTTACACAAGGAAGCGGCAAATGAGAAAACCCACCAGGCAACTTCGACCTCGCGCTGTCTCGGACGATGCAGCTCTCTTCGATTCGGCAAACACCTTTACCGAATGACTATTCGCCTCCAAAGCACCGGCAATAAATAAATATTTTATGGACACATTTTTACACAACGTTCACTAGTCCCAAACTAAGCAATGCTTGTACTGTGGGTACTAAAAAAACTGATGAACATAATTAAATATACTTTTCTTTTGTAATAAACACCCAGACACTGGAAAAACACTATGCTCAGCACACAATGTTTTTCCCTTAGTTGGGAACATCGAACCCACACCCTTTGGCGCCAGAAGCAGGTTCACTACTCCCCACGGCATGTCGAATGACTTTTCTTTTATGTGAAAAGTTGCCAAACGAGCATACGTTTAGTATTTTTTGAAAATTGGGCTCCGGCCACCTCACTCACCAGACGAAACGCGAAAGTATTTTATTTCCACTTTACGCCGGTCTTCTGTGAGGTCGTGGTACTTACCCGGACGGGCCTGCCCATTCGTGCAACAACCGAAGCTGCTGCGTGGCCCTACCACAGCTAAATTGTTCGCTAAGCTGCTTTATGTAACGGAGAAAAGACTTTAAGCCCAAAAAGCTCGGAGCTAGACATTTCTCTCGGGCACAGGCCTCAGCTCACCCAAACAGGGAGCTAGAGCAAATCACATTTTACGGTCAACCTTGGGAGAAGAAGGTCAAATACCTTGGGGCCTTTCGAATCCGGAAAATCACTTAATTCTTACATTCAACACGTTAGGATAGCCGAGTTCATATCAGTCCGACGAGAGTATAAGGTACTCTGCAAGCAAAAGGTCCTTATAACACATTTTATATTACACTATTATTCTTGTAGACTCAAGGCTTGCGTCAGCAGGTGAACCAACACTGGTTTGTCAACTTTTCACATAAAAAAGATAAATGCTTACCTCTTTAAAATATTACGTTTCATATTAGATACTTTACAAGCTTACGACATAACTTCACCAAAGGCCTGAGGACCACCAGTAATTAATGGGTTAATTACAAAACGTAGCGTCCAACATCAATTATGTTTGCGGAAAAAGGCTGATGTAAAAACATTTTGGTCTCTAAAGAATTAACTTTTTGTATACAAAAAAAAACAACACCTACTTATAAGCTGCCGAGATGTTTTGTTTAATAAGCTCGTGGGTTTTACAGACATAAAATTACAGACACAAAGTACAAAAAATTTGATTTCGTGTAAGGATATGGAAATAAGTACCGCTTATAATACTGCGGGAGACAACTAATTATGCGACCTCTGTGACCTTCGAGCTCATTAAAACGACAATTATAAAAAACCGTGCCCTGTGCAATTTCATTACTTTTAAATAATTGGGAGAATCGTTTTGCTGTAGACGATAAGAACAGCTGTTCTTTCTACTTTTTGTTGCCAAGTGCTGAAGCGAAATTCTGGTCATCAACAAAATTTGTATATTAATATCATATCACCCATTACTTTCTGATTGGTGAATAATAAGATAACATTTTTTCTACTTATAAGAAAATAAGCTTTAATGGGCTTATTCGTTTTTTTAAAACTAAACTGTTTTTTTCCTTTTTAAAACTACAGTCTATTATTTTTTATATACTATTTTTTTTGCACCGCTTATGAAATTTTGCATCAATTGTAATGAATTTTAAATGTAACACCTGTAGTGTATTTTATTTTACTTAAATACCATTAATTGTGCACTCCTGAAGATCGCCTACGCAATGAAATAGTAAAATCTGGACATAGCAGTTTAAATATTGAAAAAAACATCTTCCTCACGGTGAAGTACGAATAAAAATAAAATTTTAATTAGCTACGCCATATTCAATTATAATTATAATAAGGTGACGGCAATTAAAAATTTATTTTAATTACAACACATTCTGCCCTCTTATTTGTAAGAAAGTGTGCATGTTCGTTTATTAGCTCCACTTACGCGCGAAGTACCGAAGGAGTAATAAAAGAACAGCAATTAATTTACGAGTAACTTTTACGGCCACACACAACTCATCTCAACACAATCGTCTTTATTACAGACAGGCGTGATACGACGACCTGTAAGTTTCTCACTGTTATAAAAGTTAACAGATACTCGAACGTATTACCGATGACTTTAACTTTTCAAATTCGTTCATTTTAGATAGTTACTGCTTCACAATATTCTACTTCGTTTAACTCTAAAAGTGTAGACACAATTAATTGTTTTCAATTTTCGCACAGCCCATTTAGCTTCGAAGCGTGACAGGTAGCGCTACCGTACTATTGCACCGAGCAAAGTTGGGACAATATATTTATCGAAATGAAATAAAGAAAAGTTGATAACAGGCGTAGCTCTGGACTGCGAGTCCGTGCCTTTAGATTGCGAGTATATGGCCTGCGCACCAAATTTATACTCTCTGTGGCGGCGCTGGTATACAGATATACGAATAGTTCTCTTCCAAATACCCATAAATAAGCAATAAAATATAACACCTAATTATTTAAGTAATTTTATGGCCACGCAGCAACCTCGGCTGTCGCACGAATGGGCAGGCCCGTCCGGGTAAGTACCACGACCTCACAGAAGACCAGCGTAAAGTGGAAGTATGACAAATACTTTCGCGTTTCGTCTGGTGAGTGAGGTAGCCGGAGTCCAATTTTCAAAAGGTTGTCAACGCATCTGTAACCCTCTGGTATGGCAGATGTCCATGGGCAGCGGTATTCACTTAACATCAGGTGAACCGTCTGCTCGTTTGACAACTTTTCGCATAAAAAAAAAAAACATGAAATACATTAAGTACCTACACTGAGTAGGAAGGATAACAAACCGCTGACTGTCTTTCCTAAACTAAAATCACAGGAAGTTTGGGGCTCGCCAAATTGAAATTCAGCCGGGATGTTTGTTAGAGATAAGGGACGCGAAAGGTTTACCGTGCAATAAACAGAATTACACTAGTCAAGTCGCGAACATCGGGAACATGTGTAACGAATATCCGAAATTAATGGAAAGGTGAAGTGAGAAAATTGAATAAAAACATATATAGAATTAAAAAAATTGTTATTTTAGAGATTTTTTTTTAATTGTTTCGAACTCAAAGACAGAATTTCGCTACTTTTTTCTTGATTTTTCCACCGTTATAAAATATTTCTGTATTTTATCTCATAGATAAAATACAGAAATATTTTATAAAGATAATGGTGTTAAAGTAATGCAGTCACAGAAAACTAGAGCACACACTTTGCTATGAACAAGATCTATTTGTAATCATCCATCCAAAACATGTATTGTCTAAGTGTCATTGACCGTATCGTAAATTAAAGGCAAACTTAAGAAAATGTTGATCACGCTCAATTTTCCCTACGCTTATTCCAAAATGAAAAAAGTTTCTTGCAATTAGTTTTTATATCGCCTTACTGTGAAGCTACGATAAAGGACATCATAGATGATTAATTTTATTGTTAAGAGCTAGTTTCTGCAAAATTATATAAATTGTCAAAAAATGGTCTGGGTGTTTCACACGGAAGGCGCAATTTCTCATCCTGGTAGTGGCGTAACATTTTTCGAAAATTCATCTAAAGGTTTTAAATAAAAAGTCGTTCAAAATGGTTAGTATCCTCTCATTCCTTATTCCTCTGAGCCAACCGAAGTCTTTATGTTCTCTTGCTCTACCTTAATAAAAGTGATATTTTGTGCAGGACTTTATACCAATGCTAGACTGCGGCTTTTCCTCATGGCTTTCTTCTGACTCTTAGCCGTGATAGCTCAGTGTCCGGGCGCTCGCCTTTAATTCAATATACTCGAGCAACCTGAGTTCGATCCCCGGTGGCGGCACCAATGATGGTTTTTAACTTTAAGTGCTGACTTATCACGTGCTCCGCGGTGAAGGAAAACATCGTGAGGAAACCTGCATATTTTCGAAATAAAAAAAAAAAAATATATGTTTCGAAGATATGTGAAGTCCGCCAATCCGCAGTGGGGCCGCGTGGTGGACTATGCCCTGATACCCTCTGTATAGAGGAGGCCTTTGCCCAGCAGTGGGACATGTAGAGGCTGTTACTTTTTACTTTTCTTCTGACTTCCAGTGGATTTCACTTCCATTAAATACTGAAATAATTGCGAATCCAGAAAGTGCGGTGAACATTTAACGGAGTTTACCGGATATGAGAGCTTTACTCTTTTAGATTTTTACCCTGTACTTTTAAACTGTTCTTCTCAATCTTTCAATATATTTAAATTCTTGGATAGTAAACGTTTTTAGTTAAGGATGCTACGTTAGTCTTCAAATTAAATTATTTCCGTTTAATTATATTAAACCTTATTTTCCGCTACACTACCTGGTGCATTTATGGTGTACAAATTGAGACTTACTTTCCTTGCTTTATTTTTAATACCGTTCATTTGCCCTCGTACATATTTCATTTTACACATAGAAACACATTGAAGTCGAGCTGTTTACAGTGTGGGAGCGTTTAAACGTTGTTGACGAGGTCACACCGCCCCTACTGCACTTTACTACGTTGTTTTCAGTCAATTAGGGCCTGTGGTTTACAATGTTAAAATTCGTTTCTCGTGCTTAATGACTAGATGAAAATTATCACTAAGGTATGTAAATAGAGTTTTCGAATTAGAATTAAAATTTTTATAGTAAGGCATAAACAACAATTTCATGGTTCTTTACACAGCTTCACATCCGAATTATTTTGTAATTGCAATTTATTAGTTCTATATCGGTAACACATCGCAAAGAGCAAAAACGAAGACAGTTTAAATGGTCTTTTACAACTTATACATTTAATTTTTACATACTTTTTATTTTTCTCAGCATAATCATTAAAATGTTTAATCTGCAATCCTTAAATCTATATTATATTATTATCCATTTTCAAATATCTATACTATTTATATCTCACAAAACATACGAATCGTTTTTACGGGGTTTTTGATAGAGTGTCAGCACAACTTTTTTTTATGTGTAAAGTTGCCAAACGAGCAGACGGTTCACCTGATGGTAAGTGCCAATAGAAATCTGCTACACCCGAGGTTTACAAATGCGTTGTCAACCTTTTGAAGATTAGGCTCCGGCTACCTCACACACCAGACGAAACGCGAAAGTATTTGTCATACTTCCACTTTACGCTGGTCTCCTGTAAGGTCGTGGTACTTACCCGGACGGGCCTGCCCATTCGTGCAACAGCCGAGGCTGCTGCGTGACCGTAAAACTTCCTCACAATACTTAAGTAATGTTTGATCGTAATTAGTTTACTTAATCAGAATATATACGTTATTAGCTACTGGATCAATTGGAACAGTTTTTATTTTTTTTTCAAATGACAGTAGCTCCCAATACAAAAAACTAGCTTCAATACAAAATGTGAATTTTCAGTTTCGTAATAAAAATTTAATGAACAAATTCTTCAGTTGAAAGAATGACAGTCCAGCACAGGTAAGTTACAATAAGATAAGGAATTAGTTCCCGTGGAAAAACTAGATGGCGTTGTTAAATTCATAAAATGCGCTGTATACATATTTTCACAAGTAAATTGCGCTATTTTAATAATAATAATGCCAATTCCTTCGATTGAGATTTATACGATAGGTACGATTTTAGTTTTGCTCGGTATAGGGATATTCTTGATTTTGGTTTGCGATTTGGTTAGTTGTTACGAACAGTAGGGGATTTCTCTACCGGCAAATGTAGGGGGCTGCAAATTAGTGGGGCCTTTTAGTAGCGTTGCTTGCCTTTCGCCTTTCGCTTCTTTGCGTAGGTGATATTCCATGAACATCATAACAAATCAAGCAGACCTGATAAGTAGGTACCATTCGTCGGCTCCATAATATCATGTAACTAACTTTCTTTGTTTAATTATTTGTGCCTTCTAGCGAGTCTTTTCTCTTTCTAATTTCTAATCTTTAATGAGCCTAGGGCGACCAACGGTCAAATCTGTCACTGTTTAGGAGTATAGATTTGGTTAGGCTAGGATATTCGGATATCATTTTGCTTTGTGGTTTGGAAATTATGTTTGTTTTTTGTCACTGACTCACAAATTGTATTTGATATTTTTTTTTTGTAATTAAGATACTTATTTTGTAGTATTTTATAAATAATTTACCTTTTAGAATTTATTACAAAAATTTATTACATAATAGATAGAATTAAAACGAATGAGTACAATTTGATCTCAACAATGTAATGAAAACCACACGACTTAGTGCTGATACCTTACCTATCTTAGAGCTGATACCAATTTCGCCATAGACGCCATTCATTATCTCTAACATTAGAGTTAGTTATAGGTTATAGAAATTAAAGTAAAGTAAATAAGTAAGCTGATAGTGAATTTTGACTGATCATCCGCAGGGGCCGTTGACAGAACACTACAGTACATATAACGAGATGAAAGGCAAATGGGGAACTTCACAGTTGTTTTCTCTAGATATTTTCGAAACTCTTCCTCTCATTACTCAGGGGACTAAAGCGAAGAAATAAATGCCTCACAGAAGTGTTCTTATCTCTGGTCTCAAAAACATAAGTTGCGATTGACAGTTAACGTGCGGACTCCCTTTACATGCCCAAGAATTTTCCGATGTTCTGTTAAAATTTGAGAAAGCAAAATGGATATCCTTTCAGAGAAAAATGGGCAAGGTGTCTTCCAAACGTACTTGGTACAGTCGTTTTCTCCGAAAACGAACTGATAAGTTCAGTATTTGGAGAACTTTCAAGTTGAACTCTTGAAAGTTCTCCAAATACTGAACTTAAAGCCTAAACTAACATAACCAAGAATTTTTCTGATGATGATTCATTCTTGGTTATGTGAACGCATTATGCTCACTGCAAGCAATGACCAAGTCACAAATTAGCCGTTTGAGTTTTTAAGTTCGCTTACTGCAAGTGGCCTTTCCGCATAGAAAATCCCGCGCAATGTCGGTGTAAAATTGTACAATGGCGGATTCCATGTTCAACTTCATATAAAATTAACTTCATATTAACGTAACATAACTTCTATACAAAGGCACATAATTCAAGCTGAGATCGTCACTGGATGTGGCTCAGACAAAAATGTTTTTATTTCGCGAATACCACACACTAGATCACTGACCATGGCGCAGTTGTCAAGGCAGCCTTGTCAATGTCACACGGGACAATTATTTGTGTGATCCATAGTAATTGTTTCCTAGAAGGCAAAACTATGAATGAGGTATTTAAAGTGATATGTTATTGTACACTAGCTTTTCGCCCGCGGTTAGTCGCTGAGATTAGCGAGTTCAAACAAAAAGACAGATGCTACCATCTGTTTGATACATGTATCTCATAAATTGTGATATTTAGACAGTTGAAATTTTGACTGATGATGTATTTCTATTGACGCTATAACAACAAATAAAGGAAATTTTTTTAAGTGGGGCTCTCATACAACAGACATAATTTTATTGCCTTTTTAACCGACTTCAAAAAAGAAGGACGTTTCTTAATTCGACCGTATATATTTTTTTTTTTTTTATTATATATAAGTTAACCGTAAAACTTCGTCGTTTATGAAACGATTTTGATGATTTTTTTATTGTTGGAAAGGAGATATCCCAAGGGTGGTACCATGATAAAGAAACTCGGATCTGATGATGGCATCCCAGAGAAATCGAGGGCAATCCTCAAATGTTATAGGTTTAAACAATGTTTTTTAGTCTCCGGTTTGAAGTCGGTTTTTTTTTTGATAAAATTATACAATATATGTTTATAGATTATGGTATGGAACCCTTCGTGCACGATTGCGACTCGCACTTGGCTGGATTTTAAATTCATATAATCTAACAATCATCATCATTTTACAGACCATAATATAATTATAGTTAACTATAATTTCAATCAATTCAGCTGTAGCGATTATTTTAAAGTTGATATAATTTTTTGCCCTTTCTGAGATTAACGCGCACAAACGCACATACACACAGACAACAATTTTAACAACCATTGTTTTAGGTTCTATTTCGTTGATAAAGGGATCTTTAATAATAGTTTTTCTCAAATACCTTCCATTTACAGACAAAGACAAGTTACATTTTTATTATATGTATAGATATCCTGTCCCTTCCCCCTATTCCACGCGGACGTAGTCGCGGGCAACAGCTAGTGTTTTAATAAATCCATTTATGTTACATAAATTCTAAATCGAGTGCGATGAAAAAACAGTCAGGATTTATTGTTTAGCTCGTATTATTCAGACTCGAAAGACAGTTATTTCTGCTGTTTGTGATTTTTTCCGTTTGATCAAGCAAGTACCTACTCGAACATTCAATGAAAGTTGGGTAATCTAACTCCTATAAAAGGGACATTTAAATCACGACGAACTCTAGCGATAAGATGGCTAGGCATCTTTAGAATGATTCTTAAATTGAATCTAGTACTTGAAATAATTAACGAAACGTTTAAATTTTCCTGCGGACTTAGCAATTAGAACAAATTCCGTCTTCCCTCTACAATTGCATTGAGGTATTTTAGTAATGAAGGTAACTGGCAACCCAGAATCCATTGTAGCGGTTATCACTTCACGTGAAATAAATGACTTGTGTAATTTTTTATTTCAAAAACCACCTATTAGCTTACCATCTTCTTAAATAAAAAATGGATGGAGCAGATGAATAAACGAGTCATATTTACTTAATGTCGTGAGGACGAAAGAGAGATTCCATTTTCCCCAGGGCTCTTGCTACACCCCCACAAATACATCATTTAAGACTTATTACAACTCAAATTGTTTGCAAACAATCCCGCGATATAAAGGAAAGTTGCCTCTCTTCGGTTCAAAGTAAATATTGTTAGCAGTTGCGGCAGTTTATGGGACTGAAGCCAGGCGAGATTCACTTAAGTTTGAATGAGATATGGTGATTTTTAAGGCTTCGTGTTTCTAGATATTTTCTAATGCTGAGATAAATATTTATCATTTATGATATCAGATAACGACTAATGCAGCGTTAAAGCGACTGTTTGTATACATAATTGAGATCTGGTCAAAACTTAACTTCCATTGGTGTCATAAAATCACAGTGTCCATGATAAAAGAGTTTTAAGTAAATGTTATTCACATGTTTTAAAGGGCGCCGTAGTCTTCATGTTCCGATAGTTATTCGAGTTGGCGATAGTTATTGATATATATAATAACTTGATAAAAAATTGATATATATAATATAATTAACGTCTAAGTTAATTATATATATATATATATATTTTAATTACGATAGTCGCCACAACAAAAGCAAATAATGAAATAATTTCCTCAACTAAAATAACTCAAAATGCAGACGAACCAGTTAGAATGAATAAAGAGCACAGAACTCATCAGCTCAGGGCACGTTTCCAATTCAAACGAATGGAACTAGCGGCGTTCAACAGTATATTAAAACTTGCATATTTCATTTCTACGGCCCTAACTACGAACCCTAGCCATAACTATTAGATAATCTTTCTAGCTGGAACATGAGGAAACTATATTATATACTACACGAAGCTCCCAATTTCATTTTTGTCAATTTCGAATTGCCTCAATAGTAAGAAGTTAAAACTTTTGGTTATTTCATTCGGAAGATGATTTCGACATTCTTATTTCATACAAAGTGGCACTTGTGTTACAAACTTTTAAGATAGTGAACCTTGACTACCAGATATGTAGCATCATCAGATATGTAAGACAAAAGCATAATAAACTTCTATATTCCCAGACTTCTCCCGAAGCTCAAATAAACTTATATAAAACAGGAGAAATATGTAGGATACATATACATTAATTGTTGTTAAAAGCGAGTAATTTGGCAAAAATACAGCTTACACGAAAATCATTCCTTCTATGATAGTCGTGATAACTTCATACCATGGAAACCCTTGGAAATAATTATTATATTAATTTTTATTGTTATTATTATTATTCCCTGCATTTACAAGTTTTAAATGCCAATTTTAAAGATTTAAATATCATCATCGTCCTGACCCATCTAGATGAAGTTATCACAATATGTGAATCATAATTATTGTAAGCGGTTTTGGCTTGGTCTTTTACAATCGGCCGCTTGCCTGTTTTCAACCCTCTATGGGGATAAACGCCTAAAATAATACCTTGGCGACAGCGCCACGGAGTCACCATCATCATGAAATTTAAGTTTTATTTCATTTTCTTGTTCAAACATTCTCATTATCACCATAAATTATTAAATATTTAATAAATATTTCGTCAGCTAAAGAAACATAATTCATTTACCCAGTTGATTCGGATTATCCACAAGACACAATGTGCGAGCATTCGTTTATATCGCGTGCATTCGTTTAACATGTAAAAGACTAATGAAACACCGTCGACACAACCCAAAGAAGCGTCATTCTGTATATAACATTTTCCTTAATTACTCTACATCAATCATAAGTTGTACAAACTTGTTGTCACTTTATAAATCACAAAGGAAACACGTGGGCTTAACGACTGATCTTTATCTATAACTGGTTCTGAAATCGCGAATTATGCCGTAGTGCAAGTCAAACTCAAAGTACTTGACGTGAGAGAAAATTGCGAACCCTATAAACGCAATCTGAAAGCAGGAACTGTAAGAAGCAAATTGAATACCTTGAAGATTTGAGATATATGAGGTTGAAATTAAGATAAGCGAGTGTATAAAGAAACATGAATTATACATAAACTTTCGAAGATAGAAAATTAATCGAAATTAATTATTGAGAAAACATTCAATGTAGAAATGTGATGGTTTTTTAATGTTATCGTCCTGAGTCTGTCGGACTTACGAACAGACTTAGCGACGCTTGTGCTAAGTTATTTTTCAATTAAAAAGCTAGCTTGCCTCACGGCGCGGCATGGCGGTCCATTGCATTAAGCAATTTCCGCTACGTTTACATTTTTTCTATTAGTTCCGAGGACGGTGTAATTAAGGCGAGTGCCGCCCCTCTCTATTTAAATCGGCGCGACTTAAAATTTTCTTTCTAACAAGTAATGGACTAACAAATTTTAGAAAACATGAAACTGAAAAATCTATTAACGAAAGAAACTTTTAGGTTTTCCATCTAGCTCGTTTTGATTACTTAGTCCGCTATCGCAATTCCAAGTGTCATTTAAATTACAATCTGCAATTATTACAAAAAAGACAACATGCTTTCGCATATACATGATATTATTATGATATTTTTTATTAAAACGTAGAAAAAGTACGAAAAGATTGTCGCCGCTGTGGGAATCGAACCCACGTCTTCTGCATTTGCGGCCTGACGCTCTAGCCACTGAGCTAAACGGCTGATAGCCACAGCGACGAAAATCTTAACGCCTTCTTTCTACATTGTAAATAACATTTGAAGCAATTCCTGGCGCATCTATTGTTATATCCTTTCCAGCATACAAACGATTTCGAATATCGTTTTACAACGATAATTCGAACGAGAGATGTCGCCATTGCTTTTATAAATTTTAAAGTTTTTTATAGTGCTAATCTCTGCACTTAAGATTGAACATTAAAACATGTAGAAAAAGTACGAAAAGATATCAGCCGTTTAGCTCAGTGGCTAGAGCGTCAGGTCGCGAATGCCGATGACGTGGGTTCGATTCCCACAGCGGCGATAATAACAAAAAAATACGACACTCCTTCATGCTCCCTATAACGTAGAAACAGTACCGACGGAAGGTTTTTTAAAGGTAAAAGAGGCTTAAACATCTTGACTGTCCTTTCGTAGCTTCACAGCATAAAATATTTTGGCACGAGTTTTTTAATAATTATAAAGATAAAAACTTAATTTACTACACTGAGAAAACCGCATCATAATCGGTCTACTGGTTTAGAAGATACCACAGACAAAGACATACAAAGACATGCGTCTAACAACCCTCGTTCTACGTTAAAAAAATCATTTTTCATCCGGTATTTTAAAAGAAAACTCAACAAAAATGTAACTGGTAGTTATTAACGAATTTTCAAGCCTCCATTGCGAGCGCTTCAATTAATACTAACGTATAAACATAAACCTTGAGCCTAGTCACTACATGAAGCGTCCCTAGGGAGCCTTCGGGCTTAGTCACCCGTAACCGAGGTACAGGCTAGGCGCCCTCAGCACCCGGCCACCTCAAGCCCGGATCTGTAAAGGCCTCCCAAAGCCAACAGATCCAGCAAAAAAAATATTACGTTTACGTTCGTGATTTATTTCTTTCTTAATCGCTAGTCTGCGGTTAAGCTGATCCTTTGAACCTAGATCATAAACCCAGAGACTGAAAAACAAACAACATTCAACAATCATGAATAAACTTAAGCCTTTATAAACAGTTAATCGTAAAAATGGCTGTGACGCGTAATTTATATTTAATTTGATACATTTTATTATTCCAGAATTGGTTTTTAAAATACGAGTAATCAGCATGTGATATTGTCACATGCTGATTCACTTGTAACTGACAAAAAATTAAAATAAACGCTTCGTCATCAAGTTAAAATTATTTTCTATTGCATTAAGTAACTATTAATAACATAGTTCTTTCAAAAACAACGTAACTTCGGATGTTAATTCAACTATAAAATGGTGCTCAATACCAAATTGAATATAAAACTATCGGCCATAACTCAATGTACCCAATCCACAGTGATTTGGCCTATCTACATTCGCTCCTCCTAAATGTCACCGAACAATGCCGCTTTGTGTCAAAATTTAATTACCGCAATCCGTTCTCTCCCTCAGCCCTAAAGGTCCAAATATTTTACATGAAAGAAGGTTTAGTCTCAGCGCATCGCCCGAGGTTGAGAATCCATGTAAATTTGGTCGTCGTACTTAAATTTACTGAAATAGCTTGAATATTCAACCTTGACTAATAAGCAAACATGCTTGTATTATTATAAGGTAAATATGTAAACGTGCTTGCAACCTAAATTTTAATTATTAACTACAGGCCAGCTTATAATTTCTTGACTGCCACCGTAAATCATTTTCTCATCCGAAAAATTGCTATTTGCTGGTCTCTAGCCTTGGAGGAATCAAAGCAGGAATAACTGATCCATCCCGACAAGCAAATTTTTGTTTAAATATCCGGTATTTTGCTGATAAGCCTTACTAAAAAAAGATATAATATTCAAAGGTATATTAATGCTGGTGATAAAGAAATAATATCATTATGTGCAAAACAATCTAAAGGTTTCTCCGTTTCATCAACGTGTTCAGTTTATGATCTCATCGTAGAGAACCTTTCAAATGCAAATGTCGCCATTGTACAGGCCCCCTTGAATATCGCTTGTTGATAACCAAATAAATCATGAATGACTATGGATAGGAAGTGAAAAAATAATACTTTATAACTATATTGTTTAATAATAGATGATCCAAGAAAGATTTGAAATGTGTTAAAACCATGTAGATAGAAGACAAAAAATCCAAATTAATTCGTAAATACTTCAATAAAAATATAATATTCTTTATTGATCTAATATTTACAAGATTAAATCTATCTAAAATTACATATTATCTAATAAACCTAATCCACGCGGTATGGTGCCAAGTGCCATTCAATAAAATACTTCTAATTTTTTTCCTCCTTCTTTTCTCTCTTCCCTTCCTTTTTCGGATCAACAATCCTTACTAATATTATAAAGGCGAAAGTTTGTATGTATGGATGGATTTTTGTTACTCTTTCACGCAAAGACTACTGAATGGATTTTAATGAAACTTTACAATAATATAGCTTATAAATCAGAATAAGACATGGGCTATAATTTATATACATTTTTATGTATATTTGCCTTAATATCTGAATGTTACGCCTTCAGCCTATTCTACGCAGACGCAGTAGAGGGCAGCAGCTAGTGTTATCTTATCCTTTAAACGAGCAATTCTTGTATATATATATATATATATATATATATATATATATATAATCGGAATCTCGGAATCGGCTCTGTGATTCTCGGAAATTTAGTATGTGCGTAGATTCGAAGGCGAAAAATCGATCTAGCTAGGTTTCATTTTTAGAAAATGTTCTTTTATCCCTGTTTTCAGGGAATTAAAATTATCATTCGAATATGATGTAAATTTCGCCGCAAAAGAAAATGTTATAATAGCTCGGTCGGTAATCGGGCGGCCCCAAAACAGACGGCCGTGGTTCGTGTCACGATCATTTACACACTCTTTTTTTTTTACTTTTTTTCGATTCCAGATCATTGCTTTCTTTATTTTTTATTTTTTGTCGATCCAGATGATTTCGTTATTTTTTCCCTTTTTTTTTAAAGTTGTTTCTTTTGTGAAAACACCACTTCATATTTTCTTATTATTAGGTCGGTAAGATCCAAAAATATTATGCATATTTCATAACTCAGTACATTGTATCTAAATGTAATTTCCAAAATACACGATTTACAAAAAAAAAAAAAAACAAACCGAGCAAAGCTCGGTCCTCCGGGTACTGTGTGTTTACAGTGTTTTCACTTTCTCTCAGCACTTTCAAGCATGGAAAAATGCATAAGTTAATCTTAACTTATGCATTTTTATCTATTGACACATCTCTCTCTCTCTCTCTCTCTAACTAGCGTTTACCCGAGTCAATTATTCCAAACTCGGGCTCAAAACTACATTCAAATTAGAATAGCAGTCGCAGCGTTAATCAAGAATAAATACTTCCATTAGCAATAAATAGTGTGATTAGGCCCAATTCTGTTTATTCTATATCTTAATGACACCACAGGCATAATTAATCACAAATTTGTTCTTTTTGCTGACGATATTTCAATCATAATGACCTCAAGTAAAGAAAATAATACAATTACAGATCACGAAAATGACATAAATTATACAATTGACACATTAATGGAATGGTTACATACGAATAATTTAAAAATAAATCTGGATAAAACGAAATTCATACAATTTAATAAAAATAGCAAATCGACAATAAATATAAAAGTCAACGTTTCAAAAATTAAAGAAGTGACGGAAACCAAATTTTTAGGAATCATTTTAGACCAGGATTTGAATTGGAAAAAGCAAATTGATACAGTGTGTAATAAAATTAATAGATTTGTATACGCTCTTAAACAAATTAAAAATGTTACAAACATGAAAATAGTTATGATTTGTTATCACGCCTATGTAGCATCCATATTACGCTATGGGCTCACAATATGGGGTAACAGTACAGATTTTAATAGAGCTTTTGTTGCCCAAAAAAAATGTATTCGCGCAATATATGGTCTTTCACCTCAAGAGTACTGCAGACAATGTTTCAAAAAAAATGGTATTCTACCGCTGCCGTCACTTTATGTCTTCGAAATCGGTATGTTTGTGCACAAACATATGTACCTATTTAAAAAAAATTGCGAAGTTTATCCACGCAATCGAAGGGACCCAAACAGACTTATTCTTGACGACATACCAAGATTAAAAAAATATAACAATAGTTGCATAGCAATGTGTGTAAAAATATTTAATAAACTACCTAATGAAATAAAAATAGCAAGTAGCAGATTGTTTAAAAAAAAGTTGTATGAATGGCTGAATGAAAATAACATTTATAATATCAAAGAATTTATTTAATTAAGAAGAGTGGTAAATTACTATTAGTTGTAATGACAATTGGAAGCATGTTTTCACGAATTAAAAGAAATAAACATAAAATAAAAAACTACGAGACATGTCACTGATGACAGAACAGAAAAATGTTATAATGCGATTGTTATGATATTGTATTAAATTATTATTATTTATTAACAAATTATTTTCATTTGAATATTTGCAATGTTTTGAATTTTTTATGCGATGTGATTGTAGTGATATTTAAATTCTAAAAACTTTTGACAAATTTTATAAATTTTATTTAGATATTTGTATTAAAACACCAGAACATCGTTATTATAACACTATTTGTATGGTTATGTAAAGTATTTGATATAGTTTTATATTAGACTCCTTAGAGTATGATAATGGAAATGACATTTATAACTACTGGGACAAAAACGTATTATTTTTTTATATTGATTTTATTGTTTATTCTTTTTTTATATTGATGTCAAATACTATTACTATATTTTTTTTAACTTAATGACTGCATGGCAACTCAATTGCTAAAGCTAAATTTGCATGCTGTTAAACAGCTAGAAAGGTTAAAGCGACAGACATGTACCTAAACATCTTTGTAACCCTATTTATGGCAAATAAATATTTGAATTTGAATTTGAATTTGATGGTATCGTTTGTATTATCCCCTAGCACTCGGATTATGAACTTCCGTACTTGTGTAAAACTTTTCAGAATTTAGTCAACGTTAATAAGAAATAATTATTCTTCTTTTTTATATGAAAGTTGCCAAAAGAACAGACGGTTCACCTGATGTTAAGTGAATATCGCCGCCCATGGACATCTGCTACACCCGAGGGTTCCAGATGCGTTGACAACCTTTTGAAAATAGGGCTCCCCGGCTCACCAGACTCACCGCACGAAACGCTAAAGTATTATAACTTCCACTTTACGCCGGTCTTCTGTGAGGTCGTGGTACTTACCCGGACGAGCCTGCCCATTCGTGCAATAGCCCAGGCTACTGCGTGGCCCTACCACCGTGAAAATTTACTGCCATCATATGCATATTTCATAAAAGACTATATACTAATAGCAAATCCCGTACTATCTATATAACCTATATATTTCTATAAGATATTCTGATTTTGCGTATTCGTGAAATAAGAAGAAGAAGAAACTTTTATTCACGGTCTAAAAACAAATGAATACATACAAAACTTAAAAATACAAAAAATAAAGTAAGTAACCTACCACCTAGTAAGTGACGGTCTGTGTAGCAGCATAAGACCGTGAAACGGACGGGACTCGGTAAAAGTCGAGATACAGTAACTAGGTCTGATCCCGACACCGGTTTTCAGTCCGGCCCGCACTTCGAGGCAACTCGGACGTCTGCGACAGTGAACTTGCAAAAAATAGCTACAGCGCAGTATAGCGAAAATTAAATTATTTTTGTTTGAATCTTTCATTCATATAGACAGTGGTTATCATTCGTCTGATGAGGTAAGTAAAAATTAAAACTAATGTTTGTTTTTTATATTGGTGTCAGCTGCTATATTTCCATTTCGGGTTTAGGTTACCAATGTTTATCCCTACTCTGTGGTACTATGACACTTAACGATTATGTGGTGGAAACGTTCAATAATTTCAATCATCAAATGCGAGACAAACCTCGTTGCGCGTTGGCCACGTGATATACGTAAGAAAGTGATTGACTTAAAAATAAATTTATGATACAGGTATATAAAAATATTAGGTATATATTATATTATATTATATCATATCAAATTACATTATATTATATTACATCGTATTATTAATCTTTAGGCAGTACCTATACATAGATTGCGCCATCTAATGATGTTTTAGGACGCTTGGGAACAGGCGTTGGGTGGTTAGTGCGGTTTGCAACCACATTACTTAATTAAAAGCACACAAAATTCAGCATTGGAGCCAGAGCTGATATGAAGCCTCGGTCTGTTGTGGCACGCTTTAGCTACAAAATAATAATTATGATACATAATACAAAGTAAACTACAACACAACGTAATTACTATATTATCTTTATATATATAATTCTTCTGTACGTGTGTTTGACACTGAACTCCTCCTAAACAGCGGGATTTTTATGTGTCTTCAGGTTGATTCGAGAAGGGTTTAAATTCACAATTCGGTACACTACATTTTTTTGTCTAGTATATTTTGCCTCTTTACTGAAAATATATGAATGAAATTTATTATAGAGTAAGTTTTTATGCATGTATAGTTTGCAAATGTAATATACTAGCTGCTGCCCGCAACTAAATCTGCGTAGAATAGGCTGAAGGAATACATAAAATATGTATATATAAATTACAGCTGATTCTGATGTATAAGCTGATTCTGATGTATTTAATAATAATACTGTTGTAAAGTTTTATTAGAATCCATTCAGTAGTATTTGCGTGAAAGAGTAACAAACATCCATCCATACATACAAATTTTCGCGTTTATGATATTAGTAAGGATTCAATATAATACCAATTAAAATAAGATATTTTTTCTTAGATTTTAAACCAAGGGATTATGGCAGACGGCTCATGGCAGCCACGGATAATACCTTATGTAAAGAAAAGGTGTATTGAGGAGAAGTGGTGGAGTATTTGTATTGTATTTCATGTTTGTGAGTATTTATTTTACTTCAATTTGCGCCAGTTCACTATGCAGTCTGAAGCATAGTGTAATAACATATTCATAAGCGCCGTAGTCTCCGCATCGTAGCTTTCGATGCAATATCAAATTCGCTATCGCACCAAAATCCGCTAGAAATTTTAACAGACCTGACATGTTGAAGAGTTTCGCAAATGTTTTTATTATTATTACTTATGAGAAAATCAGAAAAGAACAGAAATTCGATATCATACAAAGATAATCATTACCGTGGTATGGCCACGGAATAAATTAGGCCTAGCTAAGAAAGTACTGCTTCACGGAAGACCAGCATGTAATACTGCTGTCTAATGCCCTCAGTGATAAAGATGAAAGGAAATTAGAAGAGAAAAGTTTACTTACAAACAGCGGTGCAGGTAGTAAAGCACTGGTCATGAAGGGGAACCCTTCGTTACTTTTCTTCGAAACCACTACCTACAAAAACAGCAAAAAATAAATATATTCCTGATAATTGTCTGCTATTTTATAAATTTGAATAAGTTCGGAGGAAATCATCGATGATGTCAATGCGTTTGGCGTAAACCCAGACTTCAACGTACAAGTTGATTACACGCCCAATGACGATATTGAGTTCACCGAGCTGAATAATTTCTTAACCTTTGTCTTTTTGATTTCATATTTATTTTAAGCTTATAATTTATAAAGTTATATAAAATATACTTTGTGGAACATTTTTACAAAATTATTACGTATAAGGGTTCATACAAAAGGTAGTTTAGAATTTTTTTTTCAATACCATTGTTCATTAATATCTTTAAGTAAATATAGTAGAAATCGGTACACGGCATTTCTGAATATTTTAACAACGTAAACACGCTCCTTTACTTAGTGGACAAACTACCGGTTTAGCACGAGATAGCTGCTGTTTCAGGAGGTACAGTAACGTAGGATTCTCTACCGCATAATCTATACGCCTATTCCATACCTCGCCTCGGTAGTTTTTACTTGCTCCGACACACTCTCGGTTATTTTTTGCTTCATCCGAGAAAAGCGAGTGCGTTTTCATATCCTGCGTAATGCTTTCCTGCGCTCCAAAATTGATATTCGCAGGGACACAATGGTGTATTTGAACGATAGTAAACCTAACAGCGAAAGTGCTTACTTTTGAAAATATAGCGTTCCCTACCCAAACGGTAAAACGGGACCCTATTACTAAGACTCCGCTGTCTGTCTGTTTGTCCGTCTGTCCCTAGGCTGTGTCCTCAGGAACCGTAATAGTTAGACGGTTGATATTTTCAGAGATAATGTATTTCTGTTGTAGCTATAACAACATATACTAAAAACACAATATATAAAATAATATTTAACTGGGGCTCCCATCACAACAGACATGATTTTTTGCCCGTACGGAACTCTTCGTGCGCGAGTCCAACTTGCACTTGGCCGGTTTTAATAGATATTGGCAAGGAACCCTTCGTGTGCGATTTAGACTGGCCTGTTTTTTCCTCTAACTGCCATACTCGGTATGTTAGAAATTGAAAGGCTTATTGAGAACGAAATGTCTTATTAAGGAATAAAACGGCTTCACTGGAATTTTTTTTTTAAGTACATAATGTATTCGGGTTGGTCGATATGAAATTAATATAATATCATTAGAATATAATTTCATTAAAAAAATGTTTTTTAAAAGGCTGTCCTAATTTGAAATCCAACTCCTGCGAGCCCTAATAGGGCCAATTACTCAGTCAAAACATTTTACATTCAATTAACCCGAATAACAAATAAATCAATCACCTTTTTCAATCACGTTTGAAAGTGATTTGAAGGTTATTAAATAGGTAAACTGTACTTAGGCAGATTCATATTTCTGATGTAAATAAGTTCCCTATGATATCACCCAACATATATGAACACACAGCACATACACAATATATCAGTTTGTGCTGTTCATGCACAGGATAATTCATATGTTGTTATATAACTCCTTTTAAGTGAATAACCATGAACGTCATCACTGATTCACATCAGCAAAAACGTGTCAGTTGGTTTTGTCAACGCCAGAATAGCAAAACCAAACCCCGATACCGAAACCGAACGATATGAAAAGCATAAGAAATGTAAAAAGCCGCGACAGAACTCGGGTGCTTTTACTGGTAAATCGTAAACCCGTACAGCAGATTACTAGACTTCTTTTGATCCGATGCTAAACCGTACGGTTCTCATAAAAGCCGTTTCAATGTATTCGCAATAACCATTTATCGCTCGGCTAAACGTAAAAGAGGTCCGTTTGAAAAGCATTACTAAGTTGACAATGCAGTCATAAGAAATAAATTTCCCCTGTACATTTTCTTTGTCGAGCAGTGCGCTGACTATATTTCCACTACATAGTATAAAACAGTCATCCCGCTGTCTGGTCCTATGTATGCCTAGATCTTAAAAACTACGGAACGGATCTTGATGCGTTTCTTTTTCCTAGATAGAGTGATTCAAGAGGAAGGTTTATATCCTCACTATTATTATAAACGTGAAAGTTTGTATGTATGGATGGATGTTTATTACTCTTTCACGCAAATACTACTGAATGGATTCTAATGAAACTTTACAATAATATAGCTTATTCATCAGAATAGGATATAGGCTATAATTTTTATACATATTTTTATGCATAACTGTCTTTCTGGCTGAACGTTACGCATTCAGCCTATTCTACCTTCTTGCCTGACCATTCTTGACCAGAAACGCCGTTTCGCATCCCAGCGAAACGGCGTTTTATTTGGTGAGTAAGGTAACCGATGTCCACTTTTTGAAGTAGCAAATTTTTTTTATGGGAATAGGAGGCAAAAGAGCACGTAGGTCACCTGGTGATAAGCGATCACCGCCGCCCATGGACATTTGCAAAATCGGTTGAGTCGCAATTGCGTTGCCGGCCTTTAAGGTAGGAGTAGGCTCTCTTCTTGAAGCTCCCTAAGCGGTCAAATAGAAGGAGCTGGTATTTCGGTACCCCAGCCCAGAGGTGAGAGCAGTATTCCGTGTGCGGCCGAATCTGTGCTTTATAAAGCTGCAACCGATGTATCGACATGAAATACTGTCTCGCTCGGTTTAGGACACCGCGTTTTTTAGACGCCAGCTTGGCTTTTCCTTCCAAATGACCGCGAAATTGACGCTGCTTGATATATTGACCCCAAGAATTTAAAAAAAAATGTATCTATATTTCTTCAGTGTAAATATGCATGTGCGGCCGTAAACACTTACTATTAGACGTTCCACCTGTTTACTTGCTTACTTTAACTTTACACATAAATTATTTTGATTTTATAATAGGATTCTAAAATAGGATTGTAAAAGTTAAAAAGAATAAAAATAGTGTAACTCATATTAAATTTTTCTAACATGATCTTAGATATATCAAAAAGGTAACACCGAATTTAGGACCTGACGAAATTACTATTTTTGATTACATTAAAACCTCGTTAACGCAACGCTAATTAATGTTCACAAGTTCCCTATGGTGGAAATATTTATTTTCTGCTGATCAAAATAATCCTTTTGATTTGCGCAATTCATTAAATGCTTTAGTGATTCTCTGGAGCGTATGGGCACAATTAAAAGGGCCAAATGAAGTAATATTCGCTATGGGTCGCTGTTTGTTCACAAAGACAAATATACAATGAAATAATATTATTTCATTGTATATTTGTAGTAATATTACTATTTATAATCCTGCAAATATTATAAAACAATACTGTTTTATTAAAAGACAAATAGTCATTCAGGCAGGCGGATTAAACGGCACCATAAGCTAATGCAAGTAATACAAAAGAGTTCCCATTTTAAAACCTCTTCAAATTAATCGTATAACCGTTTCATTCGACTAACTGTATATATAACAGAACGTTATAATACAAGGTTTTGCTATATTTTGTTCTTTACTATTTCGAAAGTATACAGGTGATATGTCAGCACTTAAAATTAATAATTTCATTATAGCCGGCACCGGGATTCGAATGCTCGCCCGGGCACTGAGCCATCACAACTCAATACTATAAAATATCTTAGTAAAAAAATATTATGTAAATACTAGGCAATTTCAAATTGATAAATAAAATAATATTTTCGGACACATTTTTACACAACGTTCTCTAGTTCCAAACTAAGAAAAGCTTGTTCTATGGGTACTAGATAACTCACAAACCTACTAAAACATTCCAGTAGTGGGGATCGAACACCCTTTGGAGCAGGATGCAGGTAAACCCATCTAAACCATTTGTTTTTAAATTATTAGCAGTTATTTTAATGGCATTAAGATTAAATTCTGTGTTGATGTTATTTATTTGTGTAAATTTCCTGAGAATTTCAGTTCTCGCTGATGGTTTATTGCACAATGGAAGGCATAGACATGAATATTTATGAAAAACAAATTTCAGGACATGTATTTTTACACATTGAGCATATTTTCGAAATAATATAAAGATTCTTAAAATAGGGACTGTGCCGTATTACGCTCGATAAAAACTCATAATCTGAATTGAAAATGAAACATTTTTTTTTATATGTTATAGGTTCTAGCTGATCCGGAAAACGTTGTTTGGTGGAATTTCGTAAATCCGTTCTTAGCTGATCTCTACTCGGCGAAAGGAATATTCCTACCAAATTTCAAGATTCTACGCCTTTATATGTATATATATATCTATCTGTATATATATATCTGGTTAGATCGACACAGCTTCTAGACTTTTATGCAAAATTCTTTACAAAAAAGACTTACCGCATGCAATAGGAAACGCGGGAAAGGTTGCTCGATGCCGATGTCATCGAGGAGTGCGAGTCACCATGGGCCTCAAATGTTGTCTTGGTCAAGAAGAAGGACGGCAGTTATAGACTTTGCGTTGATTATCGCAAACTCAACGCGGTCACCGAGCCTGACCGCTACCCGCTCCCTAGGATTGAAGACGTCCTCCACGCCGCTAAAACTTTAAGATTCATGACGTCTTGTGATCTTCGTTCAGGTTATTTCCAGGTCAGCGTGGATCCCGACGACAGAGATAAAACGGCCTTCACCACGCCCCAAGGGACATACAGGTTTAAAAGAATGGCCATGGGCCTCCGAAATTCTGGAGCCACATTCCAGAGGTTGATTGATCGATTCAAATCCAACTTGCCTGGCGTTCTTATAGTAGCTTACTTGGACGATTTACTGATTTTATCTGAGGGTTCGTTCGAGAAGCACTTGGAAGATTTTGGTGCCGTATTTGATCGTCTGGCGATGTTTAAACTACGAGTGAATCGTGAGAAGTCCCATTTCGCTAGGAGGTCGGTGAAATTCATGGGACATGTGATCGTACCAGGCGGTATACACGTAGACCCCGAGAAGACTTCTGCTATTGCAAACATGTCCACCCCTGAAAATGTTAAGCGCCTCAAGTGTTTCTTACAGACCTCCAGCTGGTTCAGACGTTTTGTCCCTAATTATTCGGTGGTCGCTAAGCCGCTAACATTGCTATTAAAGAAGGCAAGTGTTTGGCAGTGGGGGCCCGAACAACAGAAAGCTTTTGAGCACATAAAGTCCCTTCTCGTTTCGGCACCAATATTGCGTCAGGCCGACGAGACGAAACCTTTCGTCCTTCGAACTGATAGCAGTGGCTATGCCCTGGGGGCGGCTCTACTCCAGGGGGAGGGAAATGATGAACGTCCCGTCGAGTACGCCAGCCGCCTGCTTACTCCCGCAGAACGGAACTACAGCACGACGGAAAGGGAAGCTCTAGCCGTAGTGTGGGCTGTTTCCAAATTTCGTGGCTATATTGACGGAGCTGAGGTAGTGGTTAGATCGGACCACCAGCCGCTCAGATGGCTCATGAGCATGAAAAGCCCAAGTGGTCGCCTGGCAAGGTGGGCTCTCTGCCTACAAGAGTATGACCTGAAGATTGAATATACTCCTGGTAGAAGTAACGTTATAGCAGACACTCTGTCGCGTCCAGCGTGTACAGGAGACACAGGTTGCGATCTCTGTTTAGCTGTGGTCGACATGCCTTCACGCAGCCCCAAATTCGTTCGAGAGGGTCAGGTGGCGGATCCTGAAGTACTCAAGATCATCGAGGCAATGGAGTCTGATGATATATCGAGAGGAAAGGCGTGGGCTGACAAAGGTTACGTACTTAATGACGGTATTCTTTTCCGTTACGGTCCCGAAAATGGAGATTCCGATGACGCGAGTCTAGTAGTGCCAGAACAGGAACGGAAAGATGTTATGGCTAAATATCACGATGCACCCACGGCCGGTCATTTCGGCGTAGAACGCACACTACTACGAATCTCTGGCAAGTATTATTGGCCAGGAATGCGGGCTTATATTTCGAATTATGTTAAGAATTGTGCGCCGTGTCAGAAGTATAAGGTGGATACAAGAAAGCCTGCTGGGTTATTACAAACACCAGTTTCAGCGCGCCGTTTCGAATCCTTGGCTGTGGATTTATTCGGTTCCCTTCCACAGACCGCGAACGGTAACAAGTGGATCTTGATAGTTGAAGACACCTGTACCCGATGGGTTGAGTTATTCGCGCTCGCATCCGCCACAAGCGAGGAATGCGCGAAGGTTTTAGTTTCAGAAGTGTTTCTACGGTTTGGAGTGCCGAGGAGGCTCGTAAGCGACAATGGTGTCCAATTTATAAGCGAGGTGATGCAACAAACTTGTCATGTTATGGGTATTACCCAGGCTCTAACGTCGTATTATCACCCGGATGCTAACCCTGTGGAGAGGAAAAATCGAGACTTGAAGCCACAACTCGCCATTCTCGTGGGAAGAGACCATACAACTTGGGATATTTATCTACCAGCGATCCGTTTCGCTATGAATTCCGCAATTACCTCAGGTACGGGTTATTCACCAGCTTATCTGAACTTTGGATGTGAAATACGAGCGCCGGCCGATGTTCAATCGGAGATACAAACAATAATTGATAACGATAGCTTTATAACCAATATAACGCCTTATCTGAGAAAGCTTTCCATGGTCCTTTGGGATGCTCGGGACGTTTACGAAAAAGCACAGGCGATGCAGAAGAGTTTCACGTTTCTGCAATGACTCCCTTCGTTGGCCGTATCCAAGCTCCTGTCCAGGAAAAACGTAAAAGAGGGCGACCGCGTAAAGCTAACCCGATCGCGGGGGCGCATCGTTCGGGTTAGAGGGGGAGAGTGTAACCCGCGGGGGTTTTATAACGTTAGGTAGGCGTTGGCCGCTCGGGGCGCGTGGCCTTGAGTCCCGGCCGCCCGGCAGGAGGCCCTGCCGGGGGCCCGCCATCGCCAGTCGGTGCGCACGCGTCGTATCAGAAGGACGTGTGCATCGTATTCCTCCGCGACTCTCACTATTTTATCGAAGTTGTACTTAGTAAATTTTGTAAGGCATATGCCAGTAAGCTCTATGTTGATGAAAATAAAGAGTTTACAAACTGCACCAGTGTCTTATACGTTTTTAATTATTTCAACTCGTTAGGCAGTCAAATTATTCACTGAAACTTATAGAATTAATTAGAGCTCATGCACTTGTTTGCCGGTTGGCGGTTCACGGAGAAAAATTAACACCCACATTACAATTATTTTTGGAGATAAGGATTGCAATTCTTAATTAAAAAATATTGTTCTACTTTATTGTAAAGCACCTTGACCTTACCCGGATAGGCTGTTAAAATTGTTGTAAAGTACAACGTTACCCACTTCTACGGTTACAAATATAACCGTAATAGTCGGTAACATTACTTGTATTTAACACATTGTGGCAGTTGTTTTTAAATTAAAATGCCACTGTTTTCTGATATATGAAACACGAATATTAAAATTTATTCAGTCATAAATCTGTAATGTATCTTCTCAGAGATCTCCATGACATCTGAATATTTCATTTTTGGAAGGCTTTATCGCAAAGGAGCGAATTGAGCAACAGAGAGCTTGCTCCGTTCATAATTTAGGTGAGTGCAATGAATGTACTCTAAAATAAGTAGTCACCTACGCATAAAGACAGTAACGAGGTTAAAAACAGTGACGTAGGTGTATAATCGCAATAATGTTATGGTCGTGAAATATTGTCTTTGATTTACACATATATTTCAACACTATCGAATAAAAGATAGTTGCTTTTTGACGTTTAATAAGAGCTTTAAAAAAGCCTATATCGAATAAAGAAATTTTGACTTTAACTTTGTAGAAATGATTTGAATGAAATGTGTTATGAAGATTGTCTTGACGAGCCAAGAATACCTAATACTGTGTTGTTATTGATACAAAAAACTGAGACATATCAAGATTTATTATATAAAATTAGGACAGCGATTTTCCTATGTGGAGAAATGTCCATTTACATTACTTTACATTAAGTCATATAGTGAGTACAATTTTAATTTAATTGTTATTTTTTGTAGTACCTACTGTCGTAATTCAAATTCAAAATATCTTTACTCAAATACACGCTTGCGTTTTTTATGAAACGTCGAATTTTACATAAAAATTAATATACAAGTTCGTAAGTAAGTTACTACCGGTTCGGAAAGCTGTTTCTGTTGACAAAAAATCGGCAAAAAACTTAACACTTGCTCTTTTTAAAAATGTCTAAATAATTATACTGTAAATTATTAGTAGCATGGTAAACCTATAACAGTCTCATTTTATTTTAGCCTTCGTGCCATTTTAGTCGTCTTACAGAAATCGCCAAATATTTGAAAAAAAAAAAATAATGGCACAGTTCACACGCATCTAGCGAAAAAAAATATTTTGGATGATGCCGCAAACTGCATGTTATAAACAGAATAACCTAATAACCGGCTCTCATAAAGATTAATTGACAAACGGAGTTTGAGCTGTATATTTATTCGAAATTATTTTTTTATGCACGTTGCAAAGCGTTCATTAAACATAATCTTCTGCAACTTTTGCTATTTTGTAAATTATGTTATTTCTATATTGATTTAGACTTAATAACTGTGGTAGGGCCACACAAAAGCTTCGGCTGTTGCACGAACGGGCAGGGCCGTCTGAGGAGGTACCACGACCTCACAGAAGACCGGCGTGAAGTGAAAGTGTTATACTTCTGCGTTTCGTCTGGTGTGTAAAGTGTAAAGTGACCGGGGCCCGCTTTATTGAAAGTTCTATATCTACTACCCTACGGGGGTGGCATATTATTGGCTTTACTTTATTAAACCGAGCTAAGTAGGGAGGAAAATAAACACTTGTATCTAATCAACGGAATTAGCGTTGTGTAAACGGGGTTGCGCGGTAGATATGCCCTAATACACTTTGTACACATTGTTGCCCAGCAGTGGCAGATGTCTGTACATGCTGTCACTTTACTTTACTTACATATTATAATTATCTTCCCGCGATGAAAACAGAAGTTATTGAATATACGTTTATAGTATACTGCAAAGACCAGTTGGGAAAATAAAAGATTAGAATTAGAATTGAAAAGATTAGAATTGAAAATCTACCAAGTCATTTGACCGTCTCTATTGCATTAATGTTTTCTAACCCGCTGACTCGGAAGCTAAACATATAGCGAATTAATTTATTTATTGTATGAATTACACTCCAAGCGGTAACTACCTGTTTTGAAACATTATTTCACTGCTTTCGATAAGAATAACTATTAACATTTCTCAAAATATTTATTTATTATAGTATTACAGATTATACAGTATCATTACGCACACTTTTAATAAAAATTAAAAACGTTTGCCTGTAGTAACTTTAACGGTGGTAGGGCCACGCAACAGTGTTCGCTGTTGCACGAATGGGCAGGTCCGTCCGGGTTAGTACCATGACCTCACAGAAGACCGGCGTAAAGTAGAAGTGTTGCACTTCTGCGTTTCGTCTGGTGAGGGAGGTAGCCGGGGCCCACATTATTAAGAGGTGGCAACGCATCTACGAGTGTTGCAAATGTCCATGGGCAGGCGGTTATCACTTCTTCTTAACATCAGGTGAACCCCCAGCTCGTTTGCCACTACCTCACATAAAAAAAAATAGTCCAATCACACGTATGAGGCCAAACAAAAGTCGGGTAGATTTTTTTTATTTATTTATTTTATTTCCTAAACTGTCACTAGGTATAAAAAAAACAAGCAATAAGAGAACCTTAATTTCACTTTGACTGCTCCTCTGACTTTGAAAATAATGTCCGCACGCTCGATTGCCACTTATTACATAAAAAAAGAAATATTATAAATATTTCTTTTTTATATTTATGCGATTTTTTGATATCCCCGCTGAAAAAATAAATAAATACAAATACATAAGAAAATATCTATTTAGTTTACTTTTCAGACATAAAGGCACGCAATTGGGGCCCGAGGTCAATCCAATTTCAAAGATCGTTCAACTTTATTTCATCAAATGTAATTATGAAAAGAATATTATGTATATCATGATACTTTTTAAATATGCCTGTAAGCAATGTAATATAAATCCCCTAGACACAGTACCTTCCAAATCGCAAACATGACTTGAGTTATATAAACTGACACCTTTATGTGACCCAAACTTGAGTCCGGTATACTCCAATCAATCATTCCTGCATACTAGAAAGTAGTTTTATAACTAGACTCATATTTATTTATATAAAATACTTTACTCGTGTATTAGATTTGCATGGCTGCATTAGCTTATTTAATACCTTTATTATACAAAGAAGCTTGGCTACAGTAATTGACTACAAGGCTACAAGTAAAACAACTAAAAAGGCTACAGTCATTGGCATTGGCAAGCCGAACAAATCGTCCTACCAAGCCACCAGCTACCGCCTGATCACCCTCCTCAATTGCTTGGGCAAGGTGTACGAACGCATAATACTTAACAGGTTGAAAGATTACGTTAACTCCTACTGCGTTATTCCACCCGACCATTCAGCTTTTACAACATATCTGCCTCTTACGATAACATACATGCACATTTACGTTCTTGGCCAGCGTAGAGGCCGTATCAAGATCGTGGGTTCCAGTCTACGAGTTCTACGTTCAACGAAACTTTGATAGTCTACAGACTGAAAGTAAAAACGTGATGTTCAAAGTAAAAATAAACTGTTATTACTTAAACATTGACTATGTTATTCGGTAAATAACTACGATAAAAAATATTTTTATTAACGTGATTGTATTAAAACATGTAGAAAATTGTGTTAAAACATGCGATTGTATTAATTCTGTAGCCAACAGGATGTTTTTCAAATAAATGTGGCGTAACAAACAGCGCTTGCAATTTATATTAATCGTTTCAAGCGTACAGCAATTGGCCCGATGGCGAAATATTATGATGTTTCGTCTTTATATCGTGAACGAATTTCTGTCGTTCCTTTCCGCACACCAGTGCTTTTAGGAAGTTGTAGTTTAGTGGCTCAGACCATCGGCTCCCCGAAAAACGTCTCTGACAGAAAAAAACACCGACGTCGATTGCAAATATCTTATTTTGCCATTTGGGCCAGGTAGGTATAATAACTAGATTAGTCACTGGCTTTTAAAGCAATACAATTGTAACATCATGGAGGTAATAGGAATTCGTAAAGTAAGTAATAGGCGGCGGTTGACATCAGAGGACCCCCTCTCGCCTGCCATCTTGTACTATGCAATTGTTTCCTTTTAAAGTCCTTTTTTTCTTCCTTTAAAAGCCCAGTATTATGATATATTTGTTTTAATTTGAGAAAGTGGAAAATGGGCTTGCAGTTCTCCTCGTGTTAAATGATAACCTCCGACCATTGACATTATAACACCGTAGGATTGAAGATGCGTTGCCACCTTTTAAGAAAGTGAGCCCGGCTACCTCACCCACCTGATGAAACGCTGAAGTATAACACTACCACTTCACGCTGGTCTTCTGTGAGGTCGTGATATTTATCCGAACGGACTTGCCAATTCTTGCAACAGAGAAGACGATTGCCTGGCGCTACCATATGATATGGATGCACTTCCTTCTTCTTTTCTGTTTTCAAATACCGACTCCTTCACTAGGAAATCGTTTGAAATCCGAAATATTCACTGGCACCAAGTATGGGTACACTCGGTACAATTCTTTATCTTCTCTTCTTCTTCTGCTGAGGATCGTGACCACGAACATTATATCGCCAACCAGTTCGATCATGCGACTCATAGACAGCCCGTTACGGCCCACTGCCCCCTCCACAGCATCAGACCATCTTGCAGGCGCCCTGCCCCGAGCACGTTTGCCATCTATTTGGGCCAAGATAATGAGCCTCTCCAGATCATGTCGCGATGAACGCATAATGTGAACGAAGAAGCTGAGGGCACGTTCTTGGCATATGCGTGAGAGTCGTTTATTGATGTAAACATCAATTTATTTAAAGGAAAATCGGTATTTTCACTGGACTCTTCCATTCCTTTTTCTTTCCGTCTCTCACGTGGGTAGACGGGCGAAGAAACAAGGCTGATAAAATAACGAAATGCGTTTTTTTTTTTTTTTAATCAACAAGCCACTTCTTTAATAATTAACAATCACTAATCAAACTATTCACGGATCACTCGGATAAGCACGGATAATTTCTTTAAATAACGTTCCACCGGAACACGTGGGGCGCCTTGCGCAACGTCTTTACTTCACGACCTCTCGAGGATGAATGCCCTACCAACAAAATGGCCGTCTCCCCAGTGCTCGGTGTTACGTTAACTGTCAACGTTTGACAGCTAGGGCTTAGTAGCGAACGAATGATGAACGAGTATAGACAATTTCATTATTTCATAGACGCGCCGTCATATTTATATCGATTAGTTCTTTAAGGATGGAATTGTTTGTTCTCATGGCAGTCCATGGTATCCGCAGCATTCTCCGACATCATCATTCAACACGACTTTTCACGCGCTATGCTTAGGCGCCGTACAAAGATTTTGAGAAAACTAAGGCTCGGACCAAACGCACCTTAGTCGCCCGATGAACACTTCTACTTCTCCATCGCCGTTTGGAGTACACAAATGATTATCCCGTGTGGGTATAGAATCCACAACACGGTGCAATGGCAGTTATCATGTGACATACATCACATACTCATACAGTATAGAAGTTAGACAAAATAGACTTCTACATCGCACAATATTTATGGGAGCTTATTAAATTTTTAAATTATAAATAAACAGACATTGTATCAATGACGCCGCCGGCAGTGGTGTAGGCGTTGGGGATCGTGGGTTCGACTCCCACACCGGACAAATACCCGCTAGTAATAGTTCCAGATCTGGGTGTTAATTTCCAAGGAGGGTTTACAAAAGGCAGGCAGCTGGTCGTAAAAACCTAGGTAGGTCCACGACAGGAGGATGACATAACATAACCATACAATATCATGCCAAAATTAATTATTGAAAATCATACAAATACTCGTTCAATGTAGTACTAAACTCTTGGTCCAAGAATTTTAGACTTCAAGATTTATGATTATAAAATTAAAACAGAAGTATTTTTTTTAGTTTATCTAAATTGGGAAATTGGAAGAATTTAAACACTAAACCGCTTTCAAACGCTACAAATGTACTATTGACATACTTTAAAACTTAAGGAATTTGTCGATATACCGAAAGAAATGTTGACAGCAATACATCCTCCCTTATTGAAAAAGTACGTGAACAATTCGTTAGGTTTAAATTGTTATTGTAGCTTTTTCACGTTTAATGTCAACAATAAACATTCGTTTTTTTCGCGTTGTTAGAGAGTTTTGCACATAATATATTTTGCTTGGAAGCCATATTTCCACCTTAATAGTTATTTAATGTTCTTTATTTCGATATCCTTTTTCATGAAATATTGTAGGCCTGTAATCTTATCGGTGACATTATATGATGTCACTGATAATATTAATAACTTTGAATTACTCGAAAATCATCCCTGGTCGTGCCGGTGTAGTATAAAATGGGTTGAAATTATTTCCAAGTTACTACTTATTGTATAATACATAATACGTATAAAAACGATGTTTTTTCATGGTCGTGGCTTCAAGGCTAAGATCGCTTCATTTAATTAGTCTGAAGGCACCAACTCGCAAGCTGAGATCACAGGTTAGGTTCGTAACAGCTTTTCTACTTTTGTGTATATTTAGTACTATTTTTATGTACAAAAATCACTGTATCAATTTATGCCGAAAGCACACATTCTTTATAGGACATAATAACAGTAGCAAAATAAAAGGAGATTTTGTTATGGTTTAAGAACATTAACAAAAACAAATTAAAAAAAACACATCTACACTAAGAAAAAGTACATGAGTCGTTGAGGATTTCACAAGCATGAAAATTACGAGCACAAAACATGGTTAAAAATGATTGTGCAACCGAGAGTCGGAACAAAAAATTCTGTGAACACATGACTTTTTGTCCCGTGAAGATTGAACTCACAACAAGGTAAGCAAAGGCATCTGAGCCATTGAATGCAGTCAGAGAGTATTTCAGAGGTTATGTCTGCTGCTTAAAACATGGCCGAAAACGTAGCTCTGGCTAAAATATTTAAATGTCATGCTAAAATATTTATGTGGCATTTCTGCAGCTTCAGGGTCAAAGTTTACTCCTATGCTCAGCTTCAACGCCGATCCAATACGGGTTTATGAAATTAATGTTTAGAATTGAATTTTTTTTTGAAGAAATACACCGATCAAGTTGTGGCCTGACGGCTAATTCAAGCGGTGGGGTAGGTTCAAAGATTTGTTAATTTATTTACCTTTTTTCCACTCATAACTTAATTATAGTGGGTTCACTCGCCTGACGTAGGATGAGACGGTCCAGGAACTGTTCTCCGTAGATATTAGAAGCGGTTGGAGTCTGGGTGTTCGGGTAGTTCGGCCAAATTATTCCGGATTGCCGTGCCCACCTATTAAATTGGTGGATCCCCAGCAGGATGAAATTGAATTTAACTGTTCTGAGTTTTAAAAAGTAGTACGGTTGTCACGTGCCAGCAGCACACAGCACAGTAACCGCACCGTCTGACGTAGACAACGTAGTCTCGCTTCATTTGGCACAAACGTGTCGCGTCTCCCAGTTACGCCGAGAACTTCCAAATTTAAGAGATCCCACCGCAATGTGCAGGCTACGCGATCGAATACAACTTATTTATTTATTTATAATATATTTCATACGGTAAGGGTACATTTAAATGAAACGTTACAAAGCCGATTGTCCATCTTCCGTTAGCAGGGAGATCAGACTGCGTCTTCGTGTCGTCATCGTGCACCAGCTACGTTGTTCTCCAGAGTCCGTGGGTCGTCTGCCCGCGGACCTCTTTTCCGCCGCAGCTGTCAAAGTCGTTGGACTAACAGCAAACTACACGACACAAAAAAAATTTGATATTAATTAATACCGCCGCCCATGGTCGTCTACAACACCTGTACGCTTAGGCCTCGGCTATCTCGCTCACCAGACGAAACGTGACAGTGTAATACTTTTATTTAACGACGAGCCTACCCTTTCGTGCAACAGGGGAAACTGTTGCGTGGCCCCACCACAATACAACAGGATGTAAGCTTAGCTCATCTGACCCAGATGGAAATGATCGACGCTGCTCCATTTTATTACTCATAGGATTAAGAAGAAGAATGCGGCACGTAAGATGGAACAACATATTAAACATGTAGACAAGTTAAAAGCATCAAACTGTTGGAAAGTTAAAATGTCTAACGCTAAGAATATTAACTTACCTTGTAGGTATTCTGAAATATTACTTCTGTAATGCACTTCACTAAATTATTTTTTAAACTTTTATTCAACTATACAGCGTATCGTTACCATCGCGTCAATAAATAAACACACATATAGAGGATAACTTTTTAAAGTTGTATTAAACATTTAAATTCTTTAAACACCAATATTTACAGAGTTATTAAATTTTGCAAAACAAAGAATTTTAGAACACCCTTACCTATAAAAGCGTAACGTAAAGTTCATTTGTAAAGGTCACAAAGCATATGAATGGGTTGAATGAATTTAAAAGGGACAAAACATACTGTTAGAAGGAGAGGAGAAGGAGACTGCGACGCTATGGCGCGAGTTGTATAGGATGTTACAAATTTTGTTTCTTTTTTACTTAATTAGTTTGTTTGAAAAATATTTTTTCTTAATTATGGATTTTATTTAACGTTAATATTTTTTTATGATTATTGGCAAGTAGCGTTAGACGTGTGTTCATTTATTGTCGCGATGGTAACGACACTCTGTATAATCTACGAAAAGATTCGAATTAAAGATTCAGAGTTTTAATAATCTCTGTTCCTATCAGAGAATATTTATAATCGTTCATATTTTAACAGTTTCTGTTAATGTACAACTAATTACTAAATTGCTAACAAGTTCCCTCTGGTGGTAATATTTCTTTCCATTTTCTTCTAACCTGACCCATTCATTTATCACGTGGGCGGTCTTCTGAAGAATTCTCGCATAGGCACAATAATATGGTTCATGTAAAATAACATTCGCTGAAGGTTATGTTGTTTCTTCGCAAACTTCGGTAGCTGGTAAAATAATATAATATAATAAACTCTGTTCCTAGAAATGCGAAAAGGAATGTATGTTGCATAATTTCAATAGAAACTTTCGAATTAAGACCAAAAATCAGACGTTCAATTAAATTAAGTATATTTCTGGGACATATCACAGCTTTCGAAAATAAAAAATAATTAAACTCTTATTAGTTTATAGTATTAATTTATATATAGTTATTAGTTTTATCAACGCATACATAGAGCTACATCTAAACCTACATACATTCATGCACACATAATATACACTCTTAAAAAATTATATTTCTTCGCCATTAGTGTAAAAATTCCAATATTATTGTATTATTCACCTGAAACGGCAGGAGTCCTAACCACGCAACTCCGGGCATCGCAGCTTCTTCGAAAATTGTGAAGTTCGTAACGATGAACGATGAAGCAAATTTTGTCAGAAAGCTAAGCCATAATCCGTATAATAACAGAAAATCAAACGATTCTAACATACGTTGCATACAATATTACTCGGCAGTCTTTGTCTAATGTTATGAATATCTACGCATTGACTTTTATTTACGACTTTTAATACTTATAAAGGATATAGAATATTATATAAGGGTATATTATATTTTACTTAGATGGTCCAAGTGAACGTTAATAGTACTTTCCTGTTTACATAAATTCAGACAATATTAAGTTGAAACTAAAAACATTAACTAGGAACATTCTAAATATCCTAGGTGGGCTATAAAATATTAGAACGGCCATAAATCCGAAAGTGAATTACGTGCCAGCTTATAAGTAGGATTTACAAGGCAACACTGTTGGGGCAGGGCTCATGCATAATTCAAGTCCATCCATAAGGAACCCGGCCTTCCAATACGCTAAGCGCCAGCACGGGTAGCACATCAATAGATAGGTATTTTTGGAAACCAAATATTTTATAAGAAAAATGCTAATAACAATATTAAATCGTTTATCAGTGTAAAAATACAGAAAAAATATTTAAAGTAAGAGGAAAGGAAATCAGTAATAAAAGCAACAATTATCTAAAGAACAGAGTCAGGACTAAAAGTAGTAGCAACGAAGGTGAACCAGAACCAACTCTGTTATTCTGTCTTAGGCAGACACTAGCTCTGCCGGCGATTTGGACGCGTGGAATTTAAAATCAATATAATCTAAAAAATATAATAGTTACTGCTTATTACATCAGCTGTCTGCCAGTGAAAGTCCCGTCAAAATCGGTATAGCCGTTTCAGAGATTATCCGGAACAGACAGACAGACTAAAAATTGTAAAAAAAAATATTTTGATACAATTACCGTGTATACATCCATAGGCATTTAGTAAAAAGCGGTTATTTTAATATTACAAACAGAAACTCCAATTTAATTTATCTGTACGTATGTGTATGTATAGAGAGTTCCTTTTAAAATCACGAGTAAGGTTCGTACATAAAAATTGTTTCATTTAGAACACTTGGTACTGGAAATCAATAATTGATGTAGTATTGGCCATTTAAAACTTTTGCTTTTAAAACCGCTCATCCCCTAGAAGCAGATGTTATAAAGAGGAAGGGGCATGCCATTCCAACTTTCATATATAACAAGCTTAAATCTACAACGAATCTACTTGCTTGGGTCGGATAATGGAAAAGACTTATTGATACTCTTGATTCTGCGTTTCAAAAGCTATTCACATATGACATGCATCTATCTTTCATCTATTTATTGCAGTATTTATTGATTTTATTCTTCTCTTCGCCTGTGGCCTGAGTCGACATGTTAAATGACGTCCATATGCCTAGTGTTACTCCCTCAGAAGCCTATAGCGCTTAAACGACTGTTTTCCATACCTCACTAATTATGAATAAACCATAATTTGCAAATCACTAAATTAAACTAATCTTACGGATATTATCACGTTTATTTAATTTTTTTACGTATCGAAATGTAACTCAGAAGTAATTTGTAATTGCGTAAATACAAGAAGTTATTGTAATTTCGCTTCAAATTAAAAGTAAATAACAGCTTTAAAATAACATAATCCTGTTATAGATAGTAGCGTATCAGATACATTTGTATGTTTACTATATATGTTTAAATGTGCTTGTAAAGACACGAAACAATTATTTAATTGTATAGAAAATATGTGTCCCCGGCCGACAATACTTACGCCCCTCTAGTCTAGCGCTTAGACAAACCGAGCTATCGGACGTTATTTCTCTGCGAAAAAGCAGGATTTATGTGAACACCCTCCCACGTGCCACGTACTCCGATCGAGCTGAAATATTACCAATATGTATGGAAAATAATAACGTTCAACGTACTTTATCTGTTGGCTATAGTAAAAAAAAACTTCGGTAACCTTCTAGTCGTATAAAGTTACAAGATCATCTAAATAACGAATACAGTAAAAATTTTGTTTAATTTACATGGTTTTATCAAAGCTTTGTATATTTGAATCGCCTCAAAAAAAACTTAACGGTTTTCGCTGAGATTTTATCGTTATATTATGTCTAAAGAGACATCGAGACATTCACAACAAAGCTAGTTTCCACGTTATATGTCAATCCATGTCCATAAGACCGCTGAGAAATGATCATGTCGATACAAGTTAACCACGTGGCAGCCGAATACTTTTCTCCAATATTTTTATTTCGCAAGGAAAGCCGCATAATATTCGGTATTCAGAGTGTGGGCAAATTCTGTATTATTTGCCAGTCTAATTTAATGTGAGCTGGAATGTTTTTAATCTATAATAAATAACAATAGGTTAGATTTTTAAATCATACCAGATTGTGATCTTCAACTGCATATCGACTACCGTTATATACGTAATGATAAACGTAGTTTGAAAAATATATCGAATGAAACAATGTGATTTGAAACAAGAAAAACTAAAAACAAGTTTGTAATCGAAAGTGTAAACTTAAACAAAAAGTTCAAAGAGATCGACAAATGTCCATTTTTAGAAATTAACCTACGTTTTTCAGTATTCGAAAATAGTCCGATACGAGTTACGACTGCAGCTTTTTTTTGTTTCACGTTCGAGTGTGCCGTCTGCGTCTGGTTACGTGTATCGATTTATTTCGAAATCCCCATCGTTGGTAGTAGTTGCAGTAATAAGTAAGTCTAAGTAATTAGCTTATTCAACGACGCTCTTTGAAGTGTTAAACGTAACATTAACTCGGTTTCCTTATTCTATTCAACTTATATATATTTATTTATATCATCATAATAATATTTACACTGTGATGACTGATTAAAGTAAAGTAAAAGTAACCAATAGCCCGATATATCATGTTACTCGCTGCAAAAAAGTTGACAAATGTGTCTATAACACATTTGTCAACTTTTTTTATGTGAAAAGTTGCCAAACGGTTCACCTGATGTTAAGTAAATACCGACGCCCATGGATATCTGCTACACCCGAGGGTTCCAGATGTATTGACAACCTTTTGAAAATTGGGCTCCGGCCATCTCACTCACCAGACGAAACAAGAAAGTATTATACTTCCACTTTACGCCGGTCTTCTGCGAGGTCGTGGTATTTACCCGGACGAGCCTGCCCATTCGTGCCACAGCCGAGGCTACTGCGTGGCCCTACCACCGTCTAGCCTATATATGTCCCACTGGTGAGCAAAGGCGTCTTCTGTACAGAGGGTATTAGGTCATAGTCCATCCCACGAGCCTACTTTGAATTCGAAGACAACACATATCTTACAAATGTTTTTCGCTAATATTTTTAACGTATGCAGGTTCCCTCACAATGTTTTCCTTCACCGTATATCAGCACTTAAAATTACATGTATTTTGGAAATCAAAAAAATAAAAAATAAAGAAAGCAATGAGAAAAAAAGTAAAATAAATAATTGTCTAAATGATCGTGATACGAACCGCGGCCCTCTGTTTTGGGGCCGCCCGATTACCGACCGAGCTATTGTAACATTTTTTTTTTTCGGTGAAATTTACCGTCATATTTGATATTTTTCATTCCCTGATAACAGGGATAAAAGCACATTTTCTAAAAATGAAACCCAGCTATATCGATTTTTCGCCACCGAATCTACGCACATACTAAATTTCATGAAAATCGCTGGAGCTGTTTCCGAGATTCCGATTATATATATATATATATATATATATATATATATATATATATATATATATATATATATATACTCTCCCGCCCAGAGGCGAGACAGTACTTCACGTCGGCTCAACGCCTAAACCTTTATAAGGCGCAAATTCGGCCCCACATGGAGTACTGCTCTCACCTCTGGGCGGGAGCCCCCTGTTACCAGCTTCTTCCATTTGACCGCATCCAACGTAGGGCAGCTAGGGTTATCGACGATCAAGGTCTTTCCGATCAGCTTGATCCTTTGGCTATGCGTAGAGATGTTGGGTCACTCTGCATCTTCTACCGCATCTATCACGGGGAGTGTTCCGAGGAATTGTTTGGATTGATCCCAGCGGCTGAATTTCACCATCGGACATCGCGCCAAAACCAAACATTTCATCCACACCACCTCGATGTCCAGCGTTCCACAACAGCGCGATTTTCAAGGCATTTCCTGCCTCGCACAACCACTCTGTGGAACCAGCTGCCGCCGGCGGTCTTTCCGAACCGTTACGACCTGGGAACCTTCAAGAAGAGAGCGTACTCATTCCTAAAAGGCCGGCAACGCATTTGTAAGCCCTCGGGTGTTGCAGATGTCCATGGGCGGCGGTGATCACTTACCATCAGGTGAGCCTCCTGCTCGTTTGCTGCTTTTTTCCCATAAAAAAAAAAAAAAAAAAAAAAAGGTAGCCGGAGCCCAATTTTCAAAAGGTTGTCAACGCATCTGTAACCCTCGGGTGTGGCAGACGTCCATGGGCGGCGGTATTCACTTAACATCAGGTGAACCGTCTGCTCGTTTGACTTTTCGCATAAAAAAAAAATTAAGCTGTTCCTTTGAATGACGAAGCAGCAAATAACTTCATCCTACAAATACAGGAAATTCTTTACTAACTTCTAGAAGTATCGTCTATTACGGACTGTGTGAGTTATAAAGTAGTAGTTAAGTTATCTTTTTCTTATTACAACAGAACTTAAAGAAACAAGGCATGGTGATATAACAAAATGTTTTTTATTTCCAAGTTATAAGCTCAGTATCAGGACGCTCTCTTTCAATTCAATATACTCGAGAAACCTGCGTGCAAATCTCAGTGCCGGCACCAATGGAATTGTTTATCTTATCCTTTAAATGAGCAATTCTTGTTGCAACCACTGCCATTTGTTATATATATATATATATATATATATGTTTAAGTATATAAGGAACAGCTTAATTTTTTTTTTATGCGAAAAGTCAAACGAGCAGACGGTTCACCTGATGTTAAGTGAATACCGCCGCCCATGGACGTCTGCCACACCCGAGGGTTACAGATGCGTTGACCACCTTTTGAAAATTGGGCTCCGGCTACCTTTTTTTTTTTTTTTTTTTTTTATGGGAAAAAAGCAGCAAACGAGCAGGAGGCTCACCTGATGGTAAGTGATCACCGCCGCCCATGGACATCTGCAACACCCGAGGGCTTACAAATGCGTTGCCGGCCTTTTAGGAATGAGTACGCTCTCTTCTTGAAGGTTCCCAGGTCGTAACGGTTCGGAAAGACCGCCGGCGGCAGCTGGTTCCACAGAGTGGTTGTGCGAGGCAGGAAATGCCTTGAAAATCGCGCTGTTGTGGAACGCTGGACATCGAGGTGGGGGTGTGGATGAAATGTTTGGTTTTGGCGCGATGTCCGATGGTGAAATTCAGCCGCTGGGATCAATCCAAACAATTCCTCGGAACACTCCCCGTGATAGATGCGGTAGAAGATGCAGAGTGACCCAACATCTCTACGCATAGCCAAAGGATCAAGCTGATCGGAAAGACCTTGATCGTCGATAACCCTAGCTGCCCTACGTTGGATGCGGTCAAATGGAAGAAGCTGGTAACAGGGGGCTCCCGCCCAGAGGTGAGAGCAGTACTCCATGTGGGGCCGAATTTGCGCCTTATAAAGGTTTAGGCGTTGAGCCGACGTGAAGTACTGTCTCGCCTTGCTGAGCACACCGAGCTTCTTTGAGGCCAATTTGGCCTTACTTTCCAATTGACCGCGGAACTGGACATTGCTCGAGATTTCGACGCCAAGTATTCCGATACTAGCTGTGACAGACAGGGGAGTGTTCTCAAAATGAGGAGTCACAACAAATGGGGACTTTTTAGCGGTTAACGCGCAAACTTGTGTCTTATCGGGGTTGAATTGGACTAAATTTAGTCGACCCCAGTCTGAGACTTTTGTTAACAAAGTTTCGACTTCAGACACAAGTTTGTTCCGGCTCTCGTAGACGTTTTCCCGAGAAATGTTAGCACGGCCTGTGTACGAAACATCCACAGTGCTATCATCCGCATAGCAATGAACGCTGCTGATTTGCAACATATCATTGATATGCAGAAGAAACAAAGTGGGGGACAGTACGCAGCCTTGTGGAACACCAGCATTGACAAATTTAGGATCAGACTGGCTGCAAGCGCCTCCCCCCTTGCTCTCAACTGCTTCTGCCCATCTGTGTGTCAGGTAAACCAGAAGATCACCGGCTGAGCGACCTCGACGAAAGCCGTACTGGCGGTCGCTAATCAGCTGGTGCTCCTCTAGGTACCGCAGGAGCTGGCAGTTAATGATGGTCTCCATTATCTTGGAGAGCAAGGAGGTGATGGCTATAGGCCTGTAGTTGGACGGATCCGAGCTGTTGCCTTTCTTAGGGATCGGGTGCACTAAAGCGGCCTTCCAGGTTTTCGGGAATACGCCTAGAGTATAGGAGAGCCGGAAAAGACGCGTCAAAACCGGTGCCAACTCTGCAGCACATGTCTTCAACACGATCGGAGGGATGCCATCGGGCCCACTCGACTTATGAATGTCCAAGGAAAAGAGTGCTCTGCGAACTGCACTTTGCCGAAATTGAACCTCCGGCATCGTAGCATCGCAACGCGGGATTGTTGGTGGTAATTTTCCTCGGTCATCCAAAGTCGAGTTGGACGCGAAGAGAGAGCCCAGAAGATCGGCTTTCTCCTTCGCGGCATGGGCCAGCGAGTCATCCTCCGTGTGCAGGGGTGGAAAAGAAGGCTTACAGAAATTTCCCAAGACAGCTTTGGCGAGAGACCAAAACGCACGTGTTCCCGTTGGGAGACGCGCCAATCTCTCGCCAATTCTGCCAATGTGTTCCGATTTCGCCTTAGCAATAACACTTTTGAAGGACCTAGAGGCAGAGTTATACGTCTTTTTTAAAGCGCTGGTTTTTACATCACTAGACGACGAAGCGTCAGGCAAAGCCTGGTAGCATTCCCGCTTTCGGCGTAATGCCAACTTACAGGAGCGACCAAACCAAGGCTGCGACTTGCCACCAATGGGCACTGCAGAGAACGGAATAAAGAGTTCCATACCTTGAAGCACCACATCAGTCACTGAGTCAGCAACGACGTCTGGATCATCCGGCGAGAAGCAAATCTGCCCCCATGGGTAGGACGCAAAGAATGACCGCATCCCATCCCAATCTGCTGACCTATAATGCCATACGCGGCGGCAGCCCGCAAAGTGAGGCCGCGTTAAGCGCGTTATTGGCACTGTGCTTCGGACAAGACAGTGGTCCGACGAGCCGAGGGGAGGATCGACGGAAACCAAGTATCCGTCCGGATGAGAGATCAACAGAAGGTCCAACAGGGAAGGTGTATGATCCTCCACATCTGGGATTCGCGTTGGCGAGGTAACCAGTTGTGTCAGATCATATGTCAATGCGAAACCGTGAGCAGATCTCCCCGCGTGGTCGGTGGTACGAGATCTAAGCCACTCGGCGTGATGAGCGTTAAAGTCGCCGAGAATTACGATCTCCGCGGATGGGATCTGCTGCAACACGGAATCTGTAGCCATTTGTATGTGCTCAAAGAGTCGGTCAGTTTCGGCATTACCGCTATGGGACCTATACAGACACGCGTAGATTCGCGGATGGTCGTCGCAGTCTACGCGTAGCCAGAGTATGGATAGGTCCCGTCCTTCAAGAGCATCGAGGCGACGAGAGCATATATCCTCTCTGACGTACACGCACACCCCAGCCCGCGGCACAAAGGAATGTTCCAGTTTGTACCCCGGGTAGGAGAGGAATGAGGTGTCAGCTGGAGAAGATATCTGCGTCTCGGTAAGGAAGGGCAAGGCCGGCTTCGCCGTCTCAAGATGGAAGTGGACGGCGTTTAAGTTGGAATTTAGCCCCCTTATGTTGCAAAAGTCCACGGCATGCGAGGAAGAGGTAGCCTTATGTTGCCTGCTCCGTTTGCCCCGAACAGGTGTAGAGAGCGCAAAATTGCCCCCCCCCAGAATACGAAGGGCAGCCTGGGCATTCACGTTCAGACGTTGTACGGCCTGCGCGTGGATGTCCAGAGAGGGATTCTCCACCGCGCTGTATGGTGGTGGTACCCTCCTGGGGTAGAAAATTTAAATTTCGCGCAGACATTATGGGGGAGGAATGGGGAGAGGGCGTCCGGGACTCTCACAGACCAAACGAAACGCGACAGCATAGCTGCCACTTGACGTCGGTTTCTAGTGAGAGAGTGGTTCTTCCCCGGGCGTGCCGGCCCAATTCGGCTGCTACCCGAAGGTGCGCAGCATGGCACTACCACTAGTTGGGTTGACTGACTGCACTGGTGGAATAATCTCTGTCACAAGATTATCCCACCAGCGGGCGATGGGGTCGTCACGTCCCGACGCCTATGCTAATACCTCACTCACCAGACGAAACGCGAAAGTATTTGTCATACTTCCACTTTACGCCGGTCTTCTGTGAGGTCGTGGTACTCACCCGGACGGGCCTGCCCATTCGTGCAACAGCCGAGGCTACTGTGTGGCCCTACCACCGTAAAAAAATGTTACATTTATGTTACATGTTATGCATAACATACATGTTTATGCTTAAATGTTATATTTCATACTTCCACTTTACGCCGGTCTTCTGTGAGGTCGTGGTACTCACCCGGACGGGCCTGCCCATTCGTGCAACAGCCGAGGCTATTGTGTGGCCCTACCACCGTAAAAAAATGTTACATTTATGTTACATGTTATGCATAACATACATGTTTATGCTTAAATGTTATATTTCGGAAGGTTTAATTAAAAAGTTGAAATTGTTTCAAGAATACTGAGTTTTATCACATTTAACCTAGTGTAGAATGACATAAAACGCGGTAATTTAATACTACACATAAACATACGAGTATATAACACAAAAGCTCTCATATTTATAACTCGAGACAGATCAGCCATTAAGACAGCGATTAAATATTTTTTATGTGAGAAAATGGCAAGTGAGCTGGCGATTCATCTGATGTTGAGTGATATTCGCCACCCATTGACATTTGCAACACCAGGGTGTCAGGGTTGCAGATGCGTTGCCACCTTATAATAAAGTGCGCCCCGGCTACCTCACTCGCCAGACGAAACGCAGAAGTATAACACTTCCACTTCACGCCGGTCTTTTGTGAGGTCCGTGGTACTTACCCGGACGGATCTCCCCATTCGTGCAACAGTTCTTACCAATCATTTTATCAATCATTTACATTTCTAGAATTAGAATCTTCTTAATAGTGTTATTATTTAAAGCAGGTAAATGGTTTGGACCGGACTGGTTGTGTTAAAAACCACTGCCATTTGTTCTATCAAGAGGCTTTTTGAAATAATGCAATCAATTACTTACCGATAAGTGAAAGGAATTGATTCAGACAGTTTCCAAATAATTTCCAGTAGATAGAGAAGTACAATTACAGTTCTTTCATTTAATCTCTGTACATAAACTATATAATAAATAAATACAATATTTAGGTTATAAGTATTCTAGTTGAGAACTAACGCAAAGTAATCGTTAGATTAGAGTGAACATGGTAATGACGTTTCATTACCAAGTTCAAGTGTCGTTGCACAGCATATAACTGACGTAATGTTTATGCTTTAAAACATTAAAATAGGACATTTTGAGCACTTTATACTAACGTGATTCTGATGAAACAAATTAATCTTACTTTACGCAGGGAAATGTCAGCTAGTGCCTGTAAGATTCACAACTCTATCATTACCTTCTGGGGCTAACACCATGAACGCTATAATTACACGCTACTTATATTTAATATACGTTCAAGTCTATAACTATGGCACTTACTTTTATTACTTTAGGTTTCAATTAAGAATATAAATATAAAATTATAGGGAATATTTTTAAACATAAGTATAAAAAAATTAAAAATTGTAATTTATTTACACTCATCGTATAGTGTAATGTAACCGTAGTGATTATAAAACATCATTGAAATTTAATATAATATCTTTAACAACGGTTGTTTAGATTTACGTTGGTAGATATAAAGTTCAATGATTCAAGGTTGGTAGAATATAAAGTTCAATTTCTTAATTACTTTTGTAATAACATTGAAATCATAACGTATTAGCTCCTGCTTAAAATATTTAAATTGAATCCATCAGAGATTCTCAACTGAAAACATCTAAGGTCAAGTACTAAGTCAATTTATTAGATGTAATAAAATATCAAAGAGGCATTCTAATGGCATCTATGCCGTTTTAATAAATCAAAAGCGGCACGCGGTTCCGAATTCGGTCAAACGGAAAGTTCACCGTATTTCATTATCGAAATAAATTTCACTTTCCCCATTTTACGGAAATACTTTTAGCGAATTCTGAAATATTTTATAGACGCGACGCGGTTAGCAAATTTCAACAATATTTTTATCTCGGCTTGAATTTGGCTCATGTGGTCACACACATTTAATTTGCTTTATTGCATTTATTATGTGAAAAAGTTGTGATTACGGCTGCCTATAACCACAAAACTGGACATGTGATAAATATGTTGCCTGCCTTAAAAAATAGTGGGCATCGCTTACCTAAATCAACAGACAAAATGCGAAATTAATGCATGTATAGTAAAAGTAAAGTACAGCCTATTCATATCCCACTGCCGGGCAAAGGACTCCTCTGTACAGAGGGTATCAGGGCATAGTCCACCACGCAGCCCCGCTCCGGATTGCCAGACTACACATATCTTCGAAATATTTTTTTTTGTTATTATTTCGAATGCGATATGCAGGTTTTCTCACCCTGTACTAACCATTCGCACAATAGCGAACAGTGTTGCGTGGCCCTACCACAGGCTACCTACCTAGTTTTCTGTACTTCATTCATGTTTGTACTGTTCGATTTAACGTTCGCTGCCTCGGTGCATAAACTGAGTGTATCTTGGGCTATTAGGCAAAGTTGGAAGAATCATAATTTCCTTTGAAATTTTTGTCGTGAATTGAATCGCTAAACTTACACCGCTTCCCCTTAATTAGGCGGGACGTCGCATGTCAAGTGTTTATTAGCTTCTTACCTAACGTTTAAAAAATGTAATTGCGTTTTAGCCACGTTCCATTCAATTAATGCTGAATGCTGGGACGTACGGTGCATAAATACGGTACACCGTACGTCACACATTATAATGGTCAAAAATTTTAACCAATTCTCTCTCCATCAATGCGACATAAATTGGGTCGTGGCAAAATTCCTCATAAGCCAATTTAAAAAATGTAAACGAATGAAGTTTTTATGTGAGGAAGTGGCAAACGAGCTGGTGGTTCAATTGATGTTAAGTGATAACCGCCTGCCCATGACATTTGCAACACCCGTAGGATTGCAGATGCGTTGCCACCTCTTAATAATGTGGGAATAAAGTGTGTTTATTATTTTAATTAAGTCCATTTTTATTACACGAAATAGGAAGTTTTATAAAAATATGTCAATTTGATATGCCCAGAATAAAATATATTATTTATTTTACGAGAATATAATGTTTTTGATTTGAATGCCCGTTTCGAAAAATTTACAACACTCGTGGTAAAAGATATTTCACAGCATAATTGAAGTTAAAGTAAAAGTATAAATATAAAAAGATTATAAAACACTTCGATTAGTAAGTTATTAATAATTGTAGTATTCCCGTAAATTTAAGAAATTTCTTGACAAAAGTTATTTTAGAAATACCATAAATTTAATCGAACTTTTAATGGTTTATTTCGTTAACTAAAATGGCTGTTTTATGAACCGTATATTTTGTTTAGAACAAACTAGAACGTCGTAAATGTGAAAGCGTTCTAAGAACATTCGAAACAAGTGATAAATCATGTAACGGACAGCTGTTAAGTCGTGTGTAATTTGGAATTCTGACTTGTGTTTTGGGACACGTTCATATGATTAAACGTGCTTCTTTTTGTATTTGTGTATATTGTTTTCTAAGAAATCAAAATATAATAATAAAAAAATCATAAGCAAAATGAAATAAATGAAAATAGATCGAAGTAGTAAGTATATCTGTTCCCAATTTAAGCCACAACTGCTGAATGGATTGGAATGAAACTTGGTAAAGGGCTAGATCATAAGGCCGGATAACATCTCAATAAAACCACAAGGAAGTAAAACTTAAAAGTTTATCTGTGTTCTCCATTACAAAAAGAGTTTTGTTTATAACAGAATTATAAGAACAGAATACATTCTAATAAATAAATAAAAAAAATGTATACATTCATGAGTCAGATCCTAGCAACGAGTAATTGGAATAGGCTCATTTGTCTGAAGGCAATAAGCTTTTATTCAAATGTCGTTTGAGCACTCGGCTTTAATAAAATGGAAAAACAACTGTCCTTATCGTATGGCGTTTCGTCCAATTTTCTCCCGAAGCTTTCAAGATCATAGGATTACTGAAACTTTACGAATGCCACGATGATGTGAACGCACATTATGTTGTAAGATCGTACCGATTTTTTGGACAAATTTTAACCATAAACGGTTTTGTGCGTCGAAGTGTAGCTAGATATCGCCTCAGTGATAGAGAAAGCATATTAAAAAAACCGGCCAAGTGCGAGTAGGACTCGCGCACGAAGGTTTCCGTACTGTATTCTATAAAAACGGCAAAAAATCATGTATATTGTATGGGAGCCGTACTTAAATATTTTTTATTGTGTTTTTTAGTATTTGTCTACGCCATTTTATTTAAAAATAATAACTTATAAAATTATATAAATATTTATTGTTTCACAATTATGTTTAATTGTATTATTACGCACACATCACTCATTACTGGCAATAATATTCACATCCGCCCATATCCCTCCCCTTCCGCTTCCTATAAAAGCACGAAGAAATGAAGATTGACCTCTCTTTCTCCACGCTCGCACCGCACACATAAAAACTTCAGTCACCACAGCGCTGTGGTGAATTCGTTAGTTTTATTAAGCTCAAATTAATAGCAAAGTGTTGTGGGAAAAGACCAGTGACCGCCGTTCAAACTGAGATATCGAAGGAAAACTCCAACTCCAGCTACCAGGTACCTAACTTTTCCTACAGTATTTGTTGTCATAGCAGCAACAGAAATCAATCTGTGAACTGAACTTTCAACGAGCATGGACTAGCGACAGCGGAGTCTTTGTAATAGAGTCCCGTTTTATCCTTAAGCTACGGAACCCTAAAACAGACCAAAATAGTATAAAAAGGCACGATAGTGAATATCCCAATTGAAAACTTACTCCCCCTGCGTCGAATTTAGCACTAACCCTTTTCAAGGATTTCATGTCACGTCCGTTGGAATGAAGTTCGATTGAACTTTCAAATTCATCGGCCACTAATGTTCGTGGTCGTTTTATTTTAAGCTTTCTCTGTTGTTTATGTTAGAATAAATCTTTAATCAGCGAAAGTTTTCAAACTATACTTTCGATTTTGATCGTGATATGAAATCTCAATACGCTTATGTTTTTATATATTATGCCTTTGCGTGTGTCATGTTTGATGTGCCATTACAATTTAACTAGGGTGAAGTTTTGTGTCTATGGATACACATCGTCATCGTATATGATACCATTGTAGTGGGCGTGTGAAACATGCCAAACTGGAGCACTCGTGTGTCTCACATAGTCAATAACGGAGGATCTTTGAGGGTGAGGCTTTGTGTATCTGTTTCAGGCTGTACTAAAATCAAACAAAACCTTTAAGGAAGATTTCGTGGTAACTAAAACATAAATTAATAAATAATAAATAAAATTATTTGATTGTTTTATTTATTGTTGATATAAAGCTGTTAGACTCCAGTATGAAATAATGATCAGTATATCATTAAGCATGTGAAATTAAATTTTGAATGGAAAGTATTCCAAGATAGAATTGAATCGTCTTGAACAACAGTTTTGAAGTGAATATGTCGCAGACATTTAAGAGCCTTAATTAATTTTTCAATTATAACTAACATATGTCCACAATCTCATGTAATTGTTATTACGCATTGTTTCGCGTAATTCGGAACCGTCTGTCGTAGGCGAACATTGTTATTAAATTGTTAAACATGTTACAGCTGAGGCAAACATAGTCAATTTACTAAAATAAAAAGTTCTATTTATGGAAATATGATTAAAATTGAGTAGCTTATAGCTTACCTGTTAAAAAATATTTGATATTATTCTATTTTGTGTGAAGGAGACAAACTAGGAGGCGGGCGAGAGGCGGTTAACGGTAAGTTTTAACATAGACACTCGCAACACTATACGAGTCACAAATGCGTTGGCAGCCTTAGAGGAAGGAGTTGGCTCTCTTATCGTATCTCGTATCGGTCCGGAAATACCGCTGGCGACAAGGTTAGTACAGTTATGGTTAGTAGCAATGGTATTTGACAGTTTGACGCGTCGTACGGTGGCGAAATTTTGCTGCGGTTATTTATCCGAACAACCCCTCAGAACAATTCCCGCGATAGATGCGATAAGAAACGTAAAATGACGAAACAACTCTGCCCAATGGCAAAGAGTCGAGATGATTGGACAGAACTTGGTCGCCGACGATCCAAGCAGCCCTACGTTGGATGTGGTCAAATGGAAGCAGCTGTTATTGGTCGCCCCAGAGTTGAGAACGGTACTCCATTCAGTTAAGCATTCTTTTCGTTCATCAAATAAATCCAAGTTTTGGCCCTGGAGCTGGTTAATTCTTAAACCCAAAAGATGTTTTCACCAGATATTGGAGTTAAATTTGACAAATCTGTATCAAAGGCCTATAGCCTAACTGATCAGCTACAGTAACGGCGATGATAGTCGCTACAGTAAAATTGCCCTTTAATTCTTTTATAAGTAGCCCCGTCCCATTGCTCATGCTAAGAGGGATTCAGTTCCTCAAAAGCACGATCGGTGATCCCATTTTTACTGTTTACTTCTGGCAGTCCAGACGGAACGATCCAGATGAAATGGTTAAAGGAACTTGAACTTTCCTGTGGATAATAGACGCCATCTAAGACGCCATCGCGACTTAGATAACAGTTACGTTGTAAGGTGTTGTATGCTGTAAAGGATGCACACTAGATGACGAGATTTCTTTGTCTGAGTGCAAATCCAAAAACCGCAGGCTTCAATCCCGCAGCACCGAAATTTTTCCGATTTTTTATCTACAAAAATTTATAATTTAAGTTAGATGCAAAGACTAAGACTAAGAATAAAAATTAATCCGAAAATGTTTAAAATCTGATATGTATTTTCTCATTTATCCATTACCAAGAAACATAAAACAATCAAATCTTTTTCCTTTTTAATACGAGTATTAATCTACATTTAGGTAATACAGGACTACGGGTTCGTATAACGTGCTGCAGCTATCAACTGTGTAAGCTATTGTGCAGTCGGAGTAAAGTAAAATTAAATATTCATAAGTTGAGTGGTCTCTGTGCAGTAACTTCCGATGAAATATTAATGTCGGCGTGAGAGTAAGGTTTGCGCTAATCTCTAAATGATCCACCAACACGATGAGCTTTGCGAGCCTTGTTGATAAATGTTATACAAAGATCTTAAATACTAGAGAAATATTAAATGGACACAATTAAATAGTATAAACTTTATCATATAGCTACGCTACGATGCCTCAATAAATTCAAGAAAGGGTCCAGCGCGCCTATGCTAAGCCTTGCTCGTGGCCAGTGTGATACGGAAGAATAAAAATAGGGGTTGAAGTTAACATAAAACGATTTTTTATTTTTTTGTCGTGAACCACGTAGTTCATTTACAATAGCAATTAGGCGTTGGCGTTACTTGAGCGCTATCAATACAAAAAAGAATTAGCCAAATGTGTGGGTTACTCACAAAGTGGCATCGGAGAGAGGGCCCATGCCTAGCTAAAATGTATTATTTATTTGGCATCCTTTCACCCATTGCGCTAACCGCCAAAAAACGACCAAAGAAAATTAACTAATGTTTTTTATGTAATTCCAAATAATGAGGCCAAAGAGGTAAAAACGGGTCGAAGCAAAATGATGGATATGTTGCTACTTTTCAGCCAAAAAATTGCTATGGTGTCAGTAAGGACCAGTCCAATCGTCGGCCTTTATATAGGTCAGTAAGAATTAAGTCACGAGAAGACCATTAGCGGATTTAGGAAAGAGCTTACTTACTTAAGAAAGATTTACAGCTCTGTTGTTACTATCTGGTGGAATACTAATTAAACACGAGGACATAACTAAACTACGAGTAAAGCTTTAGGCGCTGTGGGGATCGAACATGTGTCTTCAAAACTAGAAATTAGTCTACGTTCTTTATTGCATTTTAGCAATCCGTCGTCTAGTTTGTGTGCTTTATATATTCAGTATGAATCCTTCACACACCTAGATTGAAACGCCATCTTCAAACTACTTCAGGGACCAGTACTAAAAATAAATGGTAATCCTAAAACGTGATTATGTTATAAAAGAAAATTAATGAAATCGTGAATTTCAATCAAATGTAATATTTACTCATATATGTGCCCTAACTCTCATAGTCTTAAGAAGATTACAGTTTTCCATCTGCACTGAAAGCTCACCACGTGCCATTCGGTCTTTCATTCTAGCTCTAGATGTTTCTATAAAAGTCTTAGCCAGCGTGTGGTGGATCACCGCTCTCCGTCTTAAGGATTAATGCTAGTTGAGTAATCTTCTAGTTGTAATAAGTTGGGATGAGCATCATTGAAAACAAAAGCCTGAATACATAAATTTGGCCAAGTACCTTGTAATAGAGATGAAAATGTTACTGATACAAATTTATTATTCAATGACTTGCGGTATAGCCTTTGTAAGTAGTAGTTCAAATGTATTCAGTCACGAGACCGACAACGAGTGCAACGCTCCGAAGGTCTTACAAAGAGGACAAGAGAATAAAAACTGAGATAAACGTCATGATGATTGAAACAATTACGACCATAAGCTCACACGTATAATGAGAAGAAAGTTTAAAAAAGTTTTCAAAACACAATCATGGTCGTAAAACTTTGGACATCGTAATAATTTTAGCTTGTTTATGTTGTATGGCATCATAACAAAACAGGTATTTATTTTAATAAAAATATGGAAAGTCTTAAACTAGGATGTATGTTGCAAACGTTAATCTTTGAACGAGATTTCGTTTTAATCGTTTAATCTATCGTCTATATCGGCGATAACTGGAAAATAAACATAATTTATGTAAGGTGGGAAAGTTGTGTAACGTTTTTCATAAAAAAATGTTTGTTGAATAAAACTTTGCCTGGAGATTTATCACATTATCACGTTTCATTTAAAATGTAATGTTGTAAAATTAAAAAAAACCGTTAGCACTTTGTAAAATTTGAGCGATTTTTTGCATGCTTAAGGGCAATCAACCGTACACAATTTAAAGACTGCCATCCAAACTTGATAAGTCAGCCAGTCAGTAATAATAGAGATCTATGTATTTACTAAATTAGTAGAGACCGTTTACCTAACTCTCAAAGTCCTGATCAGAAGTCAATATGTAAAATTTCTTCGTCTTTATTGAAACATTACCTTGTATTGAGTTATGATATCTCAACAACAGTGAAAGAAATGTTTTCAAGTATTTGTTATCTCACTTTGTTTTTTTCAAATCAAAGACAATCCACAGCTTTTCATTAATAACATTCCTAGTCATGACTTTAAATTAAGGTGAGTGTTGAAAATGAACTTAAATTTTATAAAATTAACAAGAAAGGTATTAGATTATTCGAATTATTCGTTTGTCTAAATTTCTATAAAGTATGCAAGGATATTATTTTAGTAAATGAAAAAAGGCGCATCAAAATGTTACCATACCGATCCTCATTTCCAAAGTCCGATAAACGAGAACAACAAGCTAAAGACACGCTCGCCAAATACTTATATTATTTACTCAATTCCTTTATTTATGTCGCAACGGGTAACCGATTCCATTTTGTTAGCCGAATTGACGAAATCATAATAAACATTATTAATGGCCAGTGTAGGTTACAGGAGGCAATTACATTGAAAAGATATGTAAGTGTACAGAATAGACCTATTACCCAGTTAATATCGTTCTGTTAAATTAATCGTGAGTGTGTGAATTCCTTTAATCTTTTACTTGTACAGACTATATATTATGTCCTATTCCAATATTAGTTCCTACAAGCCACTTCAAAGTGACAAAATAAGTTTGGTTAAAGTGGCATTGTCCAGGTAAGGAATCGTTAATGAGAGGTTACGAGCGCATGTGTTCCATTTGAAAAATCAATAAGGCCACCACATTCTGGTTTATTTTTAGACTATTGTAAATAAAAGAGTAGAATACTTTATAACTTTATAGTTGGATAATAGATAATTGTGAAATTGGATTTTTTATACTAAACATCCATTTCTATTTAGGCTATTTCACATTCACGTGATATCTCTTTTCGGCCTCATCTGCTGCCAATTTAATGGAACCATCAGGTCATCGTCTAGCTTCACAATGTAATACAGATTTTACGAATACAATACAATTAAAATAAATGAAATTTGTCCGTGGATGAAAGCAATAATGAGCAGGATGTGTTCTGTTTGGAGCGAATTGAATATTAAAGAGCGGCGAGTGACGAGCGATGGTACCGGACACACTTCCAACTGGACACAGCTAAGCTGCGCAACCAACAGATAGAAGCTTGCATACTTCACCAGACCGGAATTTCATATCGCCACTGCCATACGATAATCTCACGACTTGTCGAACTGTGCCTAGACAGTGGCATATGAGTTTGAAATTGAAGAAAAACACACGAATCATCGAGCTGTATTGTTTTACATTAGCAATGGCAAGTGGGTTTTTCGGAAATCTATGTCGCAAGGTGATGTTGACATTCATATTTCACATTAAAAAAGGTTAAATGTTTAATGCTGATATTTAAGTATTTAATTTTGTTTTTTTTTTCCATCTTGTTTAGCTAAAAACATTTTCAGATCAAGTTAATATACAAAACGATAAAAATAATTCATGTGGTTCAAGTACGATTTATCTGAAACTGTATTTGAATGTTTTTTTAGTGAATGCGCCAAATTTAATGCTGCATTGTTTTTTTCCATTAACGAAATAATGTAAAATAACAATGGGATGCTTAGTTTCTTCCCTCAATACAATGCACAGGTCTTATGGCGTAGTCGGACTTGTCAAGAGTGGTCTAACCGTGACCGTGGTAGTTGCCCGGAGGAGCCTGCCAATTCGTGCAACAACAACAGCTTCTGCGTGACCCTACCACGGATAGATACCAAATGGATATGTGAATAATAATCTAAAGGAACCAAACAATAGTATTCGCACACCACCTCGATTTCAAGCGTTCCACAACAGCGTTTCAAGTAATTTCGCACAATCAAGCTGTGGATACAGCCACCGCTGGCGGGCTGTCCGAACTGTTACCTGGGAACCTTCAAGAAGAGGGCATATTCTTTCCTAAATGACCTGCCACGCATTTGTAAGCCCTCCGGTGTAGCGGATGTTCATGGGCAGTGGTGATCACTTTACATCAGGATAGCCTACGGCTTGCTTTCCCCGTTTTTTTCCATAATAAAGACGTGTTTTGGTGGTTTATAAGTAGAATTACATTCATTCACAGTGGGACCTAATTCGTTTCCAGTGGGATACTTAATTTTTACTTCTTTCCAGTGTTAGTTACGTGGGAGTCGAGAATGTTCCAACATATATATAATTTTCTAAATGTCGCAGTGTAAAGGTCTTGAATAATGCATCATCTCCCGATCACGATCTTTCTAAGTCAAAGCTGTTGCTGGCACGTGTTACTTTTGCCGATTCGTTATAAGAGACCCAGCTTTTTACCCCAAATCGGATTAGTCTACAGGACGTCAAATTTACGAGCTAAGTTTATAGGTTCAACCACAAAGGCGTCCAAAAATTTGTGTTTCATTTATTATTTACAGAAACCACTGTCTTATGTATTTCTGTATGACAGTGAACTCGCGAATTGAGTCACGGGCTGTAACAGACACAATTTTTTTAACTAAACCTTACTAGTACTTTACAGCTTTACACCTACACCAACACATTATGCCAAATAGTAATCAGTACTACAGACTACAGGTTAGGCATGTCGCATATACATAGTGTACTGTGCACATGTGCACAGATAATCATAATGTCGAAGCTTTAAACTACAATGATTGACACAAAGGGCTGATACCACTTCTCGTACGTCATGTACACTGCCTAATACAGGGTAAGAAATTGTACGACATGACGTCATATCCTTCCATTATACCTGCTTAATGACGCTTCAGACAATGTTGTTTAAGACGTATTTCGTGTACTAATAAAGCTACAAGCAATTTTGGCTCAAATGTTGCATGCGAATTATTACACCCTCCTTAGACGTAATTGATCTGTTTAATAAAGAACATTAAAGTGTCAATTAACAAGCCTTAATGGGCTTTTATTTGAAAAAAAAAACATACCAGACATTAAGTAACATAAAATCTAACGAATTAGGCGAGCTCTTCAACTTTTATACATTTACAAACAAATCAAGTTAAACAGTGTTTCAGCCGAACACTCAGTAGTGTAACCTGGTCGTTTTGTACCTTGATTCCATGTAGATATTATAAACCTTGGCATGATGTATCTCAGGAAGCTTATTTGTGGACCGGAAAGATAGAAACGGACACAGATTTTCCGTAATATTCCATTATATAACTTTTTATATAACTTCCTCGATTTGTTCCCACCCTTAAAACATTTTTTTATCTATCTGCACTGGTTAGTCAATTAAAAAAAAATCAAATTACTACGTATCAATATTATTTGAGAAAATCAGTGGTGTCAGAGTTTACCCATTTCTTAGTTTCCAATTTTCCTAATTGTCTTTCACAAAGTTAACCCCACGGGTGTTGTGTCACAGTTACTGCTGCACACCCGCAACACAATCGAACAAGATCACTATTAAATGTCAAAATTAATTTTTACAATGCTCTATACTTAAGGCTGAATTTTAAAATTTATAGAATAAAAGTATGCAATTTGTAATTAAGGGTTTTACGGGTTGGGTTCATAAATCTTAATCACCAACACAATGGAATAACGTCCTACATCTGCCAGTTCTGGGCTACAACTCACGAATACAGCTTTACGAATTGAAGCGGTTTATAATATAGTTTAACAAATGCTAAACTTATTGAATTTCAAACGTATTTCCTAAAATAATTTCTCAACCATAATTTTATCATCATTTATGGTATTATTAGATTTCTCTTTTTATTTTAGGGGTATTTATAAAGGGGATAAGAGGTCATGCTTACTATATTCTTCAAGTATCGAACAACGTCCACCGATGCGAAGAACACAATGCTAATGCCCACTAATCACTGTTTCTATTGTCAAAAAAGTTCAACTTTTAATGATTCTAATGTACATATTTTGTATTATGAATTCTTCAGGGATATATTCATATCAAACAAATTTTGCTATTTTACTCACCTATTCATAAGCTTTAACCCAGTGGGAGCAGATGTGAATAAACGAATAATGTTTACCTAAACGACGTCCGAATTAAAGACATCCAATTTTCCCCCGGGGCTGTCCTTAAAATTGTCAACAAAGAAAACATTCAGGAGTTATTACAACTCAAATTGTTTGCAAACAATCTTGCTTTGTGAAAGATACTTGTGTTCAATTCAAAGAAAATGTGTTTCGGACGCGCAGCGGTTTATTGGACCTAAATCGGTAAATAACTAATAATAATAATTATCCATATGGTGTCACTTTATATATCTACATCGTGTTATGCGAGTTAATCGTGTGGAGAAGGTTGTCTAGCTGGAGGATTTTAATTACATTATTTAAATTAAAAGTTAAAAGGTTCAGGGCGGGCATGATACCCCTTTGAATTTCGATTAAACAAAGCACATTGGTCTTTGAAATTACGCTAAGCTCTAATTACGGGCCCGCAACTGATGAAAAGTAAAGTAATGAGATATCTTTATGTTTTAACTAATAGCTAATTTAAAATGATCACCGTAGTTAGCAGTAAAACGAAGATGTTTTCAATTAGCTTCATTTTGTAAGCTTTCTGCTTCAACGATGTTAGGTATCTATAAAAATGCCGACATAACAGGAAAGTTAATTCATACCCTATTTACAACCCTCGAAGGACATCGGCTTACCTCAATTTGAGGATAATTACTGAAAGTCCACCGTTCCCATGCGTCCTTGATGGCCGTAGATACTCTCTATTGCGAGAGACACGCCTTTGTCGATAATTTTTCGCGTGGAATTATTATTTAAGCGAGAATTGAGTAGACATACTAATTTTCTCGTTGCGGCCCTTCCAAACCTAACTTTTTTATGTTAAAAAGCACAACCCTAACTGTAGGATAACCCAGATCCGAAACAATAATCTAATGGTAAATATATGTTAAATGGTAAATCATTAGATAGATGATCTAATGATAAATATAAATAGCTGTCTTGCGTGGAAATCCTTAGTTCGATTTCCACGCAGGTGGGGCTTATATTACAAAAGCAACACTCATCCGATAATTCTCTAACGCCCGGTTTCTGAAACACTGATCATCAATCCAAAGAGTTTAACCAACTCAAATGATATTTGATAAGCCATTTGACAGCTGATTAGTTAATTTCTACGAAGTAAGTCCCATTATCGATTATTTTCATGTGAAAAGTTGTTAAGCGGGCAAACGGTTCACTTGATGTTCAGTGATAAACTATACCTATAGAAATCTACAACTCTTGAGGGATTGCAGATGCCTTTAAAAAGTGGGCCATGGTTCCCCGCACTTTCGTGCAACAGTAAAAGCTGTTGCGTGGTCCTACCCTTGCGAATATAAAATGGCGACATTTATCTAGTGTTAATTTCTAACAAACAAAGGACATTAAATTAGTCTGCATTGATGTCTACTACGACTTGTTGAAATCATGACGTTTTCAAACCTATTTATTTATGTTATTACTAGCTGACCCGGCAAACGTGTTTTTCCATATAAATTCTTTGTAGGGTAGAAAATGTTTGGGGTGGACCACCCTTAACATTTAGAAAAATAGACGTTGTCTGATTCTCCGCCTGGCCGATAGGAACACAAATTTCACGAAAATCGGTCGAGCCGTTTCGGAGGAGCTCAATTACAAACACCGTGACAAGAGAATTTTATATATTAGATATCATTTATTTATTTATGATCGGATTACGTTGACTATATGGAATATTATAATGCCCCTTAGATTTGAGATCAAACGCAAATCACTTCTGCTCCCCTACCCTAATTCGATTTAATATTTTTATGATATGCTGAACCTGTCTACTGGATCACTATTCAAGGATATAACGTGATCTCTCGAGAAAGGCAAATTGAGGATAAGATTATTTGTAATAATAGAATAAAGAGAAAAAAGTAAAATTAACATTTCATAACACTATGGGGTCCTTGTAAACGAACATACAAAGCTGAATGTACATTATTATTAGGTGTTCACACAATCAAGCTAAAAAAAGATTCTGAAGATAACCACCACAAAGAGCGATATAGTACTACATTTACGATATTGAAGCTATAAAATCGAAATGAAAGTTATATTCCAGACACATTCCATTGGGGATTGCTCGCGCTTACATAACACTGAATTATTTGAAACAAGTTATGTTCACTATATTTATTCTGAAATAGACTGCGGTGATCTAGCGGCTTTTGGTGTCGACTTTCGACCTCAGGTTTAAGGTTAAATCTCAGCGGTGAATAAGTTGAACATTTTTCATGTCGCTGAAATCTTACACGTAAAACTCAACCTACTCACGAAAAGTCACCTTATTGGTGTCTGATAGAACGAAAAATTGTTAACTCAGTTAACGCTATGAGACTTCAGACCATGATGAAAATTAACCATGAATTTATATAAATTACAATTGTACAGAAATCAGGTAACGACCCCCGGGGTTCGATACCCACTTGGGGCAACTACTTGTACCCACAGATAGTTATTTCGCAGCTGGGTGTTGTTCCGCGGTGAAATATCTATGCGCGCTGATGAACTCTACGTCTACCGCCATCCAGATAGCCCGTATAACGTCTATGAGAGTTACGAGCGATAGCATATCTAAAAACTGGCCTGCCTGGAATTCTCTCTCGAAAACGTTACTAGCTCTTAGACTATAAGAAGTATAACAGGGACACAACAAGAAAACTATTGTAAAAATTAAATAATCTTTATGTGATGCAATAGGTGCTCATTTACCAACAGTTCAACCATTCCAATTTAAAAGTTTGCCGATTAACAGAACGAATAGATTTTACGTTGAAGTTGTAGTTAGTACTAGTATCGCCGTAATACAAGAACACGGAAATACGATGAACCTAAACAATATTTGCTTGAAAATACAGTTCATGTGCACCATGATCTGGTTCTATGAGGACTGAAAAGACCAAACCAGTAAAGCTAAATCGATTATGTGAATGGACTGATTCAATACCAATCTCTTATATTTGCTCTGGGATATCGGTAAACCACATTTGTTTTTATTCAAGCTACGCAGCGGTGGGGCACTAAGGGAGGAACGTTTCCATAGTTATTGAATAAATTTTCCACATCGAATAGGAACTAAGCTAGCGCGTTACGTATTGTACGAACGTAATTGAGGTGAAATCGAGTTCTGGGAAATGTATTGGTTTTTCAAGCTTGCTTTTAAGGTATTACTTAATACAGTTAACGGAAAATCGGTTAAGTTCGCATTTTAGAGATATTACGAAACGTGCATCATGGAAGAGAACAAAAACAAACCGGCAGAAGATTGGAAAAATATGTGCGTGTAACCATCATTATTCATTATTAATATTTTATTTTTATTTTAAATGAACAATTCAGGTGCATGCATATACAGGAGGTCCTAAACTTTTAATTTAACTGAACACTCACAGAATCCCTTTGTTTTATGAAACCCCACATCGAATCATAATAAATAGGTGAATGCCACTGCAATTTAAAAAAGTACAAAAACTTTTATTAAAAAAGTAAAACACTGTTATTCTCCACTTTAGTTATTAATGTGAAGAGTGAAAGAATGAAATTGTTTCACTTATTGTTAATTATTGCTTTTACTATAAAAAACGTTTACAATACTGAAAAATACTAACTAGACTCTATATCAAACATTGATTTTGTTATTTTTCCGTTCATAAACCATCGCTATTTAAGAAACGTTGCTTGAATAAAGTAAAAGTGGCCAAGTGCGAGATGGACTCGCGCACCAAGGGTTCCGTACCATATAAAAACGGAGAAAAAATCGTGTCTGTTTTTTAGTATTTTTTTGTTAAAGTGGCAACAGAAATACATCATCTGGGAAATTTTAGTCTGTCTAACTATCATGGTTCATGAGATACAGCATGGTGACAGACGCCCAGACAGACAGCGGGTCTTAATAATAGAGCCCTGTTTGGGTTCGAAATCTAAAATCACACTATATTTATGATATTGATAGGAATAATAAATGGAAAAGTATCGTGTCCAACAACTTGTAATCTCCACACATGTTGAATTCCTAATATATAAGTTTGGCTTAAGCCACATGTCAGTGAAAGCGAGCAAGAATTTAATTTCCTTTACTCACATGGCAATAGACAATTTTCCCAACTGTCTATTTCCTGGGAAAAATTGCACGACTTCCTCAATGTACCAATGTAATGTGTACCTTATCCTTGATTCTTATCAAATATGTAGCTTATTAGTTATTTACCTTTTCAAATATGTAGCTGTTAGTTAATTATTACCTTTAGTTAATTTCTTCTTTGTTTTTCGTTAGTAAAGGAAGGGTTATTGTTTTATTAAAATTAGCGGATGCTAATTGAATTATTTATCAACTTCTTTTTCTTCATTAATTCGACTTGCGACTTCAATAACGAAAAACAAAACTGACTTCAAATATCTCGCTCTGTATTCATTTTATAATTGATTTTGAGGAGTTCCCTAAGTATCTCCGGAGCCCAAGATCCAACACCAATGAAATTATTAGCTAGGCCAGCTTTCAAATAAAAAATCAGAATAATTGAATGAGATTTTGATGAGAATCATCAAAATCGGTTCACTCACTCGAAAGTTAACAAACATAAAAAAATACAGTTGAATTGAGAACCTCGAGCCGTGATAGCTCAGTGTCCGGGCGCTCGCCTTTAATTCAATATACTCGAGCAACCTGAGTTCGATCCCCGGTGCCGGCACCAATGAAGTTTTTAACTTTAAGTGCTGACTTATCACGTGCTCTGCGGTGAAGGAAAACATCGTGAGGAAACCTGCATATTTTCGAAATAATAACAAAAAAAAATTTTAGAAGATATGTGAAGTCCGCCATTCCGCAGTGGGGCCGCGTGGGGACTATGCCCCGATACCCTCTGTATAGAGGCCTTTGCCCAGCAGTGGGACATGTATAGGCTGTTACCTTACTTTACTTTGAGAACCTCCTCCTTTTTTGAAGTCGGGTGAAAAAGGAAGAGGTACTATGTTCGACTGTATGTATAATATCATTAAGTTTAATTGTATTAATAAATAATTTCTCGGTAAAGAGGGTAAGAAGTCATTATTATAATATCCTCCCAAACTCTGACACCGACTTTATGTAAATATGTCCTGTTTATTGTATCGTACGAATAAGCATCACACCTTGTATTCGACATCGACGCTTTGGGCGATCGAACCAAAACCGCTCTCATTGTAAATGGCGCACAAAAAAATCAGCGATACCCTTCACCGGTGGAAACTGATAATTATATATTTCAGGGTGCAATACTGATAGTTTCACATGCTCCATATATTCTTAAATATTCTCTCTTGTTTATATTTTGAGGTAACATTAAAAAAAAAATTTCGAATTGAGAACCTACACCTTATTTGAGGTCGGTTGAATAGTAGGCGCCTCATTCACCAGGCGAATTCAGATATGTAAAATTTTACATTACGCGCAGCGTGGTGGTACTTACCCGGACGAGTCTGTCCATTTGTACTGTGGTAGAGCCACACAGCAGCTTTGCCACAGTAAAAAAACCGCCTAAAACTTGTTTATAAAAAACTTTTCACGTAAAATGGCGGAAGTGAAAGTTATTGCGGTAATACATTCCCGTGAACTCTCCACTCCGACGAGGTCGGCCGCGCGCCCCCTAATTTATTAAAAGGATATCTAATGCGTCTTTGAAGTTTTATTATATCAGTAATAAATCTATTCAGTACGTACTTGAATTAGAAAATCTCGTAAATAACAATCCAACGGTGGCTTCAGTTTAATCATTATAAGGATGAAATAATAAATCGTGATTTAATTGTGTTCCAATTTCTAAATTCGGATTAATATAATTCAAACCCGGCAATTAAGGAACTTAACACTTTTAATTTGATAGACAATGTTTCTGTATAAAGAGGAAAGGCAATTATAGAAAATTGAGAATAATTATGTACTACATGTCAAGTGAATAACGGCAATACTTGAATATTGAAGTAAATACACAAAAAGAAAATAAACAGAATTATTATAAAAATAATGTTTACGTTACTTAAAGTTTCAAAATAGATATCATCAACACCTGATCATTAAAAAACTTTTACTATTTTTAATGATAAATACATGCATTAAATGGATATTATTACAGATAAATTTCTAACGTTCATTTATGTATTACTAGCTGCTGCCCGCGACTACGTCTGCGTGGAATAGGCTGAAGGTGTAACATTAAGACAGAAAGACAGATTTACATAAAATATGTACATTAATTATAGCCTATGTCTTATTCTGATGTATAAGCTATATTATTGTAAAGTTTCATTAGAATCCATTCAGTGATATTTGCGTGAAAGAGACACAAACATCCATCCATACATACAAACTTTCGCCTTTATAATATTAGTCACCAGTATTAGTTACCAGTTATTATATATTAGTTACCAGTCTGCTGAGTCTCTCAACAGCACCATGCATGGAGAGGCAGTACAACATACCCCCTGTCATAATGTAAAGATTTATAGTGATGAATTAGGTACGAGTATGGGGTTGTTGCTTCACAATGTATGTAAGGGACAATTAGTTACAAATTTTTGTATGCCTGGAGCTACGTATTCTCAAATTATGAGGACTATCTTGACAAGTACTCATTGTCCCAACACCATTCTGATTGTATTAATTGGGAGAAGGGGAAGTGTTAATAAACAACTCTTGCGGAACTATCATGATCAATTAACAAACTTAAATGTAAAAAAAAATAATAATGTTCACACTTCCCTACATTAAGGGGTTGCCACAGGAAAATGATTGTAGACATAGCCTAAATAACAGCTTGTATATCCTTACAAATAATAATTATGTACCTTTGTACAATACCGACAAAATGAAAATTCACTTAATTGACATAAATAATATAATAAATAATAAATCAAATAGTTTGACATATGATAGGTACAACCTATCCAATTTTTTTATAAGACAGATAGCTCATGTGCTATCATATTGTATTTTTTTTAACCAAGCCAAATTATTGGCTAACCAGTCTGCTGTTTCTAATGAACAGCAAGGAGATATGACTAAAAAAAATTTGGAATTTATTCCAATTAATTTAAATTAAATAACAAGACAACGGAGGCAATCTCAGGCACATTAATTATAAATAATTTGAATTATTGTAATAATTTTATGAATTGTCCAAGAATATTAACTAAAAATATAAATTATAAAAATGGCAATAATTATATAAGCCTGGTGCATCAAAATATCCAAGTAATGCTAAATAAAGATCTTGAAATTGAGTTATTCTTAAACAGCAATAATATTGACATTTTATGTATTACTGAACATTAACTCTTGGATTATCAATTTATGAAGTTAAACTTCAGATGTCACCAGGTTGCTAGCCTGTTCAGCAGAGAAAAAGCTATACGTGGTGCTGTGAAATTTAAAAACCGTAAAGATATTGTGAGCCTCTCTGTTGAGCAGACTATTGAAATAGCCTGTGCAGAGCTTGAGCATTTCATTGTTGTATGCATATACAAACCTCCTAGTGCGTTAGATGAATCATTCGAAAATAAATTGGAAGAAATATTATTGAAATTATCTGAATCTAATAAATTTATCATTGTCTGTGGTGAATTTAACATAAATCTTCTAGAAAATTCTACCACCACTATTAGATTCAGATCATTGTTAAATTCATATAACCTTTCTAACCTATTTTATGAACCAACTAGAATCACTACTTCTTCGGCAACTTGTATAGACAATATATTTACAAATTATGAACCAATCGATAAGTCAATTATTAATATGTTAAATTCAGACCATTGCGGACAACTTGCAATTTTTAAATTATATAAAAAAAGTAGTGATGATAAATTACAAAAAATAATGTTTATTCCTGTAAATAGAACTCGTATTGAGAAGTTTAGAAGTAATATAACAAAAAAGCTGACATATTTACCTTATAATGACAGTCCAGATGCGCTTTACAACACATTATTTAAATTAATTAAAACTGAATTTAATGCTATATTTACTTCTAAGACAGTCAATCGTAAAAGCTCTGCAGTTTTCAATGATTGGGCAACAGTTGGAATTCATAAGAGTAGGCGTAGACTGTATGAACTCTATAATGAAAGGACATTCAATCACAGTAATTCTTTTGTAGCTTATGTTAGCGCCTATTCTTAAATATTTAAAAAAGTTTTTTATCTGGCTAAATCAATATTTATTAAAAATAAAATAAAAAGCGCATCTGATAAAATCAAAATGACGTGGAATATAATAAATAGTGAAACGGGTAGACTTACGAAGCGCAACTCTGACTTAACCTTAACTGATGGTATTAATACTATTCAATCTAATCAGGAGGTTGCCAATTTTTTCAAGAAATTTTTTGCTAACATTCCTGTTTCTACAACTAAGTCACTTCTCTCTTCTCCGACAATTGCCGAATCATTACTTAAGAAAAATGTTATGGAATGTAAAGAAAACTTTAAGTTTACTACTGTTAATAAGAACGATATCATAAAAACATTCAAATCTCTAGATATTAAAAGAACTGCTGATCTATGGGGGATCTCTGTCAAGGTGATCAGTTCTATAATTGATGTAGTCTCGCCTTACTTAGCAACTATTTTTAATATTTGTATTCAACGTGGCGAGTTTCCTGACCTAATGAAACGTAGTAAGATTATTCCGGTGTTCAAATCTGGTAGTACTTCTGACCCCAGCAATTTTAGACCTATTTCAGTACTACCAACTCTTAGTAAAATTTTTGAAAAAGATATTTTGAATCAAATGTTACTCCATTTTAGTACACATAAATTGCTGCATAACAAGCAATATGGATTTACTAGGGGTCGCTCAACAACAGATGCGGGTATCCAGCTTGTGAAGAATATTTTTGAAGCCTGGGAAGAGTCACAGGATGCCTTAGGTATATTCTGTGACTTAACCAAAGCATTTGATTGTGTACAGCATGACACTCTGGTCAGGAAACTACACCACTATGGTATAAGAGATGCCGCACTCAATCTTCTGACATCGTACTTGAGCTATCGTGTTCAGAGAGTTGACGTGAATGGCAAGAGATCTCCCGGGGCCCTGGTAAGTATGGGGGTTCCACAGGGATCTATTCTGGGGCCTTTTCTCTTCCTCATCTACATAAATGACCTGCCCTATCTTGTAAACAATGATCATGAGATAGTATTTTTTGCTGATGATACTTCTTTAATTTTTAAAGTTAAACGACATTCTTCAAATTATGACGACGTTAACAATACTCTCTCCAATGTAGTGCATTGGTTTAGTGCTAATAACTTAATGTTGAATAGTAAAAAAACGAAATGTATTAAATTTACAACTCCCAACTTAAAAAGTGTAAAAACTGATGTACTTTTACATGGGGAAGCGTTAGACCTTGTAACTACCTATTACTAATAATAAACATTATTATTAATTAATCATAATTAAGATGAAAATAAAACGTTTAAGAACGTTTAATCACAATAACAGTTAATAATATATACTTAAATTTAAGAAATTTAAGTGTTAGTATGAAAAAATGATATTATCAAAAATTGATAAAAAAAATAGTTAAAAATCACTTAAAATACTCAAAAAAGGATATTTATTAAAAATATAGCAAGATACGATCACTATTATGTCATATTATGTCATATTAAATATAATTCCATACTTAGTGATTTCTAAGGGAAGTATTATGTACCGTGCGGGCACACAATTGTATGATCGTACATATATAAGTACAGAGGTCGATCGCGACTCTTAGTACTATGGTGAAAGTACATTGTATGAACGTCCCATACCAATATCATATGGAAGTAAGGTCTAATGGATAAAAGTAATAATATGTGAAAGCTCAGAGAAAAAATAATAAATATATGTAAATATAATGAAGAGCAATGAATGACTTGGGACTTTATGAGAGATATTACTATGGAGTTGCATGGTACTTCTGTACGACGATATGGTCTACGGTAAACGTGGAACCATGAATGGATATGTCTTGAGTGGAGGACATATCATCGATAGCTGGTGGTAGTTGGCGTCTTAGTGTATTGCACTATGATACGTCGACTGATCATCTGACTTTGGGGAGTCTGGTGGTGGCTTGCGTCTTAGTGTATTCCACTATGATACGTTGGCTATTGCTTGGCTTGGGTGGGGGTCCGTTGGTGGTTGGCGTCTTAGTGTTTACGCTATGATACGTCGACTATCATTCGGATCGTGAAAGAGTATGTTTGGACACTTCGTGTGTTCCGAGTATATTCTAAACTTTGGAGCCGAAGTTGATTGGAGTTATATTGGTGTGGTGTGAGGGTGTGCCACCTACGCGATAGTCACATTGATGCGTGCGGCTATATGCAATAATGCGTCTTGTGGTAGTTGCGGGGTGATCTGCGCCTAATATCATTGCATCGTATGATTCTGGTTGACGGAGGTTCGAGGTGATGATGTCCGCTGTGTATGCGGATAGGGTGTATGTTGGCGTGTTGACCTGTGATAGTTGTATTGATGCATGTTGCATTTAGTGACATTGCGTCTTACGACATTTGCTTGGGAGACGACGCTATTCATAATGGCCGAGTCTGCGTCTCGGTTTGATGCACATCTCAGTAGATTTGTCCAAGTCGGGTTCCTGATGACGGAACTGCAGACTGTCTGACCTCTTTATACGTTTTAACATAATTAACGAATCTCAGTAAAGTTCCCACCGTTCGAACGAATAATGGCAACTTGCTGGTGGGTGAGACAAACTTGATCGAAAATAGATTATACTCAACGTCAGAGACACTGACAAATAAATATATGTTGCCAATTATAAACGCTTCTGATGGCTAAACATAAAAATCACAACTATGGCTATATCTGACTATTTCAATGGTTGGTGGAGCATATGCGTTTACCTCATGTGGATGGTAGCTGGCGGGAGTAAAACCTCTCAAGGCTGCGGCGATGCCGTGCAACGTTTTAACCATACCCTTGGGGTGAGCAATGACTCATAACGCGCTCTGCGACGAAATGTCGTGCTAACCTTTTTAATGGTGGTGATGCCAAAACACTAACAATCACGTCTGCAGTCGCGGCGATCTGGCAAAAGTGGTTGCGCTTACGGAGGGCTTATTATATCATAGGGCCAGAGTGCCTGATCTTTAACACATGCCCAAAACCGTATTGACGTACATTCACGAAGACTGGATTTGTCGTCGGCTTGTATGACGTTTACACGCATTGACATGCGCGACTTTGGTCAAAGTTTGTGCTTACGCACTGCCAAGGGGCCAAGCCCTCTTTATGCTGGTAAAACAGCTTTGCAATGGACTTCGGTCCTTTCCCCAACTTTTTGTCCCTCTTCTGGGGGGGGCGCAATATGTTGGTTGGCGCTCACCGCACACGGCGTTGGTGAGTGTTTTCATGGAGCCGTGTGCCTTCCCTACATTTTTTTAAAATGTGGGGGAGCTGTAGACTTGTATCGGGTATGTAAAATTGATGTGAGCCCTTTTCAAGAGAGAAGGGATATTAGTTTAAAATTATATTGTGAGTCCTTTACAAGCGTGAGAGGGAGTATACTATATACTCTGAGCCCGTCTCAAGCGAGTCGGGATTAGTTAATAAGAAAGCAATCTGGCATTATCTCTGGCTTATACCGCAACTAGTGAATATTTATCTATCCAAGATACACCTAAAAGAATCAAGTTACTAAATGAACACAACGTAAATGAGGTCCTACCGAATCTGACGATCACAATAATATTTCATACGGCTAATTATTACCTTTAGAAAGATCCTATAGAAAGATCAATAAATTATCTTGGTCACGTAATGATGTTATATGATTTATTCATATAACGGGGCAGAAATATATATAAGTTTAATTATATATATGCATAAAGGAGGGTTCAGTTACAACCTCATTGACTCGACTGTATTTCTTGGCATAACTGTAGATGCCAAATTGCAGTGGGGCCCCCATATTAATAAACTGTCGAGTAGACTTAGCTCAGCAGTCTTTGTAGTCAAAAAAATTAGACAGTTGACTGATGTGTACGGCTCGTCTGGTATATTTTAGCTATTTCCACAGTATAATGTCTTATGGCATTCTACTTTGGGGAAATGCAGCCGATATAAATTTTCATCCTGCAAAAGAGAGCTATTCGAGCGGTTTATAACCTGGGCCCCAAAGACTCACTAAGAAACCTGTTTAAAGAAATAAAAATATTGACTGTAGCTTCTCAGTACATACTTGCTAATGTTATGTATGTCCACAAAAATAAGAATGACTTTTCAAGATTTAGTAATGTGCATGATGTAAATACTAGGAACAAGCATAAATTAGTTCTACCCTCAACTAGATTGCGTAGAATAAGTAAATCTTTTATGGGACAATGTATACGCTTTTATAACAAAATCCCAGAAAACGTTCAAAATGAATCCGTTGCTAAATTCAAAAAACTTGTAAAGGAACGTTTGTGTGTTAATGGCTATTATAGTATTAGTGATTATATGAATGATAACACACTCTGGAAATGAATTGATCGCTCCAGGCTCTTTCAAGTGGAGTTTAATAATTGTACACATATTTGTAATTTTTTTGGCAAGTAAAAAAAATAATGTCCCGCTGAGTTTCTTACGCCGGTTCTTCTCAGGTCAGTGGCTTACCTTCCGAACCGGTGGTAGAGTTTTTTGACTATCAATAAGTAAGTGATTGCTTCTATATTGAATAAAGATATTTGACTTTGACTTTGACTTAGTAAGGATAGTAAGGATTTTATGAACTTTCAACTTAAAATAATATTTTATTACTAAATTGATATAATTCAACAATAGCCTTTAAAACTTTGATGACTCTCTGAATCTATTTCTTCTAAGTGTTGTCATTGAGTATGTCCCAACGCTTACGAAATTAAACATTGAGAATCCGTCACGTTCCATGACTACGCGGTAGGTTCTTGCATGTCCATATGAATAGTAGCGTTTCTACGGGCACCATCTCTCCGATGGAGAAGTGTATATGCATGCCTGAACAGTTGCGAAACGGAAATACCACGGAAATAATACGGCAACCAAATACTTCACTGGTATAGGCTGGCTGGCGTACAAAGTAATTAATATAAGAAAAGAAGATGATTTATTCACTGATCTTTCAAATTAAAGAGCTACCCCTCATTCGCTACACTGGAAGAGTTTTAGATTTATTGTGAAATAGCTGTGAACGCGACTTCAGCGGCGTGGAATCTAAAATAAATGAAATTTCTAAAATAAAAGAGGCCTAAGTTACTCCTTAGGTATTACATCAGCTATTTGCCAGTAAAAGTCCCGCCAAAATCTATCTAGCCGTTTTAGCGATTAGCCGGAACAAACAGATAGAAAAAAATTTAAAACATCAAAAATTGTAAAAAAAGAATATTTTGATATATGTACTGTGTAAACATTCTTATGGATTTAGTAAAAAATGGTTATTTTAATATTACAAACAAACAATCCAATTTTATTTATCTGTATACATTAAAATTAATGGAATTATTTATTAAGACAATCAGTCTACTCTATTTTTCAGAACAATTCGTCCTGTACCCAGGTACCCAGGGAAGTATTGTTAGATGTAACATTATCGTAGAAGTAGGGACTGATATATAAAAAATGTATGGTAACAGTATTTAGAAACTCAAATACTAGTTTTTGCGGATATATAACACGAATATTGTGATTTATTCTGTCATAACTATGAAATATCTTAGAGATCTCCACGGCATTTGCATATTTCATTCTTGGTACGTTTCATTGCAGTGCAGAGCGTGATCTATACGTAACTTAGGTGTCTGCAGTGAATCCATTCCAAATATCATCTACGCCTTAAGCCAGTAACAAGGGTCCAAAACAGTGTCGTAAGTACAGTTTTAATAATATTATTGATGTGAAATCCCGTTTAGTTAATAACGTTAGCTGCAGCCGCAGGACTTGAAGCAAACCAATTCTTAAAATATAAATTTAATAAAAAGAAAAATTACAATAATTCTACAACTAAACTAAACTAAAGTGATTATCTCGGTCGAAGTGGGACCGAAGAATAATAAATTCCAATTCCGATTCCGTCTTTAAGTAGGTTACATATTTGGAACTACGTGATTCTTGCAAGGGCGTCGGGCCTGCTGACTCGGCGCTTCGTGACACGCGGCTCCGCCGTGTGCGTCTTTAAGTAGGTTACATACTTTTAAGTAGGTTACGTAATTAGTTGACACACTATCGTCTCAGTGTTTGGAATTAAATGTGGTATAAAGGTGGAAAGATTTACGCATGATAAAGACATAACCTTCCGTTAACACATTGCTGCTTAAAATGTAATTCTAAATTATGTAGGAATGTGTGTTTTTTGCAAATTTATTTGTTAATTATATGGCCGTGATAGCTCAGTGTTTGGGCGCTCATCATTGGTCAAAGTCTAAGTAAAAATTTATTTATTCAATATAGACTTAATTTAACGTAAAAAAAAATTACCAACAAATATACCATAGTTAATTCAATGTACTCGAGCAACATGAATTCGATCCCTTAAGTGCTGACATATCACGAGCATATTTTCGAAATAATAACAAAAAAGTAGTTTTGAACCTATGTGAAGTCCGCCAATCGGCAGTGGCCGTGTGGTACTAGACCATGATACTCTCTGTACAGAGGAGGCCTTCGCCCAGCAGTGGGATGTGTTACTTTACTATTTTTTTTTTAATTATATCGTCTTCAGTTAATTGCTTTTAGCAAAATCAGGTAAACAATTGCAATATTAATAACCTAAATGCTAATGGTCGATCTGGTATACTTTCATTTGATATAAAATTTTACAATCTGAATGGAAATAATAATTAAATATTACCTAGAGTTTAGTTCTTTAAAAATCCGTAAGCGAAAATAACAGTATTAAAATTTGTAGTAAAATGTACGAAAGTTTTTTGCCGCCGCGATACTAAGGCTGATGCCACTCCGACGAGAAATACAATAACTTTTGAAGGATTTACAGGAAAAACTAATGCAAAAGGTTTTCACCCTAGCTTTCTCCACCCCCGCATGTATTACTTGCGAGTATTGTTTCATTCATCATAAAATATTATCACTACGAAAAAAGTTATAACGGGATTAGGTAACAATGACATGCACGGGCACCCTACCCATGTCTGCCGATGACACGTTGAAAAGCTCATAGTGCAATGTACCTCATTGAATGTGGTTGGAGGGTATAAAACTAGAGGAAGAACGAGAATGATTTGGATGGACTATGTGAAGAAAGATATGTCTGTGAATCGGATATGTATTCAGATGACGGCTAAGATGAAAGTGGAAGGATAGGACATGTTCTGCCCACCCCCATCTAGTGTGGCAGTAGGGCAGGAGAAAGAAGAAAGTCCCTAAGTTACGTTTAAACATCAGAAATAAAGTGAAGCTGTGGTCACTCATAAAAGCTCTGATTAAAAAATGCAAAAAGTTAACTGCAATTATATATCACATCGTAAGGTTGAGATCGAAAAGCTTTTGCTTACATGTTTCTAGAGAGTTTTAGTATTATTATGTACTTGTAACAAAAAGTAGAAAAATAATTAAATACAATAAGAAAAATTTAAAATAATAAATTGATTGTATCGCTTTACTGTTGACCACAATTTTTTTTATAATCTTCGTCACCAATAGGGTACATTGTTCATCTGCAATATGTCGTATTTGAACATTGTTAACGCAAAGTTATTTAATGTTCACAGGATAACTCTGTTGGCAGCATTTCTTTGACTGATAAAAATATTACGAGTGATTAAGATGGAAAAATTCTGTTGTTTATTTACAGCTTTATGATAAATTGTGTTTTGATTTCCCTGACTTATAATGTGGCTTATAACCTAGGGCGTGTATTAGTTAGGACATTATTAATAGGCTTGTGGTTAAATTATGTTTGGAATTTGATGTGTTTCACTAACTCCATCACATAGTGAAATAATTATTATTATTCTGTAGCATGTCCCTGTGAAAATAGGGCAATGAATACACGTTGAATAATGTTATAAATATGTATGTGTAGCTCAATATAGGAGGATTTGTTACAATTGTTTGTAATAAGTACAAATAAAAATCTGATTGAATATAACATTAAACAGGATTTACTTATAAATAGTGTTGTGAACAGAAAAATATCAGGTTTTAGTTCAATTTCTAATATTCATTAGGGCTTTATTAGATTCTTACCTATTATCAATGACATATGAATTAAAAATTCGTTATTCCGGAAGAAATTGGTAAATAAATTAATTTCTGTTTTTTAAATTACAAACCCTTCCGTACGTACGTATTTGGGCAGGTCCGTCCGGATAAGTACCACTACCTCACAGAAGACTGACATAAAGTAGAAGTGTTACAGTTCTGCGTTACGTCTGGTGAGTGAGGTAGCCGGGGCCCTTAATGGCCTCCTTAAATGGCTATCATTGATGCCTTACCCATATTAGACTGGCGAAGACGATTATATTATTTGGAAAGGATTTTAGAAGGCATGTCTCTGGAAATAAAGAGCTTAATTAAAACCCTCACGGTCACCGGCTAGTCGAGGGCCATTAACCTCAAATGAAGAGGAGCCCGATATCCGCTAGGGAACGTACATATATAGGGCATTACTTCACTTAACCGTTATATCCCAAATTCCGTACACACATTTTTATACCACTAATAACACAGATGACGGAATTAAATTAAACGATGTGATCGAATTTCCATATAAAACATAATGCTTCATACTTATCTTTATATAATAAAGACAAATATCTCATTATTAAAGAACAAATTAAATAGTGCGAAAAATTACAATGGTTTCTGTGCACATATTTTTATAGGATGCTTACAAAGTAGTATTAACTGTTGTATTGGCATTAGAATACTTTTCTGCTAGTTCATGTAATTTTCGCTAGCCGTAGTTTCCATTGGCATATCGCATCGCGAAATATTCACATCAGGGGAAGAAGAACAAAATTGTACCTCTATCCCATGGGTAATTCCCGTTTTTTATTTTAAAAATAAATCGAAAAGTGCTAACGTCTTTTAGATACAACTAATGATGAATATTGTCACTTTTGGGGTGAAATACGAATGTCGAAATCATCGTGCGAATAACATCTCCAAAACGAAGTTTGCTTTCAAATTCAAATATATTTGTACAAAATAGAAGCACTACAATTACTTATTGAATGTCAAAATACTTCTACCGATTCGGAAAAGAAAAGCCACTGAGCTGAGAATAAACGATGAAAGAAACTCGGCGGGGTCGCTGGTTCTATAAAATTCAGAAGTATGAAGTGGAGAGATTCGTGAATTTCATCCTCGGTTTCAATTCGCCATTCTCCAGTCAGTCACGAGGTTATCTAATAGTTGTTACCTAGTATCTAATAGTATTTGGTTTGGGTCGGTGGTGAAATCCGCTTTTAATTATTTGTGACCACGGTTTGGTTTCATTCTTATGCAAAAGTGTCCGAATCTGATGAGTTCAGTGCTCTTTATTTATTCCTTCGGTCCGTCCGTACTGTTAAGTAAATCTTTCTAATTGGTTTTTAAATTACTTTACTGTTTGTCTTCATACGAAAAGAAACTATCGTTATTAAAATCTAATATAGCAAAGCAAGTTTCCTCAAATCGCTTACTGGGTAATAAATCCGCCCGAAGAACATGAAGACTACAGCTCTTTTAAAACAGGAGTTTTAGCCAAATGTCATTCACAATAACATTTGGCTAAAACAAATATATTCCTGTATAATATAGACGATGCCTTAATTACACTATTGGAAAATAAGTTTGGACCAGGTTTCATATATGTATACAGGCAGACACTTCAAGCGACAATAAAATAATTATCACATTTTATCTCAGCGTTAGGACACAACTAGAAACAGACCCTTAAAGGTAACCACCTGAATAAACTAATACATTAGGCTAAATAGTCCAACTTCAGACTGCCACATTTTCAAACAATATTTCACTTTGTACCGAAGAGAAGCAACTTTCCCTCATAATGCGAGATTGTTTGCAAACAATTTAGTTGTAATAACGCTGAAATGATTTCTTTGTGAGGGTTATAACGAGAGCCCTCGGGTTAAATTGAATATGTCTTTTGTCTTGACGTCATTAAGTGAATATGATTCGTTTATTAATATGTTGATTTCCAATATTTTGTGTAAGAAGATGGTAAATGAACGGGCGTTTTTTTTTTTTTAAATAAGTAATAATAAAGTCTAAGCATTACACAATTAAATTGTGCCATTCCCTTGCCTCACGGGCAATTTTCGTTGGTCTTCTATGAGACGTTGGTACTCTGCAGATCAGCGATGCTCGTCCGTGCAACAGTTAGATCTAAAAAGAATATTTTCTCTAACTAATCGATCTCGGTCCTTTTGTAGTTAATTAATAAATTTCTTGCTACTCACCTAAAATAAAATATATTATTTGCTTATCTTATATCCTTATATCGTATTTCTGCACCTTTCATTTTGGCAAATTATTCCCTTGGGAATGTTAAAATAAGCGACATATATCTTTTGATCGCGTTGAGTTAGAAGTTAGATTTTTTCATAGCTTCAAAGAATTGCATTAAATTTATTTTTTTCTCAAGATTGCTTGCCACCTCATCTAAGAAAAGGTGCAAAAAAACCTCTTTTATCTTTTTCTTACAAGTTTATCGCTCTAATCAACGTAATTTATACAAAATAGGTATAATCTAATATATGTATTATCAAGTAGTGTTCTATCATTTCATGACAACAAAACCTCCATTTTCCGAGCAATATTTGAACATTTGAGTTGAAATATTTGCTCGAAGCTTAATTATTACAAGAAACGCGACTATATTATATAAAGCGTCGCAAAAGGAAATATAATAGGAGTCGTGACATCACGTCGTCTCGTAATATATTGAAAAGGAATATACTGTACCGTGTAACATGTGGTTTTAGAACTCTGGGTATGTTAGAATATGGCAACCCAATTATACCTATTAATATTTGCTACAAGTGAACAATGCAACCTTTATTAATTCACTGGGATAAAACAAAAATTTGTATACACACTTTGCAATTTGCTTATTATGTAATCTTACAACTCCCACATAAATTGTCAAAGTTCTATGTAATGGTAATAAGCCCCAAGAAAAATAATAATTCGTATAAACTCTCTAGGGATTCTTTATTATATAGCCTGTTATGATACGTATAAAATGTATGTGCCTCTTATTTTATGTAATTCTACTTTTAGCATTAATTTCGATATAAATTACACTGGAAGTAAAAGCTGTATACTTAGATAATGCCATTGTCATTTTTGGCCACGGCCAATAATTATTAGCTGAGGGGGTGAAGTGAAAATTGAACTATACTGAAGTACTGTAAATCATAAATCATTGGTTTCTTTCAAATTATACGCAGGTAAAACCTAGTGGGGATTGCTAGCTATAAATGCATGAACGCCCAAAAACGAGAAAAACAATATGTTCATCGCATAATGTTTTTCCACAAATCGAACAGCTTCAGCATTTCGAGACGTTATTGCGTGTACACAAATACGTGTATATATGTACTTACTAAACAAGTACTATTTTTATTCTGTGACGACGACTGAGAAAGTGTTGAAAATGTTTCATTGCATAGTTATTGAGGGAATTAAGGCTATATTTTTACATGTACGGAAACAAGGGCCCAGTCGTAAAAGCCACTTCGAGTTTGACTGTTTTACATGCGTTCTACATTTGTATTGTATAACAAACAGGTGGAATAGATGTGGCAAGTTTCCTCTTTGTAGGTTTTACGTTTAACCTCCTAAAGCAAAATTAGATTAAGAGCCAACAGCCCAATAAATTATTAGAACAGTGTGATTTTGAATAGTGATTATATATAAGCTTGTACAGATATAGATTAATGCGAAGTAATAATCCAGAGCTCTGACGGAATGACGCTCGATTATAACGCCCCAACGAAGTTTAATTTATCAACCACGCGTAAAATTAATATACGTTCGCACTGTATGCTGTGGCAATTTGAAGTATTTGAGCAAGTGTAGAATGTTTCTTGTTATTCTCTGTAGATAGTCAGAATATCTTATACAAAAAACCCGCCGTTCCGTACATAATTTGTGAAAAGGGCAAAAAACTCATGTCTTTTGTATGGTAGCAGCACTTAAATATTTTTTTATTCTGTTTTCTAATATTTGTCGTTATAGCGGTAACAGAAATACATCATCTGTGAAAATTTCGACTGTCTAAATAAAGTCTAAAAAAAATTAAAAACTATCAAGGTTCATAAGATACAGCCTGGTGACAGACAGACAGATAGACAGACAGCAGTCTTATTTAGGGTTCCGTTTTATACGTTGGGTACGGAACAAAAATAAACTGAAAAATAACCTTGCAAAAATTCAGATATCACTAAAATTCAGGTTTCACACACATAATAATTGCTAAAATTCAGGTTTCACTTCTTATATGAAATGTCTAGCGTTTTTTGCAACAGAAAATTGAGATTATTAGAAGGTTAATGCTGATGGTATTAAATCGGCCTTTGTACATATTTTGTGAGCATAAAGAGTAAATAAATACGTTGACGTCAAAAAAACTCCGCGGCAATACATGGGTATCTGTGTTTTATCTGATACCCAGAAAATAAGGTACGTGTCTGAAGTACACACAACGGAATAATCAGCTCAGTGGCTTTAACTGGATGACAAAAATATCCTACGAAATGAAACTTGTTTACCAGTTTTCGTGTGAATAACATGTTGCTAAACCTACATTTCAGGATGTTTTTTTAATGCAATAAATCCGATAAAGGTGGAAAAATAAAACAGCAGACTCGAACTCATGCAGGTAAATGCTTTTCTTTACTATTGTCTACTACCAAAAATAAGTAAAGTAGTAAGATGTGGATATATTCCAGTATTTATTTGCAATAACAATAAAGCGCTCGTTGGAATTCGCAATACCGTCATTAAAATTATTTTATATCATTTATGAAAAAGAACGTAGCTAACTCATTTTTTATAGCGCTTGTCAAGGAATTACTACGAAATTAAAAATTTATACTTACTCGTAGTTGTTACTTGCTCTTTTGATGCACCGATGTCCATTGCCACAGAATTCATAGGAAATTCAGCATTAGTCCTAGACGTATTTTATGGACACAATGAATAGGGTCCGAATGAAGCAACATTCGCTTAGGTCATTGTTGGTCAACCCTCGCATGAACCGGTATATAAAATATATTATTTCAATGTGTGGTGTTAGAAATACATGCATATATGCAATGATGTTTAATAATATAGACGACGCTTGTCCATACTGCGTGACGTTTAAAAATTGTTCCGCTTTACATCATACGGCATATTATATAAGTGAATATGACACCACGTATTTGTATATCATTGTGTGTTTATCGCAAATATTTTTTTTACATTCAGTTAAAGTAGAACGTCCTTTCTTGCGAGTAGCAATCACGGTTAAGCTTTCGGACCTGAAACGAATTAGTGAAGCTTAATGGCTTACAACATTTTGCAGTTCCTCTGACATTTAAAATGAAAATAAAAGGAAAGTAAAAAAAATTGAGAACGTATTCAACAGACATCCCTTATGCATGTATGTTTTAATTTTTCCCTTTCAGGACACAATCATTTTAGTACAAACTATTGCCAATTACGGTAATGTTTTTGTTGTTGTCACTGGATGAACACAAACCTACATGAAAGTTACATTAGTTAACCTTTAAGCCGGAAAAGGCATTTAATGAGGATTGAGATTCTGATTCTGCGCTTTATTTGATCGAATTTAAAATTTAAGGGGATGTTACGTTGGTTGAACTTTTGCCTGTATGGTGGGTTGAGATTCTCTATCCGACCCCTACGAATGATTTGATTGAATTTAAATTGAAACGGATATTACTTTTGTGTTGATGCCCTTTAACTTAGTTCGTAAACAGTGTAATTGAAATTTCTCAGCCTGTGTAACTTTCACACACGTAAACATGATGTAGACATGTTATCTTTCACCTTTATATTTAGGCAGGTTGGTAAAATAACGTACTTCTATAAAAAATTTGGCTTAATAAATGTTTTAAATCTATATATCCGTAGCCTTAAGACTGCGTTAGTATTTTGGTACTTTATATAAAGTGAAAATATACTGTTTAATTTCGAAATAAACTGTTTTAAATAAGTCTTGATTGATTGCTAGTTTTACTGACGCGGTTTGTCTGTTAAGCATGGTTTGTCTGTGACTCAAAATACATGTGGCGTAGCAACGGATATCGCTTTCGGATATTATTCCAGTGCGGATAGTGTATACCTTCACTGTCCCTATCTTTTATTATTTAAATATGTACTAAGGCGTTCCGCAGAGCCGTGATAGCTCAGTGTCCGGGCGCTCGCCTTTAATTCAATATACTCGAGCAACCTGAGTTCGATCCCCGGTGCCGGCACCAATGAAGTTTTTAACTTTAAGTGCTGACTTATCACGTGCTCCGCGGTGAAGGAAAACATCGTGAGGAAACCTGCATATTTTCGAAATAATAACAAAAAAAAATTCGAAGATATGTGAAGTCCGCCAGTGCGCATGGTGAACTATGCCCTAATACTCTCTGCACAGATGAGGCCTTTGCACAGCAGTGGGACATAAATATAATTGTATTAGGCTGTAACTAATCAATTGAGATTTTGAAAGATATTTTTATTGTTTTTTTGCCTGCTTGAAACCGGGCCATATTCACCTCCTTGTGTACGGGCTCCCTACATTCACCTGCGGAGGACACGTACACAGCCAAAAAGAGGGTGCTCGTCAGCAGATATCGCAGGTAAGCAACTCATTGACGTGAAGTTATTAATTAACATTTAAAATTAATTAACGATCAATTAGAAAACAACACACATATGAAATTTTTCACTACACGACCACCTACTATTGTAAAAAATTTAATTAGTGCTACAGACAAAATAAAGAGGAAAGAGGCCCGGCGACTGGTCTCTACGTGATGACGTAATTTTAGTCAGTTCCGATGTAATATCTACGTGGGCAACTAATTTTACCGTCAACAACGTTGAGATTTTCAAATTTTGATGTCTTCTGACAAATCCTTTAGACACTAAACTTAAATCGCGGCTCTGTAATCGAGTACTGAAAGTTAAATCTAGTGTTTGTTACTTTTAGAATTGAAAAGCTACGACGGTGAAATTATCTTAATCGAAATCTTGAGCCCACTACGCTGGTTAAAATAAAACTTTCAAGAAATGTCAACAACACCCAATGACCGGTTTTTTATAAAAAAGTTATAAAAACCTACTTGCAATTTTGGTCCAGTTTTTAACTACGTTCAGATTAAAATTTAATACATCCTTACTAATATTATAAAGTCGAACGTTTGTATGTATGGATGGATATTTGTTACTCTTTCACGCAAATACTACTGAATGGATTTTAATGAAACTTTAACATAATATAGTTTATACATTAGAATAAGACATAGGCTATAATTTATATACATATATTTTATGTATATCTGTCTTTCTATCTGAATGTTACGCCTTTAGCCTATTCTACGCAGACATAGTCGCAGCGATACCAAGCTGTCACATTTTTTTAATTATACTTCGTGCAAAAAAATATTTTACCAACTTTGCTCCATACACGTGAAGAGTAACACCAACTGCCACGCATGAAACTTGTATGTACGTAATTTGCTTTGTCCATATTCTTAGAGTTAAGCGACATGGACGACTAACATGGAAGGGCCAGTGCCTGTAATAGATGCATTTTAATTCTGTATCTACTAAGTTTTACAGTTGCGAGAAACTTACACATCGTTGTATCACGCTAAGATACAGACGATTGTGTTTATAGGAGTGGAGTGATCGTAAAAGTTACTCGTAAATTAATCGCTGTTCTTTAATTACTCCTTAGATGAGTGGCAGTTTGTTTTAGATGTCGAGAAAAAGCAATGTTGCAGTCGAGTACGTCATTGTCGTTTAATGAGCTCGGAGGTCATTGAATTATATGTCGCAACAGTAGGTATGTTATTTATTACAAGTGTTAGTTTTTTCCGTACACTTACACGAATACTACTCGGTTGTACTTTGTCTCTATTCATACATCAATTTCTTTAAAAGCCAATTATAGGAATATTCTCAGGTGGTGAAAATGTATAAACCCTATGCTCAGTTACGTTCCACTTAATCATAGAACTTTGCGAATAGCGACGTAAAGTTTGGCAATTACAATAGCAGCGCGCCGCTTTCAAAGGCACCGCTATTTTGAATCCTCCAAGTTGCCTAACAACTGGGATTCTGTCAGCACGCAGCACGGTAACAAACTTTATATTGGCTTCTACAAACATGTGCATAGCTCAACCTAATACCAATATGCATATATTCAAGCTAACTAATGAATCGGCGGTACAGTTTATGTTGCAAACATGATTCACATGTTCTGCCGATCCCACCTAGGCGGGATATGGGCAGGAGGATGATGAGATGACACATGTATGACCAAGTGATAAACGAGAACCTTGATATGGTTCGATCTTTTTTAATTTATGCAACGTAACAGCTCGTGCTCCAAGGTTAGGTCGACCGGGGCTGTCTGAAGTCCTGCGGCTTGGCTGACGATCAGCTGCAAAAAGCTTTTATATTTTTATTATTGTTAGATAAGCCCCACCGAAGGCTCACACTCGCTTCTGATACCACGCCTTACAGGACTCATTAGTCGTTGGTTGGCCCAAAAACACGTCACTTATGCTCTGATTGAACCTTGCTATAATTGTCAAATACAAGAGCAGCTCCCGTGGACCTACCGATAAGCACCGTATGTGGAAAATCGTGGAGGTTTTAGTCAGTGCGAGTCGGGATTAACCCGTCCTTGCCCCCGCTCGAATTGACGAGTGATCGTGTTAGATTCATAATCTTTTAATAAGTATTATGAAAGACCAAAGACATTTAACTGTAATAGACTCCACCAAATGACAAGCTAACGACATTAGATACTAATCAGAATAGATCATTGGTTTCTAGTACAGTAAAGTAATGGCCAATGTACGTTCCTTAGCGGATAGCCTGTCCTTCATTTGTGTAATATTTCACCTCGATGGCTTTAGTTTTCTCTCTACTTCCCCACAAATGCCATCTAACATTCTATCCAACAGATCCAATTTATCGTGGTATACATTTGATATTGTACATCTACTTCATGTATCATAGATAAATATTTTCTTGCAAAACGGTCTGGAACGTAGCACTCCAATCAGTTTATCATTTTTCGTCTTTGTTACTATACTAAATATTTTTTCGTTATTATATGTATACACGTGAATAATGTCTGGAAACACCCAAGCAAATACGTTACTGGTCTCGACGGACGTGCCGTGTGTAAACGTGTAATATACGTTTTCATGCAAGCCTTCAATTATTGGGCGCGCTGTTTTATTAATTTCGTCTTTTTTACCAGTTCCAGTATAAAGCGGGCCAGGCACAACGTAACCAGTACGCTTGCTTTTCAGAAAGTCATCTGCATATTTTTCAGAATGCCCTTGTCAATGTATACCCAGTCGCGCAAGTCACGTTATTGAAATCTGGTGAATACATACCAGTGCCGGTGTTTTGTTTTATGAATCAAATTAAACATCTACACCCTTGTATCTTAGCGACTGTACGCTTTAGGAATTTAGGGTGTCCATAATGTTTGCAGAAATTAAAAATAATATTTGTAAAAAAAATGAGGTCCGTACCAGATTAAGATTTAGAATCAAATTCTGCATATGCTCTGTCAATATGTCCATCGTCTATAAAATCACCCTGTATATAAATAGTGGTGAACATTTTTAGGACACATTTTAGGACACATTTTTTTTACATAACATTTTCCAGTTCCAAACTAAGCAAAGCTTGTACTATGGGTACTAGAAAACTGATAAATATACTTAAACATACTTTTCTTTTGTAAATAAATACATATTATATATATATAAACACCCAGACACTAGAAAAACACCATGTTCATCACACAATATTTTTCCAGTAGTGGGGATCGAACCCACACCCTCTGGTGCAGGAGGCAGGTACACTACCCACAACGCCATTCGGGTCGTCAGTTTTGTTTTACCAGTTCTTCACGATGAACGACGAAGCCAACACTCGCTTGAATATCGGGACCGAACTGACGCCGGCGCCCTTTGCAACCCGCCGGCATACCCCGGTGACCATGCCGGCGGCACGTTTTGACGGAATGGCATGGTATTATGGAAATATTACGGGATAAAAAAGCTCAAATCTTCTAGGAACATATTCAAATAAAAATATTTGCTCAAAAATTAATTTTTCCGTACATCTAAGAAGCACAGTCGGTAGACAATTTAGATTTTTTAGATGGTTTTACCAACATAGATCTAAATTGTCTACCGTTGTTTCAGATATTCGTGAAACCGTAAAAACCACAAGACATGGTGTGCTTTTTAATCACTTCGTATCCATCTCGGTCGACTCTGTTTGTGATATAAGAAGATATATTTACACGCTATATACATAATTTAGTTGATATGCATTATTAAATAATCCTTAAGTAAAAGATAAGGCTTCATTACGTAAAATTATTTTCTGTATGTTATAATTATTTATTAATTTATGCTTCGCTCGCTCCCCGTACGTTGCTGTTTAGTACGAGCCTCGTAAGCTTAATTTCGTGATTACGACAGAAGGTTATAAGAGCAAATGGTGAAAAGCTAACATATTTAGCGTCATATATTAATCATTGTATGTACTTAATTAGTGAATTGCGCGTATGCCAAATATTTTATGAATATTGCAACTTGCCACGAGGCACGATCTTATTTTATTATTTTATCGAACGCGTATCCCCGAGGATACAAACTTTTCGTCTATATTTTTACAATTTTTAAATTTCATTTTCAGTGCAAAGAATACCAAAATTTGTAACTAAATGAAACTATTTTTTTAAAGGATACAAAAATTTGTATCTTTTAAAAAAATAATTTCATTTAATGTGTATCAATCGCCTTAATACAAGAAATGAACAGGTAATCTGCCAGGCGCAAAGATTTATTAATTATCTTTATATTTCATTCGTTTACTAGCATTTTTTTAAAGTTACCTAGTCAAACTTTCACTTTGGTCAAAAGGGTTTTTAAAAATAAAAATTACAATACGTGTTGCCGATTTGTAGGCAGAATATAATGTAATGAATATTTAAATGCATTTTACAATCATCTCTCTCACAAACAACTCTAAGAATCTATGAACTGCCCGGTGGCCATGCAAAGTCAGCGAAACAGTTCTTTACTAATCTAAGACAGAGGGCTGGGGTGGATGCAAAACTACTTTTTGTTTGTATTAAGAAGAATCAGAATAGCGAACCATGTAAGTCTGACAACCACTTAACGTTGATCTAAAACGTCTCAATTTAAGCAATACAATTGACAGTTTTAAATTATTAATACGGAAAATATTAATCCAATAATATTAAATTATTATTTGTTCTTTACCTAATGCTATTCAAAGTTACGTGTAAATTCCAAATTCAAAGCTAGTGAGTAAGTTAGTGCTAATACGCATTATTGCATGTAATCGCTTCAATACCATGTCATGTGTATTATAGTATACCTTATCATTTTTGATATCCACTAGATGATGAACACGTCGTTTCTGATGAAAAAAGTCACAAACCTTTATTAAGAAAGAATGGCGTGGCAAAACACGTGAGAAAATTGGAGGTATTTTACGACATCGTAGCCATAAAAGAGAGACGCTCTCCGTGACATATTGATGACGGCAGATTCATATCGACGTATGCACATACATTGTTAGGTGACGGAATTTCTTATGCCATTCATAGTCGATGCTAGCTGCATCGACTATGAATGGAGGAGAGGGATAATTTTATAAAATAAAAAAGTAAGATAAAACAAATCTAATGACTGACTGCTTAACAGAAAGTTTTTCGTAGCTACTCGTTAAGTCTATACTGACATATTCGCTGGTTCTTTGGCCTCTACAAAAAAGAAAGTGTCCAGGTTTTGTTTTACTCAGACATGTTTTCAAGTTCCAAAAACGAAATAAAACAAACATTGAAATTTCTTGTGATTGAAAGCTGAAATTTTATTCCTCCTGTGTTAAAATAATTATTTAACATATACCTTTGAGGCTGTTGAATGCGTGAAATGCTCACAACAAATGGACGGATGGTAGAAGAGAACGTCGTCATGTTATTCAGTAGTCTGTGGAGGGAATTTATAAAAAGCTTACGAATGTTTAGAAAACCGTGTTGTTTAATTGTTTTTAATTCATGAGCATGTATATTAATTAATATTTATAAGAGGTGTTATTTAAATTTCCAGTAAATGTTGTGACAGTAATGAAAAATATAGCATCTTAATTGTAAAAGTTAAGACAAGGACCAAATTTTATTTCTACAATTTTTTAAACATATTAACGTATGTTAGTTAAGCTTAAATATTTTTTTGTTTACTCAGGTTAACGCTTTTGTTAATTTGTCATAGCAGCCAATATAAACATAATAAATTATAAAATATATATTTTATATAAACAGGGATGATTGAGCTTAAAAACAAAAACTGTTTTCCGTCAACGAAATGAGAACGCACGAATATAATGTTAATACCTGATTAAAGCAATCGGTGATTGAAGCCCCACATTGGAATTCCCGTTCGCCATATATTTATCTTGCTTGTGTTATTCCAAATTCACGTCGAAGATTTATTCAATAACTATGCAAATGTTACTCCCGTCGCACCCAGTCTCTTCGTAGTACGAATTAATAAATATATAGCGTACCGATATCCCGATACAAATGTAAAGGAATTGTACCTTTGTCAATCTGGAATTATAAATAAGAAATATAAAATACAAAAGTCTAACAGTTGATATTTTTAATGGAAAAGGAGGAAAACTTCATACGCATCACCAAGTGATCATGCTGTATGGACACTCGCAACAACTTACAAATGTTTCAAGAGTAGGAAAAAAATTTGGTGGACTGCCAACCTTCGAATTTGTAACGGATTGGTATAGATTGGTAGAGGGTGGTATTTGGTTAATAATACTGACAAAGTCCTCAAAGCACGCCCGCTATTGATACGATAAAAATGCAAATAGCTGAAACATCTAGTCGCAAAGCCAAAAGGTAAGAGACGATTGGAAAGACGATTTGGAAAGCGCTACTTTGGATGCGGTCAAAAGGAAAGAGCTGATATTAGGGCTCTTCAGCCCTGTGATGAGAACAGTATTTCATGTTTAACCGATTCTACGCTTTGTAGAGCTGCAAGTGATGGGACGGCAGGAAATGCTGCCTTGCTCTACCGAGGAGACCAAGCTTTTTTGAAGCCAGCTTGACTTTCTCTTCCAAGGAACAGGTGAATTGACTGCAATGTCAATTCCACGATTTCCAGTCAAGTCCGTGGCAAAAAAAAGAGACGCGACGGAGATTTCTCCCTTGTGGTAAACGCATTGGGCCAAATTTTGTACAATTTAGATATTTTGCCGAGATTGTCACCTATATTGTCATCCGCTTGCAATATTTATCTATCACGCAGAGAAATATCGGACTACGACGAAGAAACATAAGCTTCATAGCCTAAACCTTTCGAGGTGCGATTATATTCCCCACAGTATATACATAGGGTATATATAGACTTAGGGAATATTATTTCATTATCAAGTCCGCCACGAATAAAAATAGCGGAATTGTTAGTATTTATTAGCAATCGTGTTTTTGTGTCATTAAATAATTTATACGTGTTGAAACTGTGTGAGGTGTTAATAGCGTTATTTATTAATTACTTAATGAAAATAACGTATTTAAAACAAAATTATAGCAATAAAAAGGAGATTGCTTTTATTATAGCAGCATATTCGCGAATATCGTTGCGAATGTTTAAAATTATTAATGTATGGAACTGAAGGTAAGTTTTATAGTAAATCATTGGAAGCGTCGTAGTATTAAAAAATTCTCGTTTGGGATAGGCACTATTTTTTATTTTTACAAAACAGTCGCTACAAGTGAAACTTTACAAGGACTGCACACTGTAGTGAAAAATTCATTTAATTCTTTTCACGCTATAAATAATGATCCAGTAGACAGGTTGCGAATATCGTAAAAATGTTAAATCGTATTAGGGTAGGGGAGCAGATGCGATTTGCGTTTGAGCTCAAATCTTAAGGACATTATAATATTCCGCACAGTCAACGTAATCGGGTCATAACGTCATGTATAATAACGATAATTTCGTCTTGGTTTAAACAAATCGTATTGGATACGGAGGCAGAATAATTTTGATACAATTTACTTTTACGCAATACCTAAAGAAAGCCAGTCTATATAATCATTCAAATATTTTTGTATATCTTATTTTTTTGTTTATATACCAATCAGAAATATAACTTAATCATATTGATAATTATGTATTTAAATAATGTGTTATCGGTGTAGACTATTTAGGGTTCCGTGCCAAAAGGGTAAAACGAGACCCTATTTCTAAGACAGCGCTGTTTATCAACAGGCTATGTCTCATGTACTGCGATAGTTAGATAGATAGTCGAAAATTTCACAGATGATGCATTTAAGTTGTTTGTTATAACAATAAATACTAAAAAATAGAAAGAAAAAATATTTAAGTGGAGCTCCCATACAACAGACATGATTTTATGCCGTATTTATAGATAATGGTACGGAACCCTTCATGCGCGAGTCTTCTACCTTCTCACATAAACCGGCCAAGTGCGAGTCCGACTCGCACTTGGCCGGTTTATGTGAGAAGGTAGCAAACGAGCTGGCGGTTCACCGGAATGTTAAATGACAACCGCCGCCCATTGACATTTTTAACATTCGTAGGTGCGTTGCCACTTTGGGCCCCGGCTACCTCACTCACCAGACGAAAAGCAGAAGTGTAACACTTCTACTTCAGACTTCACGATTTTTAATGGTGACAACTCATCTGCAGTCCCACGGCTGTTGCCCAAATCTCCATGGTTTAATCAAAATAAAATTTGCAGTTGGCATTGGATTCTATTATACAAAACCGTTGCACACTGAAATAATTTTTATTATAATATATCTAAAATGACTAACATTTTACAAAATAAGTTGACATTCTGTAATGGGACTTTCGGTTAATTGCAAATTAACAAATTTGGGCCGACTGTCGCCCGCACGAAAATTATTCAGTATGAACCAAACGCGTATACCTTTCAAAAAGCGAGACTATTTGCAAACAATTTGAGCTGTAATAGCTCCTGGTTGTTTTCCTTGTTGACAATTTTAACGAGGTCTCTGTGGACTATTGGATGTCTTTAATTCGGAGGTCATTTAGGTAAACGATATTCGTTAATTAACATCTGCTCCCAATAGGTTACATCTTATAAATAGGTGTGTAAAAGAGCCCCAAAATGTTGCTGAAATGCATATATCCCTGAAGAATTCGTAATGCCAAATACATAAATTAGAATCATTAGCGGTTAAACGTTTTTGATTATAGATAGAAACAATGAAAAGTAGGTTTTCACGTTGTGTTTTTCAAATTCATGGATTTTGTCCAATTCTAGATAACTTGAAATTATTTAACTGTGGTAGGGGCAGCTTCGGCTTTTGCACGAATGGGCGTGACATATGATACATGAAATAGCATATTGCGGTGAAATTTTGAATATTCAAGTAAAGCTGTGAACTTCTTCCAACTTTATAAATTTCATTTTAATAAGTACTTTTTTTTTCGTCCTCATTTGAAAAACCATCACAGTGTTGCATTCCGAAATATAACTCTGCTTAAATCAATGAACGGGTATCGGCAGCAGTTCTTTTGTACTCAATCTACAATGGAGTGGCGCGCCCCGACCACCGGAGCGTTATTCGATTGTGTTAGTAATTAAGATTTATGAGCACAACCCACACACATTTTGGGATTATGTCTAGATCGAAAAATGTTTAAAGCCCAATTAAGCCATGAGAATTGCTACGCCTTGTATTAAAGAAGCAAAGTAAGTACCTAATTGGCTTTCCATTAACGACAGCGTAAAGTTGGTCTTAGTTTAACACGAAACCAATAATAACCATTAAATATATAGTTTACGCTAAACCGTCTTCGACACACTTGTTTGATTTCTTAGTTTTTGATATTAACTCACTAAAACTGTAAAAATGTTTTTACATATTTTTATTTATTTCTTTTTGTTTAAATTCCTTATAAAAGTTTATTTATTTATTAGATTTTCAAGCGGTTTCTTAAATCGACCACGAGTCACGTCCAACCCCTTAGGGGCCCAGGGTTCATTTCCTTTATAATCGTTATACGAAAAAGCCACGTAGCCGCAAAATGGAGGCACACTCCAGATTTGCCGGCCCCTACGTGATCCTCATTTGGATTTTTCTGTTGTTTAAGTTTGGATGTACTCCCCGTCCGGTAAGTTTTCACTTGTACTCAAAGCTAGCTCCTACCCATATTAAACACATATTACAACTGCATTACCTACAACTCAAATTTATACACTATAATATTAATGTAAATTGCTTAGAGAGTGTTCAGAAAAGGTTTTTATGGCACTTATCATACAGTTGCAGCCTGACAAAAACGCTTATGAGCTATGAAGAACGCCTAAGACACTTCGGCTTACAATCCCTTTTCTGTCGACGAAGGTTGCGACGAAGACTCCTAGTTTCTGTATAAACTGGTTAGTGAAGATACATACTTAATATCTCAGTTAAACTTGTATACCTATAGGATTGCCAAGACCACTGAAATATACTCCATTTACATTTTTTTGTCCTAGATTAATGCTAATTTATATATATATTAATTTCATAAATTAATGAGAAATTATAATGCGGTTCATAACACAATCGTGGTAGATAGTAGTTAAAATATGATCCAAAAATTCCCCTTGACGATATTTTTTTCAAAAAAATCATAAAATTCAAATATTACAATCGACAACGTCAGGACTTGTTCTTATAGTGTTCGTATAGTATATTGAATTTAAATTTTGAAGCCAGTAGGTTGTATTGACCATATGACAACATATTCGGAAAACTTTCTAATAACCGCCCGCATCGTTCGCCGGTTTCTCTCCCTCTCGCCCTAACCCTCGGCCGTTTGGTCTCCCCTGCCGAGGGCTCCCGTCTGGTTGGGTCCTATCTATTTATGTATTATACCATATTTATATCTATATATTTAAAAATAAATATTGTATATTATTTTATTTAATGTATTGTATATATATATAAAAATATATGTTTTTGTTTTATTTATAAGCCCAACTAGACGAGAAAACAAATAAATATCCCCAAAAATAATAATAAACATTTTGTAAGGAACAGGAAATTTTGGACCTTATATCTATTAACGGCTTTTAACTACGATTTTGTTTCGTTACAGGTAATGTTTTGAAAAATACAAAATCACCATTTAATTTTAAGTTTAGGCGTAAATACTAAAAATATTTTTATAAACTTTACCAAAGTATCTGCGTGAAATACCATTCACATTTTACCAATTTAAACATCAACAACTCAACACAAACATCACCTTTCGTCACAAACATTGTATGACTCCGTGGCGCAGTTGCCAAGGTATTGGCTTCAGCGTCGTTGGTCGTGGATTCGATTCCCACACTGGAAAACTATTTGTGTGGCCCTCAGATAGTTGTTTCCCATCTGTCTGTTTGTCCACGTCAAATTTATGTTTGTAAAACGTCCTTACAACAGAGGATATTGTTATCCTAAAGTAAGGGCAATGTTTAAAAAAAAACATCTTGCAACCCAGATGTCCAAAATTAGACGATTCGTGTATTCTTCTTCGACTTTAAACTTACAAGCCACCTAACTACTGTCTAACACATCACGAGATAATCATATGACTGCTGCGATAAGAACGTCGGGCCTGATGAATTATGGAAATTTCTATCTGTTGGTCGCCGCGGCTTAGCTATTTCCATTTGGAAGCATGTCCGGTGCAGACGGGTGCGCCGCTCACCGCTCTTTAATATTCAATCTGCACCAAACGGAACACACCCTGCTCATTACTTTTTAATTGCTTTCGTCCACTTTAGATTTTATTTTCGTGTATGCATTTGTTAAATGTGTATTACATTGTCGAGGATGCATACATAGGCGACGATTTGATGGTTCCATTAAATTAGCAGCAGATGAAACTAAACAAATAAATAAGTAAATATTTTAGGACACATTATTTTTACACAATGTTCTCTAGTCCCAAACTAAGCAACGCTTGTACTATGGGTACTAGAAAACTGATAGACATACTTAAACATACTTTTCTTTTGTAAATAAATGCACATTATACATATATAAACACCCAGAAACTAGAAAAACACTATGTTCATCACACAATATTTTTCCAGTAGTGGGGATCGAACCCACACCCTCTGGCGCAGAAGACAGGTACACTACCTACTACGCCATTCGGGTCGTCAACTGATAAAAGACGTGCCTCATATGAAATAATCTTAATGGAGATGACATGATTGAAATAAAAAATCCAAAGTCACGATGATCGATGATCGAACCATGAAATTCATTAGGACTTTTGACTTATTTAAGTCTATAGTTTACGAAACTAGAAACGATGTTTTAGGGTGAAACCCATCGTTATATTCATCTGCAAAAGAATTCCCATCAAACAGTTTATCAAAAATGACTTGCAAAATTAAGACAAATTGTAAATTTTTTAAAATTATGGAATAGATCATATATTCACAAAAAACTAGAGACTTCGACAATGCCATCTACTTTCATCAAGCTTACTTTGTTATGAACTAATATAGGAATAGGGAATAATATGTTGTAGTGGTACAAAGTAATATACTTATTGAAGGAATTGACACACACACAATTAAATTTATAGATCGATCTTAATAAGATAATGGATCTATTTCGTACACTTCATTCGATGTAACAGTAAGATTCTCCTATTGTAGTTAATAGATAAGGAAGAAAAATTTGCCCGTACGAAATAGGATAGAAAGGAACATGTGTCTGGAAATGGATTGAAGATAAAGACCTCACGTCCGATAGTGATCGGTGAACATAGAGCCATTAACCTCATTTAAGACGAGGCTTATTTGTACGAGGGACGTACACAGGCCACTAATTGTATTTATTATGATTTCACCAATTTCGCTAACAAAATGGAATCGTTCACCCTTTGCGACGGGCATAACCGAGTAAAGTAAATAATATATTTGACCAAGGCGTCCTTAGCTTTTTAGCCTTTGGTTTCCGTTTATTGAAGTTTTAAAAAGACAAATGTACTTATTTTTATTGCTAAAAGTTAATCACTGCAGCCTATGGAAATCTATAACACCTGATCTCTTCGGAGGCGATATCGGCTTATATCTCCGAGTGTCGCCCTTAGCGCTATCCGTTTGACCCAATTTCGTTCTAAAGCTTTTAACGACATTGGATTAATGAAAGCTAGAGCCACGATGTTGTTTACGTACAATTTGCTGGAGATCAGCTCGGGACGCTGTGATCCAGGATCGAACTTTTAATGAGACACCCAAACACTTCCCGTTTTCGTATCAAGGTTTCGTTGAATAAACAAGAGTTTTGGTTGTGCAATTCATTCTTTTCATTTATATTTTACGTGTATGGCAATGGGGGGGCTTATCGCGCAATGGAACACCTCTATGGGTCGACGTAAGCACAGATTAAAATATAGTCTATAGTCAATAGATTTGTCAACATTTTCAAAACGAATTATAAATAAAAATATAAATAATTTCACTATTTAGATAATGGATTCACGAAGGCTGAAATACCAAGACGTTTAATTTTTTTATGTGTAAAGTTGCCAAACGAGCAGGCGGTTCACCTGATGTTAAGTGAATACCGCCACCCATGGACATCAGCTATACCCGAGGGTTGCAGATGCTTTGACAACCTTTTGAATATTCGGCTCCGGCTACCTCACTCAGCAGACGAAACGCGAAAGTAATTTTACTTCCACTTGACGCCGGTCTTCTGTGAGGTCGTGGTACCTACCCGGACGAGCCTGCCCATTCGTGCAACAGCCGAGGCTGCTGCGTGGCTCTACCACGGTTAGATCGTAATTGAGGCATCCGAGGCCGATTTTGAAGATCGGCAACTGTAAAGCTTTTCATAAATAGAAAAAATAATAAATAGAAGGTAATAAAAAAGAACTAAATAAAGTAGATTTAAAGAATGGTTGTTAGGACTTCGTTCGCCTTACGTGCAATCTTTAATCTTACTTTAATAATTCCATAGGCTTATTAAGCTACAGAATAGGGCAATTGCCCTAGCAAGTTAAAAACTTAAACGGTCCGAATATCATGATTGAATCCGAAAAGGAGCATCTTTATATCAAAAACTAATTATCGTGCTGTAATTTAGTAGTAAGACGTACGTCCTATTTAGGGCTTTCGTATATATCCGTATATATCCCACCCATAATATCCTAAGCTTGTATTTCCTTTGGTCTAGTAAGCCCCACAGTTATAACGGTTATGCAGGTTATACCCTTCAGGTAGTTCAAAATAAGGTCTTCCGCCTCGCAACCAGTGCTAGGTGGTATCAACTTAACGTCAACCTGCATAGTGATTGTAGAATTCCGATTCCACCCGAATCCTATCAAGAATTAACCAAACGGTTCATCCGAAGCGCCGAAAACCTCTGGAAGTAAACGCAGCAAATTACCCACATAAACGCGGTTTACGTCACCTGCGCAACGTCGTCATTGTCATCCATAATAAGAGAATTATCGGCACGAGCTACCAGCGGTATTTGCGGGTCGATAGAACTTAGGGACCTTCAAGAAAAGAGCACACTCCTACCTCAAAGGCCCGTAACACAATTGCGACTACTCCGATGTTGCAAGCCTCCATGGGGGCGGTGATCGCTTACCATCAGGTGACACGCTTGCACGTTGCCTCCTTTTGCCATAAAAAAGCTGCCAATGCGGGTTGTGCATGAAAATTATAACTTGTATTATGTATGTCGGTGCATTCTGACTTCTGAGCCCCGATGTCGATGAAGAGATTTTATAATCGGCAATTCCAAATAATTTTAACCTTCTTGGCATTTATTTTACCATATTAATGTTTTTTTTTCTTCAGGAAAAACATCTGTTGGGTTTTTTTCGTGAAGAATACTGGATATAGAATTAAACTTTTGTCCGCTTTTATTTTACAAAAGAAAAATTAAAAAAACATAAGAAGGAAGGTTTGAATTTCAATCGACATCAGATTAATTTGTAGTGTTTGAAAAAAAATCATTGTTTACTACTTCACAAAATCGAGAATAAAATTATCAAAATATGTCACGAACGAATAGTACCTAACAATATTTTTTTTGCTTAGGTGCCATTTAAATTATAACGAGTTACAGACGTAAACCTTAATATTTGCTCATCGGTCATAATAAAGATCAGAGATAAATAAAGAGGAACAGACAGATCATGTTTGAATGATATTCGTTAAGCACGTGGTGTACACAACGTTGACTGTCCTTAAGCACAACATGTTTCAATTGCTTGGAGCCATTCTTATGTGTTTACCGAAAATTACTATGAAAATTAAACGTAATAATATACCCATCAAAGCGAATATGGGATGCGCCCCTGTGAGTCCCTCCCGCCAAAATAATCCCATCAACCGTCACGCCATTCGCGACCAACGTCGACCAACAGCATTAATTTCCACATCCATCTTCCTCGTTATCAGTTCTTATTAATCTTGGTTAACTTCGTACAAGACCGTTTTCTAACTGTGTCCATAAATATTATATTTAGCAAAAATTATATTCATATTAGCTCAAAGCAAATACAATATATAAGATTACCCAAAGCTAAAATAAGGCACGAATACTATATATTACGATCTTTTGTTGCGAAAGGCTAATATCTCACACAAATCATGTCATCATCTAATAGTACACAATTATGTACATTCATATATCAAACTCACATCTTCTGGATTCGCGCCCGAACGCTTTAACCACTAAGCTAAACGGTTAACTGCCATACCGACGAAAAGCTCAGCCTATTTATCTACATTGTTTTCTGTTAAAATGCTCTAGTTATTACGAAATTCTCCCCTTCTCAGGGAAACTTAGTTTTGTTTGAAAGATATTGGTGTAACCAGAAACAGAGACACAGAGGCTCACTTTCAAAGATTCTCCATTAATCAGCTTTGTCGTCCACGCTGCTCCGGTTTGGTATATTTCACATAATTCAGCGATACCTATCATATACTATAGTAAAGTAAAGTATCAGCCTATACATGACCCACGGCTGGGCAAAGGCCTCCTCTGTACAGAGGGTACCAGGACATAGTCCCCACACCCCACTGCGGATTGGCGGACTTCACATATCTTCGAAACTTTTTTTCTGTTATTACTTCGAAAATATGCAGGTTTCCTCACGATGTTTTCCTTCACCGCTGAGTACGTGATAAGTCAGCACTTAAAGTTAAAACTTCATTGGTGCCGGCACCGGGGATCGAACTCAGGTTGCTCGAGTATATTGAATTAAAGGCGAGCGCCCGGACACTGAGCCATCACGGCTCTCGTATATCTCGTATCATATACTATACATGTAATTATTATGTGTATCCATTAACACAAAACTTCATCATCCTTAAATCATAATGGCATATCATCATGACACACGCGAACTTAAGTATTTTGAAGAACAGAGTTTTGATTTCACAAATATAAATTTGATCGAAAATCACAGAAAATTTAGTTTGAAAAACTAACGATAATTGAAATTTACTCTATGTTACATTAACAGTTAACACAAACACAAAGAAAGCTTCAAATAAAGCGGCCGTGACCATCGGTAGCCGTTGAATTTGAAAAGTTTAATCGAACTTTATTCCCACGGACGTGACAGGAATTAATTAGTTCACGGGCTAAGTTGCTCCCGTGATTGGATATTCCTAAAATCCTGGAAAAGGGTTATTGCCAAATTCGACGCAGGAGGATTAAGTTTTTGATTGGGATATTCATCATCGTTACTTTTTCTATTCAAAATATATATTTTTTTAAACTCCGTTCTATATTATAGAGGCACGATACCTGTGTTTGATTGAAACAATACAAATCAAGTACTGAATAAACTTTATTCCAAAAAAATTATGAGAATATTACAGAAAACTGAACTCTTACTTTCTGCTTCGACTTTTGTGTCTTAAATTCAATGTAACAGAAAGCACGTCGAGGAGACAGATTGCGACAGACGTTGGAAAACTTATCGTCGACGACATAAATTCAATGGCCCTTAGGGAGTTAGTCTCGCTCTGTCCATCCAGATATAATTGTCGGATATTCAGTTTTCATCCCAACGATGTCCGAAGCACAGATTAAATTTCACCGTTTAGATGTTATGAAAAGTTGACAATATTTTATAACAAGTATATATTTGAAACGTTCGCATTGATGTCGAATATGGATGCAATATTGGTTACCCCAACAAGTAAATCATACGAATAGAAAACCAATAGGACGATTAAATGTTCTTACAATTACTTTTAATACTTTTAACACCTCTGCTTCATATGCAGCAGATGAAAACATGCAGAATATTTTCTACTAAGACTTTTATTTGTAAAGATTGTTATTGTTTATCTTTATAATACAAAAGTCTTCGTAGACACGATGTTCTTTTAGATCTCCTTAACCGTTAGTAAACTGGGTTTTCGGAACATGACGTATTAATATAATAATACACACTTCCATGCACAGAACCGTTTATGGTCGCACAGAGAGTATAACCCGATAAATAACAACTTTTCACCCACACTTCAGTAACATTGATCTAGTAGTTGTGTAAGACACATATTTAAAAAGATTATTTAGTTTTATATGTGACCCCGAATGCAAATAATTAACCTATAGGCAAATAATTAGTAAGGAGTAATTCTGCGCTGTAAGTGCTTAGACATTTTTCAATTTGGACACTAGCTAGCCTCCCCGCAAGGCAATTGTAATCTATGAATTACAGCAATGTTTACATTTTTAGGGTTCCGTACCCAAAGGGTAAAACTTATAGTTAGACAGTTAGACGTCATAGTTACGGCCTCGGCTGTTGCACGAATGGGCAGGCTCGTCCGGGTAAGTACCACGACCTCACAGAAGACCGGCGTAAAGTGGTATAACAAATACTTTCGAGTTTCGTCTGGTAAGTGAGGTAGCCGGAGCCCAATTTTCAAAAGGTTGTCAACGCATATTCTGTAACCCTAGGGTGTAGCAGATGTCCATGGGCGGCGGTATTCACTTAACATCAGGTGAACCGCCTGCTCGTTTGACAACTTTTCACATAAAAAAAACAGTCGAAATTTTCACAGATGACGTATTTCTGTTGCCGCTATAACAACAAGTACTAAAAAACTAAACAAATAAAAAATATTTGATTGGGGCGCGCAAACAGACATGAGTTTTTGCCGTTTTTATAGATAATGGTACGGAAGCCTTCAGTCGCACTTTGAGGATTTAGCTATTGGTTCCACGATCGACGCAATTAAGGCCGCTGCCGCCCCTCTCCCCGTTAATGCATTATCACAACTTCTTTCTAACAATTTCTTTTCTCCAAAATGCCATTGTCAATTTTAGAAAATGTAAAAATGGAAAATGTTTGAGCGGAGAATCTTATAGGTTTTCATCTAGAATAGACCGGCATTATTACTTACTTCATTTAAAAATTGGCATGGAAGATATTATAGGGTACGGATATCTTAAGGATAGTATTGATGGAAGGCAAGTTTTTTCAAGGTTTATCATTGCTTCTTTTTCTTAGAAGGCATACGAATTTTTTTAATACACCCGACGGAATGCCAAATTACACACGACCGAATAGATGTCCGTTAAATAATTCATCACTTGTTCGAATGTTCCTAGAGTGCTTGTTTTCACATACGTCACTTTACGTTTCTTCAAAACATTCAACACAACAATTTTTGTTATTACATTAAGTTAACATTTTTATAAACAGTTCTTCGCGCTGAAGACAAATTGCGCTAACCTCTGCGAAAAAGTTAGTTAGTAAAGTTATTCAGTCTCAGTAAAGATGCAAAAGTAGTAAGTCGATTATCTAAGCAAGCGTTTATGATTTGCTGCTTACTCGTCTAAAACTTCCGTATAATAAGGCGATTTTGTTATGAGCGGACTAATTAGGATTCAGTATGCACAACCCAATCAAGCAGACGTGCGCTGTGGGCCGCCCACCGTGACGGCGTGCGTCGGGCGGATGGATACGCCTAGCCACCACGATAATTAATTAACCCTCACAAAATGCTACCTAAAAGCCACAGCAGCTAATGCCAAAATTCAGCACGTTCGATTAATGTGCCGTGTTAGACTTTAATGCATAATTTATGTAGTCATTGCACTGCACTATGTGCTATGCAATAATTATTTTCGATTAAAATAGTTTTACTGATTTATCGCGTTTATTTTTAGGTTTGGAGCACTCTGTAGCACTGTTATTTATAACAATATTATTTTCATAATAAGTAAAAATATCAAAAGGTATGAAATATAGACATATAAGATAATAATTTCTTGTATTAACGCGATTACACATTATTCATTTATAATGTGTAATCGCGTTAATAAACTTATTTTTATTTCTTTTCTGTCCCGTGATCATGAACACTGTAAAGCGTTCGAAACATCGGAAATTAGAAATCAATATTAAACGCAATAAAATCATTAAACAATTCATTAAACTGTATAGTATTCTTGTAAGTGCAAGAAACCATTACCAAATAAATATTGCTAAAATTCCCCACCCGGCACTCGCGGCGCGTCAACAAAACATTATAATCGAAATCGCAAAAAGTTTTTCCGTTAAATGGAGAAAGTGAAAATTATTCTATTTGACCGAATTCAGAACCGCCTATTTGAACGGCAAATATGCCTTTAGAACGCCTCTTTGATATTTTATTACATCTAATGAATTGATTTAATGAAGTACTTTAAATGTTTTCACTTCAGAATCTCTGATGGATGATTGAATTTAAATATTTAAACAGGAGCAAATAAATTATGATTTCATGATGTGTTCTAATAGAGCGCGCCGCTAAAATTTAAACATTCGAAGTCTAAAATCTAAAGTTAAATACTCTAATGGTTAAAACTCTAATTTTAACGTATATTGTATTAAAACTTTAGACTAATCCAGACGAGTTTCTTTACCATTGAACAGGTAGATAGATACAAATCAATTACTTTTGTATCAGGATATCGGTAAGCTGGTAGTTAATTCATGCTGCGAATGTACACCGATACGTGCGGTGGGGCGCCACGGGAGAAACATTTCCATAGTTATTGAATAAATTTTCTACGTCAAATTGGAATAACGCCAGGGAGATAAATATTTTACAAACGGGATTAAAGCGAATTTCAATGGCCGAAAATACATGAATTTTTTAAGCTGTAGCGAGCTTAGTGATTGATTGATTTATTCACGTATCGAAAACCCAATTAAGTTCGAATTTATTAAGAATTAATAAAGATAATTACTCGTATTCGCATATTCTCATTTACAGAATTCAAAAACTAATATATTAGTCTTTTTCACACTGTGTATGTAAACAAGGACTTGGAAGAAAATTAGGAAATTAACGCTTATACCATAATAAAATGAAAAACTATTACACGGTAGAAAGGAACTTGTAGCATTTATTAATTTTCAGCTTAATCATCATCCATACTAATAAATTACAAATGAGAAAGTAACTCTGTCTGTCTGTCTCGCTTTCACGCCAAAACTATTGAACCGATTTAAATGAAATTTGGTACATAGATAGTCTAGAGCCAGAGAAAGGACATAGGACTATTTTTTAATTGGAAAAAATTGTTGTAAAGGGTTGAAAATATCTTTCTTTAAAAATTATATATAATTTTTAAAGGGCTTCAACGCAAGCGAAGCCGCGGGCGAAAAGCTCGTTTTTCATAAAGGAAGTTATAGAAAAGAAATATGTTTTAATTTATTATGTTTATTTTTGCAACTACTAAAACTCTAAGACAAAATAACGGAAGTGTTAACAAGAGTACAAATTAGATTAGATTTAGATATTTGCATAATCTGTGAAAATCTTAAAAAACATTGTCACACATTCATTTTTCTTTCATTTATTATTTTTTAATATACTAGCAAACAACTCGCAAGTAAGAAAAGTACAGTGAATTTCTAACCATTAAGCTATCCGTATGTCCATTCGAATACCTTCAGCTGTCTGTTTTTCTGTAGAACGCTGCGTCATGCGGGAGCACTCACTCTAATTTGCAAAGTAAAGGTAAAAACGATTTAGCTGGTAAGGTTGGCACGTAAATACGTTTTATGATTCCATCAATCGCTTTAAGCTAATCGATGACAGACTTTCTCGCACTGACATTACCGGAAGTTTTGTTTTGCGGACTTGAAAGCATGCCTGAGTAAAAAACATAAAACACAGACAGTTTAAAATCGTTATATTCTAATGTCAGATAGTTACGTAAATGCTTTCTGTTAGGCAATCTCACATTAGATTTGTTTTCATTAATTTATAACTTATAATCACGTAATCACTTAATTTATAATCACGTAGATACTAATGATATAATAAGTGCCTTGAATTCTATTAATCTTAAAAGTACAGAGGATTTATGGGGCATGTCTATAAAATGCCATACATTGCACCACATTTGGCTTACATTTTTAACAACTGTATAGATTCTGGAATATTTCCAGATCTTATGAAATTTAGTAAGATAATCCCCGTCTTCAAAAGTGGGGATAAAAATGATCCAGGCAACTATAGACCTATTTCCATATTGCCATCTTTAAGTAAAATATTTGAAAAACTAATTTTAAATAGTTGATTTAAAATTAGTTTTTATTAGTACATTTTAATATGAACAAAACTTTTCACGATGAGCAATATGGATTCAATAAAGGCAGATCGACATAAATCGAAAATTGACATGAGACTGCTAGCCAGCCATACCTACTATTAACGTCGAGTGAAATCACTCAGACGTATTATATAAGATGTATGTTTGTAATTTCTATTACTGGAAAGAAGAGTTGATCAAAATAGTAAGGCGGTGTTAAATTTAGAGGTTAATGAAAGTTTGTAAACTAAAGTTTTTTTTCCAAGTTATTTAGTCCAAATTAATAATTAAGCTTAGACCACGACATAAGTTAATAATTGAGTTCACTACACTATATTTCACAGTTATACTAAGGCCACTACATTCATGGCACGATGACCTAAACAAAGCTAACCAGTAACCAAATTTCGTTTCATAAACCAACAGGAATAAGCCGTACTTAATAAACAACTGTCGACAGTATTTTATTATTGTTGCACTTATGAATTGTCATCGCCGCATACTAATTAGAACAAGCTAAGCGCCGCTGAAACACACTAAGTTAAGCAATAATTTATAACCGTGTAACAGTTAATTCGTTGTTGTTCTATTAATATGCAATTCTATTTTTAATATAGAAGTAACTGTTTATTTAATTGTAAGGAGCAGGAGAATTTAAGAAACAACTTTGTTCGATTTTCAGAATTTTATTACATAGATCACAAATTCAATTTGTTTAGCTACTACTTTGAAGGATAAAAGGCACCTTCCAACAGTTTATTTTTATAACAACGTGTATGAAAAATTTTGACTTTTCATTAGATGAAAAGAAAACAAAAACGGCAACTGCGAGTCGGACTCGCGCACCATCGGTTCCGTAAACCATTATCTATACTAAACTAATTGGTAAGTACATGCCTATACGTTACCTAGCAACCGCCTCGCGATTGTTTTATGGGAGCCGTTTAGCAGTTTTATATTTTTTTTTTAGTATTTGTTGTTATAACATTAACAGAAATAATCTGTGAAAATTTCATCTGTATAACTGTTCATGAGACAGACAGACCTGGTGACAGACGGACAGAAAGACAGACAGCGGAGTCTTTGTAATAGGGTACTAAAACGGTACCCTATTACAAAGACTCCCTTTGGGTACGAAAGCTAAAATCGAAAACTAATCGTACAACTGACCTAAACTAATCTTAGTGTTCGTAAATTTTCATTCCTCAAAAGGAAAACAATCACATTTCTGTCCCTTGAAAGTTGTCCGCGAAAAAATATGTAGAGGAAAACGTATAACGTAAGTAAATCTAGCGTCCACTCGTGTCGATGCGATTAATTTTTACTTCGTCTGAATGGTTGGGAGGACGTCACGAATGACAAATGCGAGCTTCGACCCGACATCGTCTGAAGGTCAAGCGTAATGGTCATGAATAATGCACCATCTGCCATCGCACCCTGCTTTCTAATATTCTACTATAAGCTGTTGGGTAGTGGGTAGTGTACCTGCCTCCTGCTTCAGAGGGTGTGGGTTCGATCCCCACTACTTGAAAAATATTGTGTGTTGAACATAGTGTTTTTCTAGTGTCTGGGTGTTTATATATATACAATTTATATTTATTTACAAAATAAAAGTACAAGCGTTGCTAAGTTTGGGACTAGAGAACGTACAGATGTAAAACATGGTCATAAATATCTTTTTTTATTTTTTTTAGCTATTTTTGCCGATGTTTTTAGTAGATATGTAACACACAGCAGTAATTAACTTTCTCAAAAATGAAATGTACACTGTTTATATGTAAACTATAGTCCCTGAATACTGCCTTTAGTTTTGTGAAACAAGCGTTTGAACACAGTATTGTTCAGTAATGCCTAAAATTATAATAAATTCTCACGCAAGGAGTTTTGATTTGTAACGACAATTTTACTGAAAAGATTCCGGCTGTAAAACTTTTATATTCGGGGACTATAACGTTTTCAAACGCGTTAGATAGTCCTAAAAACAATATTAAAAAAATGGCAAGGCAAGAACGTGTCGGTAATTTGGCAGAATCGCTTACGGGACTATTTTTATGACATCGTATCCATAAAGGGAACACGTTTAGACTTATTTGACGACGGATTCACATGGGCCGTCGTTTATTGCGAAACTGGAATTAGTTATATCCAATAGTGACGACCAGATACTTGCCAACAAGCTCCAATTTTTAAAAATCCAGAACGAGCAATGTACCGTGTTTCACCAAGAGCTGGTGCATCGGGTTTAAATGGTAAAGCAACCACGTAACGACCCGTTTCGCCACGAGTATGTGTTCGTGAAAATATAGATTCACATAAGCTTTCATCTGGAGTAAAGATTTTTTACTCCTTCTGTAAGGATTCTAGCTCTCAGAACCTACGGAGGTCATGTCATCGGAAAATGAGCTAAGACACACCTGGACGGGAGCTGAGGTCATCGATTGTAATTCGAGGTTGCCCAACAATAAAAAACCGAATATACTATTTATGGCTATTGGTGAACCGGGTCCCCCCTTGATTACGTGACTTTATATACTTATATGGGATAGTATATCCGCTTCTAGTCTAGGGTAGGGGCACGGTAGGCACTTGTGAAATTAGTTTCGGCAAAATTAATACTTCATCCGGTATCGCAGGTTGATCAATTCCTTTGGAACTTAAACACAGTGTAACTTTGCCCTAAGGGTGTACTGGCTTATTCTCACGAGTATCTAATACGCTGGAATGTCGCAGTTTTAAACCTAAACGATTTGTACACGCTTCCGTTATAAACGAAGCCTACCTTTAACCTGTGTCGATTATAGATCGGATCGCTATTGTTTATTTATGTACGACGACCGCGGCAGACAACAGTGCGGTTTTCTTCACACCGAATAGGCATTGGCCAGCGCGCACGCATCGGGATCAAGTCGAATTGGGGGTCCCGCCGGATAACACTACACCCACAGTTGTGCAACAACAAACACACTAGCTCGCCCTCACCTCCGAGCACGGCGAGACCCACATAACGCGTACACAAGGTACACCCGCGTTCCGGGGCGGTTCTCACCGATTGCACAGTCGCCGATTGCACAGTCGACAGCCATCGGGGTTTCGGTCCGAACCGCGACCTCGATGGCCCTTAAATGATACACCATACTTAAACGCACGCATGAGCTCATGCGTGGCCCTACCCACAGCGGGCGGCCCAAACCCGTGGGTTCTGGCTAGCCGGTTCTGCGTCAGATGAAGCTTTAATAGTCTCGGGACGGAAAGCAAAAACATCAGTTAATACAAGATATAAGTCGAATTTATTGACGACGTCATTGCTACGCGAAGATCAACTGATGCTCGCTCTTCTACCTGATTCGCGCGAGTGAGTGAAATAGAACTACTTACTTTCATTTACTATGACCAGTAGCGCTAGAGATTCAAAATGAATCTCTAGCGCTACTGAATAGACTTACGATTTTTAATATTGTGTCCCAAGTTAAGGCAATTGAAACAAACATACATTAAAACAAACCTTTGAGAAAGGTGTATGTCCCCAGGAGATATCTCAGTTTATAAATCAGGACGTTTGTTCAACGAATTAAGCTTCAAATGTTACGCAATACTTAACTTTATTATCTTGTGCGCAAGAACGAGAATCGTTTAAATTGTTCGAAGTCACGTTATTTGCGAATACTCGACGCACCGTGCAGTCGGCGTTATCGCTCGTAGTGTTCAACGATGCACAAGTTTTTTTTCAACTACCCGCATTCGGAAAACTCACAAGCCGAAACTTCCCGCTCAATAAAATTTATAAGACCGTCTACTTGTGGAATATCTGATGGCTTACTTAACGATAACTCATAACGCTTACGAATGTTAATTGATATTTTACGTAAAAAAAATACTAAGCAATAAAAAATCCCATTGCCCTACCGGAAATCCCATATATTCTAAGCTGCCTTAATAATTTCTTACTAGATATTAAGAAACAACGAAAAAATCGTTTTCAGAACAACATTCAATATTCAAAACATCAAAATCAATATATTAAGACGCAATAGAACGCTTTGTCATAACGGGAAATTAACGTTAGCCACGCCATTTGATAATTGTCGTCAATAAACGAACAAAACATAAGTAAGTATCTAAATTTCTCTGCACTCTTATAAGCATCATTATTGTGTACTAATGCACTGAAAAAAAAAAACAAAATACGATCGACAGTCGGACGAATCGCCGGAAAAGGACGGTAACGGCAAAGTGGGCAATTTATTGAGCGTACAATTTTAAGGTTGATGAAGTTCTCTAAAAGTACTTTCATGAAGCAGTCGACTTTTCTAAGCGTGCCTATTCTCATCCTCTAATCCCTTTATCTTGTTAACATGAGTAATAATTGCAAGGTAATGATCATTAAATTGTTTACGAATGGACACCTGGTTCATCTTTATCAGTTATTTTGTTTCAAACAAGATTTTTCTATATTCTATTGAATTTTTTTGAATTTAGTTCCCTATTAGATTCTACAATTTCTAAAGTATGTTTTACTTCTTATAAAACAATATCGCGTTCGAAAATGTGTGAATGCAACAAAGATTCCGCCACGTCATATGAAACGTAAGCAACGGAATGAAATAAGAAAATAATGTAAATTAACGAGTGACAACAAACCCCGAATGATATAGTAAAAATTCGGCCGAATGATCATTAAGATTTATGTTCAGGAAAGAGCGGGTAACTCACCGATCTCTGCCTTCCACTGCCTCACGCTGCTGGGGCTCGGCGAACTGGTTGGCCGATTCCGTTTCTCCAACGGATATGACCCTGTCCCTGCGAATAGTCCTTCCACATGTCACTAGCACAGTATTCTTCAGGTATTGTTCGTACTCGTCTCAATGGCGAGACACACGGTATTTTTCAAAAGCACTAATTTGTTAAGTTTCGGCGTACGGCGCGCAAGTATAGTAGTCGCTCGGCCAATCAGAGGCGAGCGCGGTTTTCAGCGTTGAAAAGGATTGTTACCACGCCAAAATTATAAAAAATCCTTATCAATTTAATAATTGTTGCCACTCGCGATTTAAATAAAATAACCATATCGAAAAATAAATAAATAATGAAAAATGGTGTTCTTATGAAAGGACAAAATTTTCTTTTTGCTTATGGCCTATAATATAAGCTAACTAAGTGTGTTTGGATATTTTTGAAAAAAAATATCTATGGCACTACCTTACACAATCTGTATCAGGAACTAAATAATTAATGTCGAATTGTTATTATTTTGGCTTACTAAAGATCTTATTACCAGGCCATAAAAACTTTATAAAAAAAATTTTACTATTAATTAAATTTTAAATGTTTTAATTACAACGCTAGCAAAAAACAGTCTACAATTAATAATTATAATTTTTAACCGACTTCAAAAAACGAGTTTTCTCAATTCCTTTTTTGTTGGAAAGGAGATATATTGAGGATGGTACCATGGTAAGGAAACTGTATACGGTCGAATTGAGAAACCTCCTTTTTTTTAATTAAGGTAATTCAATTAAAATGACTGTAGCTGCTCCTACTCCTATGGGACATCGTGACATGCAAGAGTACTCAACCTCATTTTCAATGCACCGATAAAGACCATGCTAATTATTTGTACAGAATATTTTTGTATATTTTTTAATACATTCAAAGTCAATGTCAAAATCTTTAATCAGATTTAAAATATATCTTTGTCTAAAATTACTTTTTATCTTGTCGATGTAAAAAAAACAAATAAATTAATATCATGCTTTTAATCCACTGTATATAGCTTTATCGCAGTAAGTAGAAATGTTAAAAAATAACCAATTTTCATATTAATCGATTATTTTTCTTATAGTCGATTTATAAAAACGTTTCTTTTCAGTAATAATAATCGATTTTTAATATCAATTTCACTTTTTAAACGATTTTTGTAAACAGCTATCCGTATGTATACAGGTTGATTTTTTTTAGACGAAGTACATACTATTCAAAAAAATGTTATTTTATTTTGACAAGAAATAACTATAAAGTTACCCTCTATATTTAAACCAGTTTCGTAACTTTTTAACAGATTTGAATCAAATAAAATGTTAAAAGGAATTGAATATATGTGACAAATTTATTTAAGTTTTTTTTTATTGTTTAAAGTAACAGTTTATAAGCAGTTACTTTGTATTTTTGTTATGAAACCAGAAGGTTGTCGTTTAGGTTGTTATTATACTACTTATTTTATTTGATTTTGATTCTGGTAAACTGTGAACACTATACTAATCTCTTAGTTTTATTGCTGTACAGGATTTTTACAATTACAGAAAATAAACGATTATTATTTCTTCTGATTAAAATTTTTTTCAAATCGATTAATATAGAAAAGAGAAAAATCGCTTTTTTTCTCTCAATGTCATATCCGTAGCAGTAACTGCTTAATAAATTACCTAAGTCACAGACTGAATTACGTCTCGCATAATACGATGCTGCAGAAAAGTCTCTTCTATTACTAGTACTTATAAAGCTATGAGCGAGGATTATGGCTTAAGTATAATATAAACCAACTATTAACCTTTTAAATAAGCGTCGCAAAAATCGCCCATATTTAATACCATAATGTCACTATTTAAACATTTAATTAAATCCTCCTTATTATGGTAATCTCGAACAAATATCAAAAGACCAGAAAACTAAGAGACGAGCTGTTACAAGAAATACATTACATAAAAAGTACCTAAGAAAGTAATTGACTACTTATTTAACATAAAATAGTTTTGCTGAAAGAGCGCTTCAAATAACTTGACCAGCAATGGCCGTTGAGTTTGGAAAGTTCAAACTTCATTTAATCGGACGTGACGTGAACGAGATCTCGAATATCGATTATGTTGCTAGTGATTGGATTCCCTTAGCCCGTTTAAAAGTTTCGATGGTATATTCAACAAAGTGGGCTCAAACTGTTTTCTACTCAGAATGATTCTTAGTTTTCGGTAGGTACGTGATTGCAAAGTCGCGATTTCACGCGGATTGAATCTAAAGCTAGTTATTAACATACTTTATTGTCATTTTTAGGGTTCCGTACCCAAGGGTAAAACAGGACCCTATTACTAAGACTCCGGTGTCTGTCTGTCCGTCTGTCACCAGGCCGTATCTCATGAACCGTGATAATTAGGCAGTTGAAATTTTCACAGATAATGCATTTCTGTTGCCGCCATAACAATAAAAAACAGAAAATACAAAAAAATATTTGAGCGGGGCTTCCATACAACAGACATGATTTTTTTCCGTTTTTATAGATAATGGTACGGAACCCTTGGTGCGCGAGAACGACTCGCACTTGGAATGTTTTAATAACTCCATACAACGTTTAAGATGACTAACGGCCAGTTTCAATATTCTATCTACAGAGAGATTTGTTTACTAGTAATACGTATTTGACATTAGTTCCTTGCATCAAAATTCTATGTTCAGAACATAACGATATATATTAATAGTAAATTTTATAGTTAAGGCGAGCGAGCTCGTTCGATCCTAATTCCTTTTATTTTATTTTAAATTATTCATTAAAAAATTACCTTGAAAAATATTCTTGAAAGTGCGGCCTGAATTTCCACGTAACTTTAGCATCTCAACCTAAATGTAACAAAAGGCATGTCGAGGGTGCAAATTACGACACCAGACTTAGCGCTGACGAGATAAAATTAATCGCCTTCGGCGAGTCGAGATTAAGCCAGATTTTGGCAAAAAGAGACGCTGGGTACGCTCAGATATAAGGCTTCTTTGGTTTATGTCGGAAGAGGTTATTCGTGGCACTGATTAAATTTCTTGCGGGTGTCGGTATCACATCCGTTAATTGTAATAGATAGAGAATAGTTCAAACTGTATTTTTAGGGTTCCGTAGCCAAATGGTAAAACTAAGACTCCGCTGTCTGTCTGTCAGAAGGCTGTATCTCATGAACCGTGATAAGTGGACAGTTTAAATGTGCAAAATACTTTTTTTTTCAGGTTTTATAGATAATTAATGATACGGAACCTTCGTGCACGAGTCCGACTTGCACTTGGCCAGTTTTTTTTAAGTTCATAAAAACTTACAATCATCTGATGATGATTGAGATAAAATGATTTTTACACTCCATAATATAGTATAATAAGTTCATTATAGTTTGATCCAATTCAACTGCAGCTATTATGTAGCATTTTATCGCACAAATATTAAATATGGATGTTTAAGTTTTTTTTTTTTTAATTATGAACCTAAAACAATAAATAAAGTGTTATTAATCTCAAGTTTTTTACGGTGGTAGGGCCACGCAGCAGCCTCGGCTGTTGCACGAATGGGCAGGCCCGTCCGGGTAAGTACCACGACCTCACAGAAGACCGGCGTAAAGTGGAAGTATGACAAATACTTTCGCGTTTCGTCTGGTGAGTGAGGTAGCCGGAGCCCAATTTTCAAAAGGTTGTCAACGCATCTGTAACCCTCGAGTGTAGCAGATGTCCATGGGCGGCGGTATTCACTTAACATCAGGTGAACCGTCTGCTCGTTTGACAACTTTTCGCATAAAAAAAAAAAAAAAAAAAAAAGTTGCACCCAAATCGGTCAAGGAGTTTCCGAGTTTAGCACGCAGACAAAAATTTTAAAAATCATTGTTATGGGTTCTATTGCGTTAATAGTTTAGTTAAAAGCCCCCAATAAATGTATTCTCAAATATCTTCCATGTACAGACAACGATCAGTTACCTACATTTTTATTATAGGTATGTAGAAACGTTGCACCAACTAAGTTATGTGGAGCTCTCTTCTATTTGCTACTAATCCTAACTTTAATGATGTTATTTGTATTTATTCCCTAGGTCCACCCAATCATCGCTATCTCTCTGGGTTATAATAGACATTTTATATCTTTTTACGTAGTTAGTTGCTTCGGGTTTTGAAGAAATGATTCGTAATTTTAGTCGTAATTAATTCGTCTATAACAACTCTCTCCCCATAATGGACCTAATGGCTAAATCACTGAATCAATTAAATATCTGATCTGTCAAAATAACGATTTTTCTAATTAACCCTCATTAACGTCTAACGTTCTGACGTTAGACCAATCAACAACTCTGGTTAACCTGGGCTACAATTCAATTGTAATCGTTGTTTTTTATTTTATTTCGACCTACGCACGTTGAAATCTCTTTGCGTGTCCCACTTGAATGTTGCATATAATCTGTGACCTAATGGAATTCCGCCGAATCCTTCAGCAGTTTTGCAGGGTCGAATCCAATTAGCGTGCACCGATGCTACGTCAGAGTTAAATTGGGTACACGTATTGAAATCGTGCAAGGTACATGACTGAAAGACGAAGAAAGTATATAAGAGAACCAACAGTTTCGAGAGGCACGAAAAATTTAAGTTCATCGTGTTAACATAATTATTATTAAACTGTGGTAGTGCCACATAACGGTTCGCTGTTGCGCGTAAAAGGCGAGCGTGAAGTGGAAGTTTTATACTTCTGCGTTTTGTCTGGTGAGGTAGCCGGGTCCACCTTATTAAAAGGTGGCGACGCATTTTCAACACTACGGGAGTTACGTTACGTTACGTTACGGGAGCGGTTATCACTTAACACCAGGCGCACTGGCAGCTCGCTTTCCATCTTGTTAAATAAAAAAAGTATGCCAACGGATCGGTCAAATAAAACAACTAGACTGTGATCTACATTTATTGTATGTCACAACATATAAAACATAGATTAACAACAATATACAATATTCATCAATATGCTTACAGCTAGTGTAACGGAGGACTAGCTATCGGTAGGACTCTCGCTGTCTTCACAACTGTCGCACTGTATGAATAATAGAAGACCCAAAGACTAGAATTCGGAGCAACACAAAACAACGAAATTGCGCAACTTGAGTAATTGAATTTTGTGCAATACGTTCGTACGAAATAACTTTATTAAGTATTAGTGTATTATTACTTTCCAATCAAATAGAAAATTTCGTGTTTTTATATATCAGAAATATATCCGAATAACAAAAAAGTTACCGACCCCTGCTTTATACTGCATAATTCACGTTAGCAAAAAAACTTGCACAAATCTAACTACAAGATAGGAATTGCTTGCGGAACTTTCTGGAAATAGGATGTATGTGTATTACATGTCAATTTGTAACCATGAATATAATATAGAAGTTTTTCAATAATGGATTGTTCTCCAGTTCAGACTTCGCGTTAAAGGAAGTTTTAAATGTTTATATGACATAATTATTCATCATTAAATGAAAACGCAGCTAAGAATTTCATTTTGGATACATATTGTATGAAGGGTTCATTTCATAAGTTTTTCTTCCTAAATTAGAGCCCATGTCGCCTCCAAGATAGTTGGGGTTCAAAACAGGCCAATGCTGGGCCTAGATGGCGCTAGCAGTCTCTGAGACAGGAGAGCCCTGTGGGTCGAACTTACTCAGTTTAAAGCTATCAACATTGTCGACGCACATAGAGCTGTATTTATACTTTATAACCCGCGAAAGGCTTACCATTTACCTTATCTTTGATCGAATAGGGTCACGGTCTTGAAAGCAGCGTCGCTCAATCGTTTGTCCTTAATTTCTATGACAAATTTCCAATTTTTAAAGCACTCCGAAGCATCCACAGACGGAGAATGGACCATTTCTCACGTCTAAATGTTTCAGCCAATGAGGGTTTCGAATATTACTTCGTTGGTCCAAAATCGCTTACCGTCCGCTCCAAAGTTGCTCCATTAAACGACGCGTACCTATTCGAGTAAATTTAACAATCCAAACACTGCAAACGCACAGACCTAGAAGCTAAACAGCCTTTGTGATACTTGTTACAAATGCTACTTTGTCTATGACACGAGTAAACTATACGGACATTGCGCTCTACTAAACTGACGTTATGCGGTTAAATCTTGAAGTAATCTCGAACACGATTGTAAATGGCGCAGGACTGCCACAAGTAATGGATCGAGCCTGATCAACAGTAAGTTGTCGCTTTTCCAATTTTATAGTATTGTATAAAGTCATTGAGATTTAACTTGGAAAAGTAACGACAATGCTATTCAGCATTATAAATAATTGAAGTATCTGAGATGGGGCCCTTTATTATTTGATTGATTCAAATATCAAGAGTTATAGGCAGTTTGCACAAGTCTTGCAGCAGTCGTTATACGGAAAATAAGTCTCTATTCACACTAAGACGATAACGGCCGATTTGAATCAGAATTGTGTAAGACGAACAAAAATCGTCATCAAGCGATTTTATGTGCTAAAACAATGAAAATAAAGTTTAAAATGCTGTATCAGACTACCGTTGCCGTTTACGTGTGAACAGAGCCTAAGAGGCGTATCTAAGAGTTGACTACCCCTGGTCCATGCTTACGTACTACATAGGCCTAAATTAGTTACCGGGAATCTTACATATCTAACGTTCAATTCCGTTTCTTTGCTCTTGAACATTTGGTTGACAAGCGTTAGGACTCTAGACAAAGGGGCTACAGGAAATTAAAGACGATACGTCACAATTTGCGCGGATAGAAAACATATCTTTGGTTAAATTTTAAATCCTTGGCGTTGCAACATTTTGGACATTCCATTTCTTGAGAAATAACGTTCCGAAATAATCTCTGTGAAATTCAACTTCACTGGAATACCTACCTACGCTTTAAAAACTTACAATTTACGGGGTTTTTGATTTACATCTGTTTCGATTCATTTTATTCTTACCCTTATACAATAAATTTTTGGTATTTATTTTGGATGAAACGAAACGAAATATATAACTTAAAACTATATCATCATCATCATCATCATCATTTCAGCCTGTTTGAGTCCACTGCTGAACATAGGCCTCCCCCACAGACTGCCACGAAGTACGATCCTGAGCCACCTGCATCCATCGACTTCCCGCACATTTGCACAGGTCGTCACTCCATCTAGTGGGGGGTCGTCCTACACTGCGATGGCCAGTACGAGGCTGCCACTCGAGAACCTTTCTTCAAAACTATATTATATCTAAGTAAATAAATAAGCGAAATACTGCAAAATTATATAAACAATAATAAGTGCTTGTTAAATAATAACATTTGTGTGATGCATAATATTAGTCATTTGTGAACAGTATTGAACTTTGTGTATGGTAGAAATAAGACAGTAAATTGCCAACAGTCTAAAAGCTACCTAAAGCACAACAATAAACATTTATCATAATTTTGAACGCTCATAGACTAAATGAGGCCGGACGTTTGTGTTAGCACACCGGCAAAGCTGATCATTCGGACACAGATAACTAATAAACTCTTGTGTCATTTATGCCACAGTTCAAATAATACTTCAATATAACACTAATTTGCGACCAAAGTCGTATAGCGATACTGCAATGGAACCTTTATTCGAAAGTCGACTGTACTGGCAACTAATTCGTGAAAATTAGTCTGGTACATCACAGATTCAAAGTTCTACGGTATCAGAAAGCTGATTTCCACCTTTTAATTTTTGTGATGACAACATCACAATGGCTCGAGGGTGTGGAACGAATGGGTATTGGGACGAGGTCGTGGGTGTGAGTGCACCGCCTCAGAGGAGGGCGCAGCGGCCGAAGAAGCGGCGGCGGCGGCGCTGCTTCTCCTCTCGCTGCGGATGCTTGCGGATGATGCGCACCAGCTGCAGCGAAAGGGGCCGCGTGAGAGCGTCGCACAGTGGGAGAGAGAGAGGGGGTGAGGAGCGAGGCGCGCGGAAGGCCCACCTCGTGGAAGGCGGCGTCCACGTTGAGCGGCGGCTCCTTGGCGCTGGTCTCGATGTAGGGCGCGGCGAGGGCGCGCGCCAGCTCGCGGCCCGCCTCCTCGCTCACGGCGCGCGCGTGCACCAGGTCCACCTTGTTGGCCGCCACCAGCATCGGGTACGAGTCGCTGCGCCCAAATCGAACGATCTATGTTAATGTACAAATACATACGATGCGGTTGTACTAGTCAGATTGTGTTCTCATTTAAATACTCACAAATATTATACACAAATCTTTAACGGCACAAACCATACAGTACTGGCGCACCGGATGAATGTTTAATTATTACATACTTTTTCTAATCATTATTTGAAAGTGATCGATTCATTTCCAATGTTTCATGATTTAAATACTCAGTAAAATTATGCACAAACCTTTAACGCACAAACATTCCTATACAAGTTTTTTTTTTTAATTTAGCAAATGATTCCTTTTGAACTGCTGAATGGGAAACATTAAGAGACATTTCTGTAGAGGCAAATCGGAGGAAGTAAGAGTAGGATGAATAACTGAGGCATGGGTAGAATGAATTTTAGTTGAAGCAAAAAGGTGGTATTTACAGTGACGGCCTGTGCATGTGTGGATAGGTCAATGGATGCAGTGGACTTAGGCTGAAATGCTTATGATGATGATTTGCAAGCGGAGCCGAGAGCATCACTGGAGCGGTGCGACAAGTAGGCGCTACGGCGAGACGTAGCTGGCGCACCGACCGGTCCTTGACGCGCAGGATCTGCGTGTGGAAGTGGCGAATGTTCTCGTAGCTCTGCATGTCGGTGACCGAGTAGACCAGGAGGAAGCCGTCGCCCTTGCGCATGTACTGCTCGCGCATCGCGCTGAACTCCTCCTGGCCGGCGGTGTCCAGCACTGGGGACGTGGCGAGTTGCGTTACCGTGGCGCAACGGGCTGGGTACGTCATAATGTCAGACCGAATCAGGTGGGAAATCTTGCATTCTAAACTAGCCATTTATTTGCTACGTAGTTCTAATTTAGGAAATACAAACTGTGTATTAAACACATGCAATTTAAAGATGAATAAAATAAATGTATCAAGAAGAGGTCAGTTGACGCGCGTACATTCAATAATGTGGTAATATGATATCACGGCATGAAAGCCACTCGCTGTCAGTTGTGATAAGATAGAGTCCCTCACTTTTCACTTATTCAATATATTGTGAATATTCTTTTATTTTAGTTACATTTTTACCTAATTGCGGCGAAACCAAAAAAGGAGGTTATATGTTTGACCTGTATGTACTAGTGTTCCCTAGTAACTAATAATTGATAAATATTTAGACATTATATTTCATGTCACTGGATAAACTTAAAATAATAAATCAAAGTGGCGAATTTTTGTCGCCAAAATATGTTTGAAAATTGTTTTTTCTGACCTCAGATGGATTTATGTTATTCCAATTATTGACTTGTTATATATTTGATTTCTGTCATAAATATGATATTTAAAACATTTGAATTGATCTACAATACTCTTCCTTCTCTGTATTTAATTAATCGAAAATGAACCTGAGGTTGTGATCAGACCCTGTTAACTTCGGAACTTAATAAACGAAATCAAAATTTCTCTATCTACATCGGCACCAACTGAACGTGTGAAAAGAATACTACCGTCTAGTATGCACCACTGCCCGTCCACTTCAGTGTGTTGTATGTAGGAGTCCTCGATGGTTGGGTCGTAGTCCGTGACAAACAGCTTCTGGAAGAACTGGATGGTGATGGCGCTCTTCCCCACGCCACCGTCACCCACCACAACCAGTTTCACCTGGAAGCATCATTGATAAAATTTCAAGTGTAGTTGATACTATGATATGCTATGGTCTAATGATTACATCACTAATGTAATAGTAAAATATTCTTATATTTTACACATGCAGAGCATTATGGAACCAAACTTCAAACTTTCAACCAAAATAAAGGTTTAAATAAAGAGTTAACTTTTCATAACAGAAATGAAAAATTTGCGAGCAGTTCACCAAAAGGTAAGCCTGGTAATTATTGACATCGGGACCTCCAGTAGGGTTAAACAACTGCATGGCACAAATGCAATCAAGAAAAGGGTCATATGAACAAGTACTACATGTATACATATCAGAAGATCAAATAAGATAAAACAAAGAACATTAAAACTATTAGGGTCTTCCATGATAACATACAAAATAAAACCTTTAGGGTCTTCTACGATAATATGTAGCAACTAAAAAGCAAAGCAACATACTCTATTGCAGTTTTTGAAAATAGACATTGCCATCTCATATTAACTAAATATCTGCAATCAATGCTGAGAATAAAACATTTAATGTGCCACCAAACAAACCAATGACAATGTTGTTTACTTAATCATAGACAAAAAAGGATATATAAATTTTGAGACAAAAATAACATCAAAAAGGATACTAATACAAACACCTATTACATATATATATATATATATATATATATGAACATTTGTAATATTTTGAGATAATGATTTGAATGTAAAAAAAAAAAAATTAAAGGTTAACAGAAAGCATAACAGAAATAATCAAAATAAAGCTAAATGATTTCAAATAAATGATTTCATTTAAACTTTTTTCATTGATTTCTTTTTGTACGCAAATACATAACATTTATTATAATTTGATCATATTGTCATTTAAATTACAAAATGTAATGTAATGTATTTATTTTTGGCTACTTCCCATTTTGTCCACACAAGTCAAAACTCTATATGATCTCTTATGCCTCTGCTATGCCGAATCTGTTCGATAACCAATCCACTTAATAATTTTCCTATATTTACGTGGACACTGGCGTATACCTAAAAACCGCCATAAAGGAAAAATAAGAAGAAGTCAAAACTTTTTAAAAATTTATTGTTCAAGTTGATGCAGTATAAATAAATCTGAACATAGTATGAACAGAATATAAACCTCATAGGGCTGCCTTCCAAACATACGCTTAAGAGATAATTACATACAAAAGAAGAAAAAACATGATTCAAATATATATCCAAAACTCTTTTTTTAAAGCTCTGTAACATCTTAAATTTATTCAAGTTAGTTACATCATGGTAGAATTTTTGTTAAAAACAAAACAATGATATAAATTTTTGATGCAATAACAGGTGAATATATTTCGGGTAAAAAGGGGCAATTGTTAACAATACATATCTTATCACAATCCTGTCAGAATAATCAATCTCCATCATTACTGATTTATCTCTTTAACAAATTGCATAAATAGTTAAATGTACTGTGAAGTACTACAAATTACAAAATACTTTCTAATTAAACAATATAGGTAGCAACATTCAGTTGATCAATAAAATTAATTACTTGATATTTAATAGTAATAGTCTGATATGAGATATACTATAATATTCTATAGCAATATAAACTTAATTGAAGTTAGCCATAATATAAATTGAAATGTAATTGTGATATACTACAAAAATAAGGAAAAATATGCACTAAGTGAACCAAGTTTCTTATTGCTTATTTTTTTTTTTATTTCTTTTATTGAAAAAAACTAATATCATTAAAACTTACAGTTGGGAGATTTTCACTCGGAGGACCGGGTCGCGTCATTTTGACTTCACTCTCACGGTGCACCACAAATCACTCGGTTATAACCACTCCCCGTTCATGGGATATTATCTGTAACAGAATAGCAACTTTTGTATCTATAAACAGGTACAGCACAAATTAACATTGCTCGCGAAGGCCCCAGCTCAGCTGTTTTACAACTCTTTACCTCGACATTGTGACGCGTGTGTTGTGTATAGTGCGCGGATGGAGAGTTGGAAACTGTGAATGAACAGATCGCGATATCAAGCCTAGTCGATTTGAAAACATGAAAGCAGTTTTTGTTTAGTTTAAACAACTTGACATTAGAATTTTCTGTGCAATAATCACAAACGCACAGATCACATATACAAATAAGAATGTAGTGGTGACAGTGACAGCTTGCCTTGTTTGCAGAGAATATTAAAAAATAATTTAGCATTACTATTGTTTATGTTTACGAGTTTAAATTATACTTTTAATTAAATAATATGAGGTAAAATAAGTTTAAGTTATAAAATTAGAACTTATTGTTTTAATCACATAAGAAGTGCATTATTATGTGTTCCGATCAGTATTTTTGAAAATAATTGTAATGATTGAATTATTAATTACTAATTATATATGCATTATTCAATTCTTCTAATCTTAAAATGTACATCCCGAAAAATCAATGAAAAAAATGTTTGCCCCCTGAAGGTAAATATTCTATTTCTCGCCGTAATAACTATTAGAGTGTAGAGATAAGGAGAAGAACTTCTGCGTATAAAAACTGTCCTTCGAAAGGCAACAAATTATTAGCGCTAGGGTAGCATGTGGGTAGTAGTGGTGATAAAATTAGTAGTTATTAGTCACTAAAACTCTGGTGTTATTTTCTACTGAACACAAAACAGTTTTTCAAGGCATCCTGGATATAAGATTGTCATCATCATCTCTACACTGCACAGAATTAAATAATAAAAACTTAAAGTACATACAGCATTATGATAGTTTGTTTTACACGAGTAAAAAAACAAACGAACAATCATCACCTTTTTATGTCTGTTTGTTTTAAATACTTATCCTTAATGTTTACTTGAAATAATAATGATCAAATAAAAATCCTATCTTTTGTAAAATAACACAGATATTCAACGAGAGTTCCATTCAAGGAATTGAATAGATTTTATTTTTAATTAAATCTTTATTGTCTGTGAAAATAAGGAATTTGCTGCAATAAATCATTTACATATCTTTTTTCTCCTTTACCCAGGCATGTAATAATATGAAGTTAAAATAACTAGCCAGTCTCAGTATGAGCACTGAGGGCCAGCAGGGATGTCGAGGTATGTTTTTTTTTATGAATTGGAGTTAGGTTACATTATAACACAAAAGAAGCTTTATATATAAATAATGATTTTATGAACAGTTGTGAATATACTTACATAAAAATGGTATATGTGGACGTATATTTCTCACAACCCAAAAGTAAAAATTTTCACCATATGAAATAATAAACATTAACGGTAGCTAATAAATAAAACATAACAGTTTTACTAAAATTGTTTGAAGTAATGACTCTTCATACGGTACTTCAATATTCCAATTTAAAGGAAGTATATTTTTTTAAGTATTTAGAATGATTCGTTACACTCCTGGTGCACTATGATAGTTCTTCTACTATGAAAGTGTAACATTGAATGATAACATATCGCAAATATGACACAATTATACTCCTAATGGGTATACAACTGCGGGCTAATATATCATAACTCACTGAACAAGATCAAACGGTACATTCAACAATGCTCTGGTTATTTCCAATGATTAACTGTTATGCATGGGACGTAACAATAAATATCTTTGGAAGTTTTCTACATAATTTAGCACATGACCGATGTTCATCACAGTTTACGAAACAGCCCAGGATATTTTCTGACCTATCCTAAGGGTTCTGCCAACCCAATACGAAAATTAAAAGTAAATTTTAAAATTGTATAATATATCGGTCGATCGTTTTTACGCATTATTGAAATAAGTATTGTCGCTATAAAATAAAACCAAAATAAAAGACTACAAATTTAGGCCAATTCAAATATTAAATAAATATAAATACTTTTGATATAGATATACTTTTCAAAAGCACATCGCGAAATCGTCTCTTTGACAAAAAATGATTGTTTCATGATAAAATGAAAATTTTCGACTATCTGGTATAGTCTACTGATTCGAACCTGCGACTTCTTGGTAACACGTCCAGATGCTCTAGCCCACTGTGACAATCTATTGACAAACAATTTTTATGCATTTTTAGCAATGCACATATGAAGGAAGTTTACCGTATGCCGACTCTCTCAGATTATTTTACTGCTAGCTGATACCCGTGACTTTGTCTGCCTTGCTTATAGTATTGGCAATGTATTTTATTTAACACGAGAAGAACACATGCATCACTGAACGAGAATGCGATAGGTATATACAGCGTGTCTTTACAATCGCGATAATAAATGAACACACATATAGAGGATAACTTTTTAAAATTATATTAAACATTTACATTCTTTAAACATTAATATTTACCGAGTTATTAAATTTTCCAAAACAAAGAATTTTAGAACACCCTTACGTATAAAACTGTAACGTAAAGTTCATTTGTAAAGGTCACAAAGCATATGAATGGGTTGAATGAATTTAAAAGAGACAAAACATACTGTTAGAAGGAGAGGCTTGTAATGCGACGCTGTGGCAACGAATGAAAAAGTCTCCGAATGTATGAATCAGTCAGTTGTAGTTGTATAGGTGTTACAAATTTTGTTTCTTTTTTACTTCATTAGTTTGTTTGAAAAATATTTTTTTTAACTATGGATTTTTTTAACATTAATATTTTTTATGATTATTGACAAGTAGCGTTAGACGTGTGTTCATTTATTGTCGCGATGGTAACGACACGCTGTATAAGACTGCTCTTAGCGAAGAAAAATCTTGGCCTAAAAATAGGCCAAACACGTAGAGACAATACAAAACATATTCAGTATAATATGGACGCTTAATTTCCAATGATGATAGGTAATTCTGGTAATAGGAGGCAACTACACCTATTTTCCCTGCCCCATTTTAAAAAGCCGCTGTCGTGTTTAATCATAAATTTTCATAAATCTTCAGAATTTCGATTGAGATGTACTGCAACATTTATTACTCATTAAAAATGTTATGATGTTTAAATAATTACGTAAAAGCCCTATTAATAAGTATTAAAAAAAATTGTAGTCCCACTCAACCACAGATTTCTAAGAAATATTTCATCATAATTTCATAAGAATCCACGTTAATATTGTAAGGATGGTTGAGATTTATCACAACTTGTGATCTTGTAAACACCACAAGACAGATACTACAAGTACAGTGCAATATACATAGAAGTGATATATCAAAATTTAAGTTCTTTATTGGAAAAAAATTCTTCTAAAACTAATTCCTGACAATCCCGATTCAGCACACTTTCTGTATTAATCGCATAATCAGCTATGATTGAACGACGCAGCGGGCTGCTTAGTACTATCAAGACAATCTGATTTAGGCCTCCCTTGCCCCTTTATTGGGGAAAATTAATTGATTATCGTCCTTCGTGACCCGCGCGATGAATGTCGTGGCTTTTGAATCACTTTGATCCAAATCATGGTATAGGACCTGAATTAAGAGACGTCTGGGGTCTCTTAATTCAGTTCCTTTTCGAAGCTGCAAGATGCTATTCAAATGTTGTAAAAAACACATTAAATAAAAAATTGAATGTGTCGTGGGAAGTGCTTACATTATTGTGCTTACATTTACATCTAAAAGGCTTCTCATAAATAAATATATGAAAATAAAGGCAATGATTGTACCAATAATAAATTGCATCATCGAATAATGTAATTTATTGGTACGCGCTGAAGCTCGGTACGAAATTGGAGGGCAATTTATCAAAACGCTCGACTATTCTGCTCCTACCTTATGTAATATCGCATACAGAATATACAACTAGATATATCTATTCGGACTATACCTGACTATATCCCTGACATTGTCTGCATCGATTTCGAAGTCTCCAACTTCATTCCTTAAGGATTGGAACTTTCAAATTACTCGTGCTTCTTAATGTTTTTCATGAATTCATTAGGGATTTCTACGTCAAACATCCTTTCTTGTTGCGTGTTTACGATTTAGAAGATCATACTTAAATAAATTCAAGATTCTATTGCTTCCAGCATTTAATAAACGGTCTTTAAATAATCTTTATTGCAGACAGATTCTGGTAAAGAAATACATTAAAAATAACAAATACCACGAAGTCGTGCGAAGCCGAGGTGGGTCGCTAGTATTTGATACTCGACGATTACAAGGAAGTATATATTTTTAATGTCTCATTCCCATTTTCAGCTATGTAAGTGACGTGATTGTATCAACAAAAGCTTCAAAAATCTTCGCGCTTTAGAATCTATGTTTATATCTGCTATGTGATCAGACTAATTATTGATTATATGATATTTACTATTAAGGAACTTGTAAGAGCGCTTAGATTTTGGTAGCAATAATTTTAAAAAGAAATCCCAGTACTTTTTAGAATTATGGTGAAATTTTATCATTAATTGTAGCATTCATAGAAATATCGCTGCGGCGCCGGCCGCGCCTTTTCCTAGTCCGCATTGACCTAAATTTTTTTAACCCGCTGTTTGTAGGGATCGGCGTTTACGACTTTTTTGAACGCTGGCGTTTGAACTACAAAAAAGTCGTTATACCATTCATGTGTGTGAATTTTCTATGCATGTGAAATTATAATGAGACTGTTGATAGTTAAGATAATTTACTTTTGATTTTATTGCAACCGTGACTAAAAATATCAATTTCCGAGCGACTACTTGACTTGTAAATCCGAGCTGAAGCAATATTATTTTTAATACATAGGAAGGAAACAAACTAAATCTATGTACGTGTAGGCAAATAAAGTCAAATTAATTTCTGATACATTTGAATGTAATAGAGCCGTGATAGCGCAGTATCCGGGCACTCGCCTTTAATTCAATATACTCTAGTAACCTGAGTTTAAATGACGAAGCTTATCACGTGCTCAGTGGTGAAGGTCGTAAGGGAACCTTTAAATTTTCGAAATAATAACAAAAAAAATATTTCGAAGATATGTGAAGTCCAATCAAATCAATCAGCGGTGGGGCCGCGAGGTGGAGTATGCCCTAATAATCTCTGTAAAGAGGAGGCCCTTGCCCAGCAGTGGTGCATGTATGTTACTTTACTTTCGTATCTATTTATACTTTCGCATATTTCGTATACCATTTTCATCAAGTTCAACGTGATCATAAGCAACTAACCTAAACCAATAAGACGAGACAGAAAAAAAATTCTGAAACGTATTTATATATAGTAATACTATACCGAGAAATACTGGTTATTAATACGTACACGACTGTATAAAAGTAACATCCTGTGATCTCCACAAATCATTCAGCTCTTGAAAACACGCGTACTGCTTAGTGCATATTTACGATGCCCTCAGGGGATGGGGTCTGTAGCAAGTGCAGATTTATTGCCTTCACGCCACGCGCTCATCCGTTTAGCACCCCAAAGCCCAAACCTGAGAAATTATTACCTCTACATCCTTTCACTACAGGTATTTTTAAACAATTTCCTCATACTAACTTACCTTTGCAATTTCCTCATACTAACTTACCTTAGAAAACCTAAAAAATTCATAGGAAACATATAAGGTTATCTTAAAAATCTTATGAAACATTTACTTTCCGTGGATTTTTACTTTAAATGTGTATTTTAAATATTTGTACTTTAAATTATTCAAGCACTCTTTTTCCCTTATTCTCTTATTACTTTAAACGAATACTTACGAAACGTTATAACTTTAACGAATTTATCTCAAACGTAGAATAGAATACTTTCCCGTTAAGATAGGCTTTGTTACCGTTACCATAGCAACACACCCGGCAAAATGGCGAAGCGTAGGCATCGAGCTTCCCGCGCTTTCGCCGCTTTCCCGCCTTATCGATCCAATGCGTTCTGAAATGCGGAGCTTTTACAGCGACCTTAAATAATGTACAACCGCAGGCAGTCAAATACATCGCCAAATTATTTATGTTGTTTATATTTAACAGTATATATATATTTTATTATTCAATATTATCAAGATGCAATATAATCTGAAGTAATTTATATTGTAATAATCTGTTAGTATTTTAGTAAAATATTGTTTATCAAACTAGAAATGTTATATACGAGAATACATATGTTTTATACATATTTAATTGTGATCTTCATCGTTAATATCAAACCAGATCTTCACCGTTATAAAAATAAATGGCATCATATGATATATACAAGTTATATATACAGGAAAATAGGAATAAATAGAAAAAAATGTTTCTCTTAAGCAGAAGTTGCAACAAGTTCTCACTTATGAAGTCGTCACTAGAGGTATCGAAGTGAGACGCCTTTATGTAAGAATAATAGATTTGAGTTCTTAGTAATCAAAATAGGTTTTAACAACATCTAGTTTAACCTTAAGAATAATATAGTTTGATGGAGCACTGCCGAAATCATTAAGTTTCGGAACGAATCCCACCAATCCTGAAGGGGCACAAGGCATGCTTATTACCTCAGTACGTCGGTTGACTCCGCCACGACTGCCGTGTTTCGATACGCACAACTGTTCCTGGTTCATTGGACTGTAATAAATAATACTCAGATATAAATCACATGTAAAAAACTTTGAATCGTAACCTCACGTCTATGTGATAATCATATTCTGGCACGGATCTTTTGTCTATGGATTGACTAATTAAATTCGAAATGTGTTGATTTTGCAAGGATGCTGAGTGGCCGGTAAGTTATACCTCTTTTATTAACTAATTATACGATTTGTGCAGACTTTAGATGACAGGCCGAATCAAATCAGTACAACATTAAAGAAATCATTTATCCAATGCATATACATAGAAACATTGTGTTTTAATAAAAATAAAGGCATTGGCGAATTTTCCTTTGTTTATCACACGTTTTGCTTATTTCGTAAATCATGTTAAAACAATTGGTGATTAAGCATACATTTTATACTAATATTTGAAACGAATGTCATAATCGAGATGAATTACGTAAGTATCTTCTGAAAAACTTTACAATTGTCTGAGATTGAGTTTTCGAATCAATTATCTATACAGATTTAACCAAGATATGGGTTAAGATTGCTTTAGCCTCCTTTGTTCGGGGTAGTGTCATATCGAAGATCTGCTTGGACTGCTAATCAGCTCAATACTGCAATGTCGGCATCCTCGAGTATTTGCTTATGAGGAATATTTTTCTTTCTAAGTATGGAATTCCGTAGTATGGACTTTTACTGTGGTAAGACCACGCAACAGTATTTGCTGTTGCACGAATGGGCAGGTCCGTCCGAGTTATTACCACGACCTCACAGAAGACCGTTGTAAAGTAGAAGTGTTACACTTCTGCCTTTCGTCCGTGGGCGGTGGCTATCATTTAACATCAGGTGAACCGCCAGCTCGTTTGCCACTTTTTCACATAAGAAAAAGAAGTAGGATCATCTGAAACCTCATACCTATTTGCGTGTGCCATGGTCAATTTAAAATATTACCGTTTCATATCTCAGTAGCCACTAGCCATCGGTCTATGGGCTCGATTCATGAAATGGTTTTAACATAACACATAAAAGTTAACAAAGAATGGAATATTATATATATTCAGAATTATATACATCAGATTTATATACTAGGAATTGGTGAAAACGAAAAGGAACACGACTAATTCCGTAATAATATTTAACACAAAGGTCATGTCTAATATTCAATTACTTTCTACACCTTAATTTACTTTAGATCAATCAGTTTTATGTTGTATTATCCAACTAAAAGTCTTTCGTCTAGTCAAAGTACATTTCATATTATCATGAATTTACACGCGCCACCTAATATCGAATCTAATATCTACTTTCGCATCATAAATTTTTATTATCCAACCGCTGCAGTATTCCAAACTTCAATCACATTTTATTCCTATTTTTTATCTCATATATCACAGTTATTCAGAACTGCCGCAAAATTCCATGCGGTCTTCCTTTTCACTATCTTTTCAAATGACTTTGACGCCCAGTATGGGGCTCATAAATTTTTAATTTATAGTCAAAGACTGATTAAAACCGTTGGACTAAAGACTCGAATATCGAAAAAAACTGTACATACGAGATGACTACGAGAAATCTATTCGAATATTCTAAAGAGAAAAGTTCAGGTTTCTGTATATACTGAAGGGTATCTCTGGTACAGCTGCAGTTATATTAAAAAAAACCTTCATTTTTTTTATTATCTTGTAATAATGTATTTAAAGTTTACATTTAAAAGAAACTATTCGTGACAGTCACTACATCTCCTTGAATAATTGACTGTTCAAAATCTGAGCGAAGGCCCGATGGGCCGGTAGTGCTAAGATAATTTCTTATGTAATGAATCATAGTTTTCATTTCGTTCTAAACTCAAGCAAAAATCTAGTCATATCAATTCATATATTTAATTGGTTTATGATTTTCCTATTAATTTACTTCTTTACTTTTTGTAGTTTTATATGCTCGTTCACAATTACGTATCATGCATTGCGTGACCATAACAAACCGCTAAAGAAATCGCCTATAACACCAAACACATCATTAAAGGAATAATCTGCGATTTAAAGTAACTTTTCCGTAATGTGTAATATCGCCATGCCAATTGTTTGTATACAAAGCGACGTAGAAAAGTGCGAACTGTGACTGCTGCCATCTTAACCCACAAACACGGTCAAGTGTCTCGTGAACGTGACAACGCAAGTGCGTGCACAGCCATACAAAAAGAAAGGAATGATGTGTTTTTCTGTTTGCCTATGCAAACGTAAGCCGATACGACGACTATTTAATAATGACGATTGCCTTAAACACGAACTTTTCAACCCTCCAACGTTCAAAGGGTTGCTATTAAATATTTCAATTAGAACGCGCTCGACCCGTTTCGCAGCACGATAGCCCCACGAATCTATTAGTATTATAGCCAAGTTTTAAATACTGACAAACAAATGTTATTTACATACACGACCACAGTCCAGTTATTTATTTGACGTGTTTGGGTAAGTTTAAACAGATCAGTTTCCACATCGTGTATGAAAATTAATTCGGAGTTTTACAGTTTTTCGAGCTGGCAGTTCATCTGATGTTAAGTGATAACCGCCGCCGATGGACATTTGCAACTCCCTTACAAATGTGTTGCCACCTTTTAATAAAGTGAGCCCCCGTTACCCCGCTGGAAAAGTATCCACGACCTAGTGTTATGATGTTATCGGATGGAGTTAATTATTTACCAACAGGTAACCGCTTTTACAATTGCCGGGTACTCTCATAAACAGTCTTTTAGTCTTTATATGTTTCTTTATCATAGCGACCTTTCAGAATTGAAAATGAATAAAAGTAGCCACATATCTCCATAATATTTCACAGTAGATGAGGCATTGGCCTACCGAGGCGGAAACTGATAATGTCTCAAGGCTCCCTTTTCAACGCTAATGAACAATGATTTTCCTTGCCCTTCGAAGCTTACAAAATTGAAGCCTATTTCTGAAACGGATCCAAGCGTGCGGCACTCCTTCAAAAGGAAATGTATGAATTTCTATTCATTAAACCGGTACGCGTTATGAGAAATCATTCATACTAGATCATTACATGTTATATTTGTTTGTGGAAATAATTGGTATTGGAGGTCATACTAGGCAGTAAAACAACAAATAAAATTTTGAATATAATTACGAAGTCAACAGCCGGAGGATGTAAAAAATAATGCAAACTTATAAAATGTATATTTTATTAAATAAAATTACAATTTAAAAAGCTAAAGGTAGGTGACGACTCCTCGAAGTGTGAGATAAGTGTGTAGGATTTTAGGAGTCACGATTTATTCCTCAGCGCTCGCCATCCGCAAATCTCGTTAAAATCCGTCATATGAAGCACTGAGTTCGCTGACTTTATGGGAATGTGCATGAATCATGATGGTTGTAAAAAATCCATTACGCTCTTCTTTTAGGTCTTTTGCGTATAAAAAAGTTAATAAAAAGAACTGTTAAGAATTATTTCCCCTTTCTCTGGAATACATCTTTAAGTATTCGAATGTGGCAACCCTATGCCTCGACCGAAATCCATGATAACCAGTATCAAAGGGGCGTGATTACGCCAGCGTTTGGGAAGATACCCCGCAGAAACCCACCCGCTGCTTAATGAAGCTGTTCGCTCGGAAAACTCGTAAATCTCTTTTCTGACAAAAAGTTACCGGTTGACTTAATTAACTCTGCTATTGTAACGCCAGATACCACCTACATTTTGATTTAACTAGCCAAGTAAGCTGCGGAATTTTTCTGTGGAACCTTTAGTGAAATCAAATTAGTTAATTTGGAATTTAACATGAGCTTCATCCACAATGGAAACAGTGTACTTTTTAATTTTCATTTGTTCTATTCCTATTCCTCAAAATCACAAGTAACATTAACCTTACTGCCACTGGATTATTGTTATAGTGGATATTTTTGACATTTTATATCCAAAACATGAGCTGCATCCAAAGATCCATGATATCTCAGTGTCCGGGCGCTCGAATTAAAATTCAATATACACGAGCAACCTGAGTTCGATCCCCGGTGCCGGCACCAATGAAGTTTTTAACTTTAAGTGCTGACTTATCACGTGCTCCGCGCTGAAGGAAAACATCGTGGGGAAACCTGCATATTTTCGAAATAATAACAAAAAAATATATTTCGAAAATATGTGAAGTCCGCCAATCCGTAGTGGGGCCGCGTGGTGGACTATGCCCTGATACCCTCTGTATAGAGGAGGCCTTTGCCCAGCATTGGGACATGTATAGGCTGTTACTTTACTTTACTTTTTATATTATTTTTTATAGTCATTGTCATTCGCATAGACGGATAACAACAACAAAAATAATTTAAGACATACTGAAATCACTAATAATTAAATCTATAGTTAATCTGTGTAGTGTATATTACGCTTCAAAAATTATTCCCCCAATTCAGAAGTCACAACAGGACGGTAACGAGTCAAAGCTCGTAAACACGAACGAAATTCCTTAATTATTTGCCAACCAGCCTGTCGAACTTGGATGTTGACGTGATAGACAGTCTGATAGACATTATTGCATAACATCGCCCTAATACGTTACGCGGGGGCCGTTAACCCCCAACGCGGGGGCGCATTTCACACCACAAACAAATATTCACCCTATTCAAAGCGCATCAAGGATTGTTTTCATCGTCTTGCCTTCCGTTCCGGTTGCAGTCGTGAATCCGGAATTAAAGTTTGCCATACCAATAAACTTGTCTTCTATAAATTGGAAGAGTTACTATATGAATGCAACTCTACAGAACATTTCGCACTCTGTGCAGTTTATTTAAAAGCTTGTTGACGCTGATTTTGCGTATGATTTCTTTATAAATCTAAGATATTTTTAATCTTCCCCTCTTTTAGCTACAAATATTAAAAGAACGGCACACTCATCCCTTTGAAGTATACGCAAAGGAAATGTTTCGATAACTCCGACCCTTTCTAAGCCTCTAAGGGGCAGAAAAGCGACGGAGGTCCATCTGAATATTGATAAAACGAACCAAATTTTACATAAATTGGAGGGAAAAAGAGAACCTAATGGGCGATACTAATATTTCTGCTCCTATATACCAGAATGATATTGAGAAAAAGGATCTCAGATAAAACATATTACACTGGCCAGAAAAATAACGGGTCACATAAAAAATCGTGGTATTTCCCATAGTTGTTTAAATGGACAGCTCATATAAATAGTATATAATTACCTTAGTATTAGTTTATTGTATATCTGAAAAGAGGGTTCATTTATAAAAAAATACAGAAATAACTAGAATATATAGGTATTGAAAAATCTACAACTAAAAATCATATCAAAATCATTTATTTCGATTTTGTTTTATAATGAAATGTCGTTATAAAAATATCCTTGAATACGCCACAGCATCAGGGCAGCATCGTGTCGCTATTATCTGAATAATGTAGGTAAGTACACTGTATATATTACTATGGTACAACAAGGAAAAAGTCAGGAGATTTTGATGACTCCGCTGCGCAGTTGCCAAGGTATTAGCTTACACGTGTTGAAGAATGGTCAAATATATAATGAAATCGTATTCTAATCAATTACAGAATGCCGCAGCGGTTTGATGAAGTTCTACGGGCTTGGAGAAAATAAAAAGTTTTAAAACTATTAAAACTTAACATTTAAAACTATTTATTTTAAAGAAATGTCTTTTTGTTCACAAGTTAGAAGTATTATTTTTTATAAAAACATTGCCCTTACTATAGGATAATATTTTCCTGAGTTGTAAGAGCGCTTAGCAAACGCTTTACTCTACAGTATAAGTTAGAAGTTCTTATATCACCGCATAGTATAAGACAAAGTCGTCCCGCTGTCTGTCTGTCCCTACGAGTACGTATGCTTAGACCTTTAAAACTACGCAATGGATCTTGCTGCGGTTTTTTTTTTACTAGATAGAGTAATTCAAAAGGAAGGTTTATAATAATTATAACACATTGCGCCCGTGCGAAGGCGGGGCGGATCGCTAGCAAAAAACTTATTTCATGTATTAATAAGTCAACTGTAATATACAGCAGTTTTACGAATAAATTACAGATATATTACGAACTATCTCAGTTTTTTTAATAGTCCAGTGTATTTGATATTTAAAACTCGGGCCGAAAGGACTACGTTAGCTAAGAAGAACTATAGAAAATGCCTGGCGATGTCGTTTATTAAAACTGAACATCGTGTTACGACAAAACAGCCAGCTAGCTCGCACAAAGAAGGCGGCGTTTAATTGTTCTCTGGCCTCTGCTCGTAGCATTATGAGCGCCGGTGCGAACTTAAATCCAATTTGTCGTCCCGCTCTGAGCCCCCAGTCTCGCCTCGGTCTGGGGTCGGACCCTTCACCGTGCGCTGAATTCAGATCGATGTAAATTTCAGACGCGGCGTCGATGGATTACCGGAACGGGAAGGCGGAAAGGGATAGCGTCGCCACATTGCAGTGTTAAGGGGGATGTTTTCTAAATCCGCGAACAAGTTTTTAAAAAGTATTTCCGTATTCCGCGAACGGTACACTTTCAGTCCCTCCACATTCGTATGTCTACGTGTTTTACTTTTTTAGGGATATCGTCGTAACCGATACTAAGTATATCGACAATGGATTTTCGTGTATACTAAAAGTTGCCAGTAACCATATAAAAACAAATTTACTGTCTAAACTCGAAGCCGTCGATTAAATATTGAAGTCATATTTTATGCGAATGACAGTTTTTCCTCAACAGTAGGTACAGCGGCCTCACAGAAGACCGGCGTGAGGTAACCGGGGACCACTTTATTAAAGCTTCTCAACACAGCTGCTAGTCATCGGGTGATGTAAATGCCGTTCATTTAACATTATATGAACCGCCTGCTCGCTTGACAAATTTACACATAAAACAATAGGAAACTCGTGTTTCATTTAAATAGAATAGAAATAGAACTATAGTAAAACTCATTTTACATTTCCGACGAACTTCTGCCGCCAATATAATTTAGAATCTACTGGTTCCTGACTTAACGGTTACGAATTGACATATAAATAAAACACTCTTCGCGTGCAGAAGTCGAATGCCGATTGCACATTTAGTTTGGGAGCCGACGGACGTCACGCGACCAACCGATTCATATCGCTCCCATACAAATCCAATACGACTGCGTACCGTACGGCCCAGCGCTCCACGAACAGACTTTGTGCCTTTTTAGGGTTCCGTACCCAAAGGGTAAAACGGGAGCCTATTACTAATACTCAGCTGTCTGTCTGTCCTTCTGTCACCTGGCTGTATCTCATGCACCGTGATAGTTAGACGGTTGTAATTTTTACAGATGATATATTGCTGTTGCCGCTTTAACAACAAATACTAAAAAACAGAATAAAATATATTTAAGTGGGGCTCCCATATGAAAGATATGATTTTTTTGCCATTTTCATATATAATGATACGGAACCATTCGTGCGCGAGTCCGACATACAAACGCTTTTCATTTCCGCATTATTGCTGGCGAGCCGGCGAATGTACGAAAATTAAAAAAATCGTACACACGACCCCTCCCTACCGCTTTTTAGTCAAGTATTTTTGTAGTATTATCTATATTTTTAATACTCCCTTCAATTAAATATTTAAAACACTAAAGCTTTTATCGCGTGTACCTGTTTAAGATAAAGTCATAAATATATCAAAATTTAACTTATACGTTTAAGTTACTACCAACTTATCGTTGCCCTCAACCTAGGCGTAAAGTGAAGTTCAGAGCCTTTGCTTGTTACGGTTACCTAATTCGATAAAAAAGGATGAGAAATAATTCATATTGCTAATGTAAAATGTACTCACGTCTCAATAAATAATATCATTTATTTATTTATTTACTTAGTTGCACCAACAGAGTAAACACCATCATAAGTTAAAAAAAAGAAACGAAAACAAGATTGCTACTCCAATTATAGGTACAAACAACAAACAAATTAAACAACAACAACAATTATCATCGCCAATAACAAAACACGTATTAACATACGTTTTCACCGAATCAACGCGATCTTGATGTGAGTTTTTCCCCATTTGATTTTATGATCTGAAGAAGTGAAGACATTTGTTTTTGTTATTATGTGTATCAATGTGATATATAAATATACTCCACTACAAGGCCGTGACAATTTCTTAAGCAAGTAAGAAGAGTTAAAAATTTGTAGAAAAATCTTTAAAATTATACCTTAAAAGTTTTAAACTATTTAGTAACGATCTGAGAATATTAACAGACAGATAGACAACAGTATTGAGACAACCATGTTATATTTTAATTGAAGAAAGACGGGTCGAACAAAATTGTGGACAAAGCAAAATAAAGAGATAATACCTACTAAATTGCGGTATGAAAAAGTAAGAGAGAAAAGCAAGCAATGTTTGTATCACATTTTGTATGTGATACAAACCGACATAAATTATAGTATAGAGTAGTAGTACACTAGGTAGAGTACTACTATACTAAGCAGGGTACTTAACATGTTATTCAGCATCTTTTTAGAGTCGAGTTAAAAATAAATCAATGTTAATATTACTTCCAATACTGTGTTTACGTTTTATAATGCAGCTAACAGCAACTTGACAATGTAAGAGTTATCTTATGCGATAAAAAAGGCTGAGAATTATATTGCTAACGTAAAATGTACTCACGGTGTCTCAATAAAGAATATTATCGAATATTAAAGGGAATTTGTATGATGTACGTAACACATACATAACTGTGGATCAAAGTTATTGCCGTCAATAATATTGCGGATAATCCCGTCTGTCTGTAATACGTCGCAAATTTATTTTCGGCACGTTCCAATGACCAGTATCTGTTGGATACACATTGGATGCGTCATACTTACGTACACATCAAAGCTATGTGGGAGCCCTCAATTAAGTCCGCTGATGTGGCGTTGGTGCGGGCCACTCGTGGCCCAGCTAAGCGTTCAGCAACGAGATAAGCGACCCCCACCCCCCCGCCACCCTCGCCTTACACTCCTATTTTTCACTTACCAACGCAAATTTAATTTTAATTCCATAAATATTAAATCAAATTACACCAACTATATACGTAGTAATGTCTAACTAAATTGTACCAAATAAAATTTACCCTGTTTTCAGACTTAATCTCCGCTTTCATCACCGAACTTTCTTTTTAATGTGAAAATTTATCGAGAGAGACTCGATGGTTCACCTGCTGTTAAGTGAATATCGCCACCCATGGACAATTACTACAGCCGATGGCTTGCAAATGCGCTGAGAACCTAAAAGTGAGCCCCGGTTACCTCACTCACCAGACGAAACGCGAAAGTTTAATACTTCCACTTCACCCCGCTTTTCTGTGAGGCCGTGGCACTTCTCCAGACGCGCTTGACCATTCGTATTCCCACAGCAAGAGCTACTTCGTGGTCCTACCCCATTAATACTACCCACAAACCACAAAATATTGATAAACTTAGATTTAGGGTCATTCAAGAAGAGAGCCTATCCCGACCTCAACAAAGTAGGCAAATAAACATGTTTTTAGATGCTTTCGCGTTCCTACCTACTATGTGTGCATTGTCATCGGCAATTTCTCCTATCAGCGGTATTCTCGAACCCTCAAGTTCACAAAGCAATTCAAGTTGAGCCGTTGTTGTTTCCTCGTGTACTATGAGGAGACTGAATGCTCTTAAAATAATTTAAGCTCTTTTTCTAAAAATATTTCTGGAGTAATAAACAACAATACGGTCTTGTTAATTTAATTATCACATATTATGATTAATGCTGATAAATATTACCACAGGTGAAATATAATAAAAATTATTAAGGCATCTATTAAACTAAATATTTTGCCTTCCGACTTTTAAGAAAAGCTTTTTCCATCCAATCGCTTGAACATCAGAAAATACTCAGTTAATTACATTAAACCGGTAACAAAACCTGTAGCAAGCAAGCAAGACTTTACCGTAAACGTTATTGTGCGGTATTCAATTTTAATTCTTTGTGCCAACGTTCTTTCGCTTTTGTACACAAATCAAACTGAAAAAAAAACGCCCCGTCTGTTTTCTGTTTTGGCATCGAAAGGGGAAATGCGGTCGGTCAGGGGTCCAACCTGCCGACGGGAGGGTGCAAACAGAGGGTAGTGAGGCCCCTGCCGCCGACAAGCACGCGGTTATAGGCGGCTAAATATTTGATGCAATACACTTTGATCACTGCGGACATAAGATGATGAAGACATACAAAGGCAACAGCTCTATATACATAGTTGCAGATTCATCAAAAAACGATACATCAAAAGCTTATGTACCTGTTGTGTCGACAGTTATTGTGATCACCATAAACAGGAAATTTCACAAATTCGTCTTTCTATTATTATGTAAGTAACTGTGGTAGGGCAACGCAACAGTCTTCGCTGTTGCACGAATGGGCAGGCTCGTCCGGGTAAGTACCACGACCTCACAGAAGACCGGCGTAAATCGGAAGTGTTATACTCCTGCGTTGCGTCTGGTAAGTAAGGTTACCGGGGCCCATTTTTTAAATATTTCCATGGGTGGCGGAATTGACTTATATCAGGTGAACCGGCCGCTCGCTTGAAAAATTTTCACATAAAGAACAATTACAGTTGCTCAAGTATACGATAAATACTGGCAGTTGGCCACAAATCAGTTGCTATATATTTCATTGATTATTCAAAAATTAACTTTGAGTACATATGTTGTCAAATTTTTTGTATTTATTCTATTAACTTAATGGAAATATGAAATGTGTCAAAAGCTGAAGTATTATAATTTTATGTCAATTTTCCAAAATCTTCAATAAATATCCCGTTTCATTGCTCTTTGTAAATGAAAAGCATTCATCGAACCGATGTTTTCTGTTGTCTCGCCAATATTTACACGTTAAAGCGACATTTCCCGAACAGGACCCTTCATGGAGAAACGAGGGTCGCAAATCTCAATGAGCAATACTTATAGAGTAGGAGTTGCGCGGGGCCTAGAAACGAGCCCTGAGGGATCCGCGCATTTCATTTAACGTACATATGGAATGCTACCACTCTCCTCGAGGGGAATGAAAGGGAGCAATGCACCTATTTAGTAGTACGGCTTTCTTTATAAACAACCCGCGATTATTAACGGTAGGGTGGACGGGATACTGTCAAACTTTCGCTAAAACTTAAAGCTTCTTTGAATTATTAAATTGTGATTCTACATGCATTGATAAATATGGGAAATGTATTCAAATATAAGCATCAATATAATGTGATATTCAAAAACCTGTCGATACAAGGGACACAGGCAATACTATATTACAGCGATACGTCAAAATAACCAAATACTCTCTTCAATCCCTTTTACTTTAGGCTCGTATTTACATTTCCGTTTAAGCTATATTTTTACCAGATGATCGAAATTAGATAAATGAATAAATATCTTAAGACACATTTTTACACAACGTTACATACTTAAACATACTTTTCTTATGTATATAAATAAATATTATACATACCAGACACCGGGAAAAAACTATGTTCGTCACAATATATTTTTCCAGTACTGGGGTTCGAACCCATACCTTTTGGCGCAAGATGCATTCTCACTACCCACTAGATTACGCCAATCAGGCCGTCAATAGTGAGTTATGATACCTCAGTATACGGGCGCTTGCTTTTTAATTCCGGTGCCGGCACCAATAAAATTGTTAATTTTAAGTGTTGACTTATCACGTGCTCAGCGGTGAAGGAAAATATGGTGAGGAACCTCTATATTTTAGGATCAAATAAAAAAAAATCGAAGAAAAAATAAATAAATTCGCTAATCCGCAGTGGGGTCGCGTGGTGGACTATGCCCTAATACTCTCTGTACAGAGGGCTTTTACCCAGCAGTGGAACATGTATATGCTCTTAGTTTACCTCTTTGTATTGGCAGGTGAGATGTGGACATACGTGGACAGCGGGGGCGGCGAGGGGCGGGCTGCGCCGTGCTCCCGGGGCAAACACTCGGCCACGCTGTTGGGCGGATACCTGTACCTGTTGGGTGGAAGGGGAGCAGGTGGCTCCGTGCCGCTCAGAGACTTCTGGCGCTTCTCCCTTGGTGAGTCATCAGAGCCAATGCCAAACGCCTTTATCTTTGAACTAGGAGGTGAAAATAAAGGGTTACCAGGTTTAAACCTCACATCGGCATCATCGCCTCTTCAAGTATAGTACAATTAATTAAAATATGTAGAAAAAGTGCGAAAAGATTGTCGCCGCTGTGGGAATCGAACCCACGTCTTCGGCATTCGCGGCTTGACGCTCTAGCCACTGAGCTAAACGGCTGATTGCCACACCGACGAAAATCTTAACGTATTCTTCTACATTGTTTTCTTAGCATTTGAAGTAGTACAATTAATTTTGAAAAAATCAGCACCTTGCCAATTTCCATTGCGCACTGTGCAGTTCCTTCTATTTACACATTGGACTAACAGTTTTGTTCTCCATAAATAGTTGTTCCGGTGTTCCTACGCTGTGTCATCTGATTATCGGTACTCATTATTCGCGACTCGAAATCGTCCGTTGACATAAAATAAATGAAGTAATATCCGGCATGCTTAGCCTGTTTTTTTTACCTTTTTTTAATGCGAAAAGTTGCCAAACGAGCAGACGGGTCACCTGATGTTAAGTGAATACCGCTGCCCATGGATATCTACTACACTACTGGCTACATCCGATGGTTACAGATGCGTTGACAACCTTTTGAAAAATGGGCTACGGCTACCACACTCACAAGACGAAACGCGAAAGTATTTGTCATACTTCCACTTTAAGCTGGTCTTCTGTGAGGTCGTGGTACTTACCCGGACGGGCCTGCCCGTTCCTGCAACAGCCGAGGCTGCTGCGAGGCCCTACCACCATGTTACCTGTTTCTATACCTAGAAACTTGTTCGGTTGTTCACTATTGAATCATTTATTATACTATTTATCATAGCAATACTATTAAATGGTAAGCTGAAATGGCAATGGGCTGGCCATGTAGCTCGTAGAACTGATGATGGATTCACGATGGCAGCCTCCTATTGGCCATCACAGTGTAGGACGACCTAGACGGAGTGGCGATCTCTGGGAAGTCGATAGATGCACGATGGCTCAGGACCATGCCACGTTGCAGTCTGTGGGAGAGGCCTATGTCCGGCATTAGATTAAAAGAGGCTGTAATGACGATTGTGGTGATGAAAGTACCTACCTATATTTGCAAGACGAAATAATTTTTTCATTTGCACGTGAATAAAGAATTTTATGAATATAAACACTCAAACATATCACATCAAGCAAACGAGGCAATACAACGGGAATATGTATTAACAACTGGGCCCATAGAGCACAACGTCTCTGCATAACCATCACATCTGTATAACAAACATCTCGACATTGGCCCGCGGCTAAGCTACATATCAACAAACGTATATACGTTAACTAGCCTAGACATAAATATTGCCACACATGTTTTGCCCAGTTACATATTATTAATTTGCGGAACAGACTTAACCTGTTCGTATAAATGTTTTAATAAATTGTTGATAAATAAAAAAAATACAGCATAGCCAAATTGTTTAGTTAAAAGCATAAGTAATAGTAGCTGAAAATACAGTTATTCTAATAACGATTTATATTCTTTTATTTAGAAATTCTATATATACGTGAAGCTCGTTTCTCGAAACTTGTTTAAGAATATTGCGCAAGATTTGTCTTGGATAAAATTTATCCGGAAAGCACTTTTTTAAATTTCAAAAGTGCTGAAAGCTAAAAATTATATCAAAGAGTTGCACAGAGTAATGATTGCTGCCTTTAAAATTTCTGATTGACCAATGAGTGAGAACTAATAATTCCATTAATTTATTTGTTGATACTAAAGATATTAAATCTAAAGTGTACTAAATGATATGTCCTATAAAATTTCTTTCATGTGTAATCTCTATGTTTTCATAAATACTCGTACATCCGCCTTCTTCTTCACGTTTCTCCTGCATTTATCCCAGATGTGAAACGTGTTCTAAATGATTTTCTAGGCTTTTTACAATCGGCCACTTGCCTGACGTCAATCCTTCTCTAGAACAAACACACAGATCATAATGGAACAATAATTTATGTGGGTCACCCACATACTTGTCCCTTCGAACCCACGACCGTCGAGACAGCCTCGACAAACTTTAACTGTGGTAGGGCTACGCAACAGTCTTTACTGTTGCACGAATCGTATGTCCAGGACAGTACCACGACCTCGCAGAAAACCGGTGTGAAGTAGATGTGTTACACTTCTGCGATTCGTCTGGTGACTGAGGTAGCCGGGGCCCACTTTATTAAAAGATGGCAACGCATCTGCAACTCTACGGGTGTTGCAAATGTCTTCACTTAACATCAGGTGAATCGCCAGTTCGGCGAATACCTTATACATTAAAAAAAAACTCATTGTTCAATCGTTTTATATACATATAGCTATGCGTGTAGTTTCTAACAAAATACGGGTCAATCAGCTGTAAAGTTAGTTGCTAATAGATTATTACACAAAAAAAGTAAAGTAACCGCTTATATATGTCCCACTGCTGGGCAAAGGCCTCCTCTATACAGAGGGCATCAGGGCATATTCCACCACGCGGCCCCACTGTGGATTGGCGGACTTCACATATCTTCGAAATATGTATTTTTTGTTATTATTTCGAAAATATGCAGGTTTCCTCACGATGTTTTCCTTCCCCGCGGAGCACGTGATAAGTCAGGTCTTAAAGTTAAAAAATTCTTTGGTGCCGGCACCGGGGATCGAACTCAGGTTGCTGGAGTATATGGAATCAAAGGCGAGCGCTCGGACACTGAGCTATCACGGCTCTTCTTATTACACAAACAAGACGTATTTTAAATGCTCCGCAACCGTCAAGCTAAAACACGCCTTAACAGCCCGAACACTCATAATGAGAATCCCACGCCCTTTAACTCTTTTGCTTTTATTTTAAAAATGTGTATGTTTTTTTTGTTGACAATATGGCTAAAGAAAAAATCGGCAAACTCGACACTAAACGCCCTCTCCCGGGGACAAACATGCTGCTGTTTTGAGAGGTAGATGAGGGCACTTAACATTGTGCAGCGTTCACTTTGAACAAAATTGCTCACCGCTCGCTGTCTACGCCAATTAGGTCAAGGGCCGCCATATTGACACAGGCGCCAAGCTCTTATTCGCCTTCTTTTCAAACATTTTTTCACATACGACTAGTAAAAAAATGTCGTCGAGTGTCGATTCAAAAGGGTTCTGTACCAATAGAGTATTATTTTTCCAAATGATAAGAATAAAAAACAATATTTTATTCATTACACCAAAGAAGTACAGCTCTTTACGTATATACGAATGAACACACACGGTATTTTTCGTAGTTTAATCACGTTGTACCTTTTGATGTTGCATCAATAAGCTGGTTGGAACGAATAAGTATCAAAGACACATTACGTATAAGTTTTTATACTTTTCCCGGTTTTTCTTCCACGGCGCTTGTGTTTGCATCGCGTAAACGATCCCATTGGGCCGATATCCAGTCCAGGGCGTCAATCACTTACGACCCCGTGGACGACATTTCAACGTCGGGAACGAGTAGATATCGTTTTATCCAGAGCATAGATGATACATATATATAAAAGAGCATAGATGATGTATGCATCCAGAGTTTATGGTATTAATTGAACGGTTGTACTCCAATAGCGACTGGTCAATGGGAGCGCTTGGAGTGCCGCGGGGATGCCCCGCCCGCGTTGCAGGAGCACACCGCCACGGCGCACGAGAACAGACTCTACGTGTTCGGCGGCGAGGCGGGCTCGTCCTCCAGCGAAACGCCGCTCTGGATTTACGACACCGAGGTACCTCATACTAGCGAATAGGACATAGATCCCACTATCGGCTGTTTGCCATGAACACGTTAGCGCTTTACAACTTTAAAATGTACTTGTAATGACTTGGAAATGTAACTCTTAATAAACCCTTGCGCAATTTATGGAAATGTGAATTGTTTTGTTTCCTAACTCATCGTACAATCGTAACTTGCAATAAACCTCCATCTCAAATTAGACGCAGTTATACCTCCCTGGTTCTGAAACATCCTGAGCTGGATATTTTAGATGACGATTGGTCCATATTTAAACGGAGATTGAAAGAAGCCTTAAATGCTTCATGATCTTGTTCTCTATTGCACTATTTTAGTTTTACCTTACCGTAACGGATCCGTTTCACGAATAGAGTATCTTGACTGGAGTAGTACCACGGCTACGAAAATTTCCAGCATAAAGCAAAATTATTCAATTCAAACCTTATTAGTATTCTAACCGTTTCGTCCATTGAGTGAGCTACGTCCATCGTAAAAACATTCATAGTAGGTGCTATATTATGTTACCTGCAATATTTCCGGTTGAGTGCCAATTAACGGCGGTGTTCAAATGATACCGGCCAAGTGGGAGTCGGACTCGCGCACTAAGGGTTCCGTACCATTTATCTGTAAAAACGGCAAAAAAAAAATCATATCTGCTTCATGCGAGCCCCATTTAAATATTATTTTATTCTGTTATTTAGTATTTGTTGTATAATTTCAACTGTCTAACTTCCACGGTTCATGAGATAAAGCCTAGTCACAGACGGACGGACGGACGGACGGACAGACAGACAGAGGAGTCTTAGAACAGGGTCCCGATTCACCCTTAGGGTGCGGAACCCTAAAAGGGACAATGCACTCGTGCTATGCGCAGCTGGAGGTGTGGCGCAAGCTGGCGGGGCAGGTGCGCTGCGGGAGCAGGCGTCGCAGGGGCGCAAATTCGGGGGCGGGGGCGGGGGGCAGCACGCCCGCCGGCCGCAGGGCCCACTCGGCGCACCCGCTGCCCGACTGCCTGCTGCTCTACGGCGGCTACATGGACCTGCGCGGCTCCACCAACGAGCTCTGGGCCTTCCACTACGGTGAGTTGCCACGCAGTGCGCTACGCATCTCGACTGGCAATCGTCAACTCTCCACTCCATATATTTTATAGATCCCTTTTCTTACTGGTGTCAACCATATAGTTATAAGGTGTGTAATGTATCTTACAATACATTAGCTTTGTTAAGTAACGTATACACGGCCTACAGCTGGACATATTTGGGTAATATAAAACTGGTAAACATATTTTTCTTTTTAAATGAAAACATATTATGGACATATAAAAGCCTGTCTCTGAAAAATGAGTACATATTATAGACATATAAAAACCTAGACGCTGGAAAAACTATGTTCATCAGACATCATGGTTCCAGTAGTGGGGATCAACAATCAAACAACCTCTGGTGCAAGGCACAGGTTCACTATCCACTACACTTATTGTCTCGTCGTCTATAACTACTTCTTACTTTTTATTTTTTACCGTGTTGACCTGACCTACTTAGACCAGGGTTAAAAAATTCGACAAACTATTTAAAACTTTTATTTCTTTTTGTCTTAATTTAAACTCAGAAATAGGTCAAATATTTTTTTTAATAAATTATTAAGCAAAATTCTCTCAACATAATTATTTTATTGCGACTAAAAAAGCTCGAGCGTGTCACACGTAAGACGTAAGTTATAATTGGGCGAATTATATAATAAATTTTATCAGATCGAAAGGACGTAGTAGCGAATTTAAACTAGCATAGGTGACTCGCTATTATACATAATACTGTGACACAGTTTGATGAGCTATACTGAGTCTGAAGAGTTACAGGTTTCAAAGCCACAGAGGATAGCATTTTCTTAGTTCTCGTTAGTAATGAAGCTTTAGACAGCTCACAGAACTTAAAACAAAGAAGAACCGGGAAGAAAATCCGCGGTCTTGTTATCTTTTCTTTTTTTTTAAATTATATAAGTATAAAAAATTATTTAAGTATTAAATCTGGACTTCAATGAATACTCTTGCTCTGCAATCGCAGAGCAAGATTAATAATTTCTCCACATCCCTTTACTCAATACCACTCCCTATTCTTCGACATTATAATAAGCCCTATCCATTAGCTTTAACAAAATGTTTGAAATTGGTTTTCGATAAATCCACAGCGTCCACGAGGATGAGTCAGGCTGAGCTGTTTAATGTTACAATACCATAATTTTATACAACGTTATCTAGTCTCAAACTAAGTAAATCTGGTACTATGGATACTAACTGATGAACATACATAAACACAATTTTATGGTGCAATTTTCGCAAATCAAATGGGCAGGTTTGTCCGGGTTAGTGGCACGACCTCACAGAGCATCGGCGTGAAGTGGAAGTATTATACTCCTGCGTTTTTTCTAGTGAGAGAGAGAGTTTTTATTGAAAGATGGCAACGCATTGTAACCCTAAGGGTGTTGTCGCCAGCTCGCTTGTTCTTACACAAAACAACCAGACGCTAGAACAACTATGCTATATTCATCATGCAACGTGTTGTTCAAAACCCGCTGAGAGGAAAGAGACAGGTCCACTATGCACTGGTCCGCAGAGAGCGAGACGTGGCGGCAGGTGCGCGCCCTCCGCGCCGGCCCCGCCCGCCACCGGCACGCGGCCGCGCTGCTCGGCGACCGGCTCTACGTGCACGGCGGCCAGTGCGACCTGCGCGACTGCGGCGACCTCTGGCACTACGACATAGGTCGCCCTTTTTATAATCACACGTTTCCCCTGCAACCGCTTTCCCCCCTGCCGTTTTATAAGACACGTTTCATCTTTAACCACTATCACCTCGGGCACCGCGACACAGGTCGCCCGATTTATTAGACGCGTTTCCGCTTTAACCACTTTCCCTCTGGCACTACGACGTAGGTCGGCCGTCTTATGCGACAGGTTTTCCCCTTTAGCCACTTTCCCCTCTGGCACTACGATATAGAACGGCCGTCGGCCATTTTGTACGACACGTTTCCTTTTGCCCACATTCGGCCTTCCACAATTTTAGTACCGCAGTTCACCAGCTGCAGTAACATTTAGATTTAGTGGAAACCACGTAAAAAGGAAGTCTAATACGCAAACTGATCTGATGACAATGGTTAAGCAATCTGTACCAAGAAGGTTGCTCCTATGCAGGTCTCTTCGTAAGTAGGTTTCGCCGATTTATGGTATACATAAAATTAGCATCTGGGTCGAAGGACCAAATTTTCACCAGGACGATGTGGATAAAGTATGGTTTTATTGGCAGTGTCTAGAGTGTGGACGGCGGTGCGGGGGTCGGGGCGAGCGGCCCCGAGCGCCCGAAGCGGCCACGCCGGTCTCCGCGCGGGCGCTCACCTCTACATCTTCGGCGGCGAGGCGCGCGGACACGCCACCAACGAGATGTGGCGCTTCCACTTCGGTATGCACAGATACCTTTTATCCATTCCTTACCGTCAACACTCTCATGCAAACTATTGTGTAGCCCAAAAATTAAAAAGCGGTGATCATGTTTAACTATGCTCGGTCGGCAACATTATAAAATATATTTAGTAAGTGAAAGAAAAACACTTTTATTGGTTAGTTCAAATATTTTAACCCTTCAGCAAAGAGTCTGCGGTAATATTCACACTGTTTCGAATATCTTTCCTTTATTGAAAATGATTTGTGTTGCAGCAACGGAGAGCTGGGAGCGTATCGAGCAGAGCGCGAAGTGGCCGTCGGCGCGCGCGGACAGCCGCGCGCTGTTAGTGGGAGGGGCGGGCGGCGGCGGAGGGGCGGCGGCGGCGGCGGGGGCGGGGCGAGTGCGCAGCGCGGTGGCTCCGCGGGGCGTCGCGCGCCGCCCTGAGCCGCCGGCCGGCTTCCTGCGCGAGATCTCGAAGCTGTCGGGGCTGCGGCTGCGGCGCGCCGCGCGCTGCTCCTACACGGCGCTGGCGGGCGAGCGCGACTCCACCGAGAGCCTGCCCAAGTCGCGCTCCGCCCACGTGTTCGCGGACAGCGACGAGAGCCCCGCCGAGGCCGACGAGGCCGAGCCGCGCCGCGACCTCTCGCGGGGGCCGCTCTCGGTGCCCGACTTCGCCGACGTGGCGCTGCCCGCGCCGAAGCAGCACGCGCCCGAGGCCAGGATCGTCAAGTCCGCCTCGGTGCGGTTCGGCAAGGCGCCCGGCGCGGACGACGAAGCCGAGCTGTCCACGTCGGACTACGCGAGCGCCGAGAAGGTGAACGGGTCCGGCGCGCCGTCGCTGGGCTTCAGCAACCCCCACTACCTGGGCCCGGACGTGAGGAGTCTGGGGATGGCCATGACCCCGGACTCGGGCATGGGCGCGGCCGACATCGAGCTGCAGGAGTTGGGGGAGCGGCGCGCGAGGAGTGAGCCCAGGGGCGGCAACGCGCGGCTGCACCTGCTGCTGGTGGGCGGCAAGGAGCCCCCGCACCTGGCGCTGCTGCAGAGTCCGCTCTCCATGTGGACCTACAGGCTCTTGTGAGTATTCGACTAGCTTTAGCCAACTGACGTCCATTTAGCGAGAACTAGGGAGCGATTTAACCGTGGATCTCTAGATGTACACCAAATGGAAACGTAGCGACTTTTAGAAATGAAGTGAAATGTTCATATACACGCAGAATATTAAATCTACAAGAAACAACGTTAACGATAAAATTCGTACTAACGTTTCAACTGCTATACGGTTTTACATAACAGAAAGCTAAACAATATAAAATTTTATTCTGCGTGCATATTTACTGTTCTTAGACAAGGGACTACAAAATTTCAAGTACTTTTCGGCACTATAACGTCCAATATTATTAGTAATGTTAGAAGTTATAGACTTAAGCAAGTTTTTGACAGGTACAGCACCGTGCCAACATTCAATAGCTCTTGAACTTTTTGACGTTTTTGTTTCGTTTATATCTGTTACAAGTGTTTTACTTTTTTACGTTTTTACTACTGTTGCTATTGTATTTATGTTCTGTTATTTGTGTAGTGCAATATTTATCCATTCGTAAAACGGTTTAATAAATAATTTATATAGGTAACAAAGGTGTCTCAACATTTTTTCTTTGAATCTTTGCTTTGCTCAGGACGTTGTGTAAGTACGCTCTCCCGTGGTATAACCAAAAAAAAATGTTTGTTACAAAGAAATCTTCACATATTTTTTACAACTACTGTTAGTATGACAAATTAAACGTTATATATTTTATACATCACTGAAACGGTAAAGGGAACTGCGCAAAAATGCTGCAGTTTTATGCACGTTTTTTGGTAATAATATTAGCAGTGCCGGCCCTAGCCTTTGATCAGGGTAGAGCGATATTGCTTTTCAACGCCCTTTAGTGTGATAGGGTTGTGGTAGGGCCACGCAGCAGCCTCGACTGTTGCACGAATGGGCAAGTCCGTCGGGGTAAGTACCACGACCTTACAGAAGACCGGCGTAAAGTAAAAGGTGTTACACTTCTGCGTTCCGTCTGGTGAGTGAGGTAGCCAGGGCCCACTTTATTAAAAGGTGGCACTGGCAACGCATTCGCAACCCTACGGGTGTTGAAAATGTCCATGGGCGGCGGTTATCATTCAATATCAGGTGAACTGTCAGCTCGTTTGCCACTTTCTCACATAAAAAAAAATGTCAATAACTCAATTTATAGCAAAGGACAATATTTATTGGATTTAAATTAAATTAAGTAACTTTAGTTATATACCTTTGCTTCTTTAACATTGAAAACGTTTCTACCGCTACGTAATTCAATGTTCACTAGACCTAAACTAAGCAATGCTTGTACTATGGGTATGAGATAACTGATATACATACTTTTATAAACACCGTACATAGATATTGGAAAAACACTATATTCTTAACACAATATATTTCCAGTAGTGGCGATCCAACCCACACTCTGGTGCAAGAGGCAGGTTGACTACCCACTACGCCAATCGAGTCGTAAAATTTAAGATTTTTATATGATTCAAGTTGTGTTAATTTCAATTAGTGACTGCTTCTACAAACATTAAAACCTCTCCTACTAATATAATTAAATAAGTATTACTTGTAATTTTCAATCAGTCACTAAACAATAAAATCTGTTTCCTAGTAAAAAGGGGCCATTAAAATTTTATTTTATGTGATAATTGTTGTTTCCATTTGATATTTGGCGCCCCTCGATACCTGGCGCCTAAAGCTCCACTTGCTCTACCCTTGGGCCGGCACTGAATATCAGCAGGTTTAGTACATCCAATTAAAGTCTGCTACAGCATTCGTTAGCAATTGCTAAGACTGAATAGTTTAGATTAGTGTTAGGTTTACAAGTTTCCTTTTCGTTCTGCTGTTATTTCGTTAAAGGGTTTTTCGTAATGATGGAGTTGGCATGTACTTCAGCACGGTTCATGAAGGCAAGAGAAGACCATAGGTTTTAAATAAACACAGCATTGCTACTTTAAATGATATTTGCTCAAGAAATTACGCACAGCGAATATCATTTGGTTAATGTAATGGTATAAATCGTAAGTTCTAAGAAATGATGAATAAAATGGCTGCCGAAGGATCGGAAAAGATTTTTGATGTCACAATGGTCGAGTTTTTAGCAGATCTATTCTTAGCTGTGAAACGCAAAGGTCGCTTAGATTTAGTGTACACACATTGTCATTTTATATCATATATATTAATACGTTTGGAGACGGGTAATGTGATATTAGCATGTTACTTTTTAAAGCCCGCTGAAGGTACGGCGAAACGAAATAAAATTCAATTGCAAATCTGATTGCAATTTTACTAAATATATATTATTTTAAATATTACAAAAGTCTATAGTACTGCAATGTATTATAAACAAATGAAATGATGGAGTCTTCAGCGGGGAAAAGTAGTTATTTTATTCATGTACCTTTTAAAAATGTTATTAAATGTAGTTATGTCCATATATCGTCTTTTTATTCCACCTGGAAACCACTCCAACTAATGTCTGCAATATATTTCTATAGGCATTTCAGAGGCTACTAACTACTTAATCCAAATAATTAATGATTCAAATAAAAAGTATCTATTTGGGACCTGTACTACTCATCAATAAAATCGTTGTTAATTATTTCATATGATATCCCTATTTCTATCAAAGCTGAGACCTCGCCATCAATGGTAAAAAACATGAAACATACCCAACTTTTTTCCACAATCTATGAACATAATGTTAACAAACAATTTTTTATTTGCAAATGACTATTTGCAATTTTTTATACAGTCCTCAGACTCAGGATCATTTTCATGTAGAACACAATATTCTTACAATGACTGGGGCTAAAAGAGATGCAAAACAACTTTTTACTAAATATTGAATATTTAATAAAATAATTCAATGTAATATACCTTAAAATTGTAACTGTAAAACTGTATATTCTAAAGTTATTACTCCTTACTCTAAGTGGCGACAAATAATTGTCTTCATTTAAAGAAGCACGGAGGTCAACATTTAGATAACATTGACTTCCAGCATAAGAGAATTTAGAATAAGTATGACATACGTAATCTTTGCAAATTCTCTAAATATATTACAATAATATTTTGTTTTATATGTTTAAATACCAAATGATACACAGTACATCAAAAAAGGGGAAAATGGAAAGAACAACTCGGCAACAGTAACATGTCTAAATGGTTTACCACAATATGAACAATAATGTCACATTGCTTAAAGATCCTCCTTGTTCCTACACTTTAATACGCCAGAAAGCGCTACAGCTATCCGATTCTTTTATAAATACAAACATTTATTAATTTCATTCTGCTCTGAACAACAAGATCGAAGAAAGAAATAGACTATGCTACTGCTGCTATAACACTTAAAATGTACTTTGTACAAAAATGGGACTTTTCCTTTCACAAATTAAACGCAATATAACGAGGTTCTTCGATGATGGAGTCAAAACGTCCAGGTCCATCAATGTCCTATAGTTCTGGATCCGTGCACCCCTTTAGTTCTGGAACTCCACACCAAAAATGGCTTTGCAGGCGGCCCGAGCAGCCGCCTTCCGCGCCTCCTTCTTGTTTTGCGCTGAAATGCAATGGCGTAAGATAAGATACAATAATAAATATGCAGACACTGCTGTGATGGAGTTACTTGGTAAGTAAACAGCCTCTGTAGAGGATATTGGGGCATAGTCCAAAACACGCCCTCACTATGGATGGGGGACTTCACTTTTTTTTGTTATTGTGATAAAATTCAAGTTTAAGTCATTTTTCTTATTATTTCATATTTTTAATACGCCTGTGCTATATCAGATATTTATAAGAACGACATGCTGCATTTTGATTTATTAGCAAGTTTGGTGTCAATGATCTGATGATGAATGAGTATTTAGTCTATTTTTTAAGTCCAGTAATTTCGTTAAGACGTTTGGTCCATTTAAGGGGAGTAAGAAAGGGCGTTGATTTTATTGGAAGCAGTTTGTAAACGGCACTCGCAATGCACACCTCCAGTAGTAAAATGGAAAATTTGGAGCTTTGATAGCTTATTGTTGCGGCGTTCGTTTTCAAGTTTCAAAATCAAACACACTAGCTAGTTGCGTTCAATCCCCGGGTGATCCTTAACACGTGTTCAGCGGTGAAGGAAGTTAGCGGGCGGGGCCCACCTTTGCCGATGTAGGTGGCGCCGTCGACGTCGACGCCGATCGTGTAGAGCATGTTCTGGGGGCGGTCGCCGTGCGCGGCCAGCTCGCGGTACTCGAGCGAGGGCCGCATGTAGGTGAGCAGCATGCACGGGTGCTGCTGCGCCGCGTCCTCGGGCAGCTGCTTGGGCCGGCGGGGGGCGCGCGGGCCGGGCGCGGGGGCGAGGGCGAGGCACGGCGAGGGGCAGGGGGGCGCCCCCGCCGCCCCCGACGCGTCCGCCGACGGCGGCCGCAGCTGCGGCACCTTGTGCCCCTCCACCTCCCACTCGCAGAACAGCTTGTGCAGCGCGAACGACGCCAGCTGGATCATAGGCAGCGGCTCCTCGTCGCCCTCGCCGCTCTCGCTGCCCCCGGACGCTGGAAACAGCAAGATCACGTGCTCACGTTCTCGCTTTGCGACCCGTATGATGATTTCTTGACATTATTGTATTCGACGCGTTACATTTAAATTTGTAGGTCGACTGACGGGAGCCAGAGTATAAGTATAAAAACTATGGCATTCAGACGTTCAACGTCTAAGTATATCCCATGACTACGAAAGTTGAAAAGGGTTCGAAAAGTAGCGAAATAAAATTTAAAAACTATATGTAGTTTAATTTCGTTTACGACCATACATTTCCGGTCTACTCTTAAACGCATTTAAATGCTACAAGTATACATATAAAGATTATTTTACCGATACCATGCCTGTGTATTTATATGTATGTTATTGGTCATACCCTCGCTTTTTCTCGTTTCAGTTAACGTATGCATCGATTTGCAAAAACCAGTCAGCAAAGCGATTGACGACACTTTGATTCCTTAGTGAATATCATATGTAATGTATCATAAAACTATTTTAGTTAATAATCATAAGATTCTAAAATCTAACCTTCCATTTCAATTTTACATCTGATTTAGATACTAACATGTACATAACAACCAACAAAAATTAATGATTGGCATTGAAAAATATAGTCGACTGTGCCTTACAGTAAATGCCAGCAACTTTTCAATAGCACATTGATGTAACAAGTTATTTTGGCAAGCTGCATTGTTCTAGAAGCACGAACCCAAGTCACCTTCGGTGTAAAATGCTTTGTTCATCTTCTTGATGATGAGATCCCGGATGGCCTGCTCCGCCGCAGCGTTGCGCGCAGTCAGCTTATTCTCGCCTGTAGAGAAAATATTTTAGTTCTAGCACCATTCTTTGCAAGGAATAACGCCAAGCATATATGTAAGTACACTTATACATAGGACCACCTCCACTTTTCAACAAAGACTCTGAGGATTCTTAATGTGAGTAAAGACAATTTCGGTCATTCTTTCTTAACCAATAAGCAAAAATCAAAAGGCAAATCCTTTCTTCACTGTACTCACCAAAGCCCTTATAGCTCTGCCCGTCGAGCGAAAGGTCGGCAACGAAATTGTGCGGCTTGTAGTACTGGTTGTTGGTGGCTACTGGCTCCACTTTGAACTGCTGTAATAAGGAATTAGTAATTTAATGTTTGAACATACAACTTCTCTATGGAAGCAGGTGAGAAAACTCGAGAAGTGGATCAACACAAGGATTTTTCGCTCATTGTATTAATTTATTACAATATATTTCGTACATATATTTTATACAATATATTTCGCTCAATTATACAATATACTCATTGGTGAAAATCTAAAAAAAACTATTTTAAATTATGAACAGAGTGGTGACCTGACTTTGAATTTGAGTGGCATCCAAGGTTCACAATTCAAATTATCAAATTTTCACGTGGCAAAAACCCAGGTTGAATTGCCCTGTCCAAGCAGACGGATGCCCTAGTGGGGTAGTGGTGGTGGTACCGTGGCCAGCTGCTCGTTGGGCAGCATCTCGTTGAGCACCATGAGCGCATTCTTGGGGGAGAGGAGGCGGCGCAGGTTCTCGTTCTGGCGGCGGCGTCGCTCGCGGTTGCTGATCTTCTTCACTGCAACCAAATTCAAATGTCTTTAATCATATTAGAAACATTACACTTACCACTTGATTATCATAACATTACTACTGGTTCGGTGAAAAACTGTCGCAAAGGCTCAGAGTCCACAACCTCCGGGATCAGTAGACAGTACATTTGACATTAAAGGCAAAATGTATGTACTATTGTCATTATAAATATATCACTAGTTCTGTAGAGACGAGTTTCGTTTTGAAATCACACATTCATGGTCATGGTGACACAATAACTGTGGTAGGGCCACGCAAAAGGTTCTGCTGTTGCATGAATGGCCAGGCCCGTCTTGGGAAGTGTGGTACAGCCTCAGAAAGAAAGACGACCGTGAAGTGGAAGTATTATACTTTCGCGTTTCGTGTGGTGTGTTATCCGTGTGTGGTAACCGGGTCCCACATTTTTTAGGGTTGCCAACGCATCAGCGAGCCACCGGGTGTTGCGGAAGTGTGGTGTTACGATGTCCATCGGCGGCGGTATTCATTTAACATCAGGTGAACCACCAGCTCGTTTGCCACTTTCTCACACAAAAAAAAACAGTTTTGATCATGAAATAGGATCTTAATCTCAGTTTAAAGTCAGTGTGTGAGATGTACAATTGAGAAAAAGCTCACCACCAGACAGCTTCGACTTCATCCATGGCGGCTTCGTGCTGCCGTCATCGCAGTTCACGTTCGATTCGGACTCCATATTGATGTCCGTTTCTTCGTTCTGAAACAGTACAAACAAACTTGAAACTAACGCATATGTACTCTTTGCTAACAAATTAATTTGAAACAAAACATCAACCAATGACAATTTCTATGATTTTCTTGCCTTTACAATAATATTGCTTATACACCAGAATAAAACATAGACTATAATTTATATACATATTTTTATGTACGTTTTATTCTACGCAGATGTAGTTGCGGGCAGCAGCTAGTAATTTATAATACTTTTACTTTAGCAGAATACAAATAATACTTTTGTATGCTCAACTAGCTGTTACAAATTATTAAAAAGTGGTGGTGGTGAAAAATTAATACATTAAAAGTATAAAATCCAATACTTTTCCAATTGTGTCTCAAAAATTGAGACCAAATGAAAATACGGCCTGGGTATGATTTGTAGTATGATGAATTTTTTTTTGGAAGTCAATTTAGGAATTAAATTATCTATAATACGTATTTATTACCTTATTAGTACACGTACATTAGTACACTCTGTTATAGGACATTTATGACAAATCATTGAACAAAATTCTAGTTACATTTTAAATTAAACTGTAACACTGATTTAATCGCGTTTTAAATTCGATTTTTAATTCCCGACGTTTCGAACCCTTTCCAAAGTAAATATTTTAAAGTTTCAATATGTAATAATGATATGTATAAAGACGAGAAATCTAGTTACGTTGTTTAATCTATAAGGGGAAGCACTACGACCTCACATAGGACGAGCCTGAATTAAGAGTGTTATATTTCTGCGTTTCGCATGGTGAGTGAGGTGGCCGAGGCCCAGTGTAGTAAAAGCAAATTGTCCATGGGCGGCGGACTTAACATCAGGTTAAGCGCCAGCTCGTTAAGTCACCTTCTTGAATAAAAAAAGTGGTTGAGATGCAAGATTAGGTTTCGTAATGGAGCCACTCACCTCAACATTGAAGGGCGCCTCTCGGTCCATCGCCGGTGGCATCGGCGGCTCTGGCAGCGGCGGGAACGCCGGCTGTGGCGCTTCAGCCGGTGAAGGCGGCTGCACTGGCTGGGGCGCCTGACCTAGCTGTAGTGGCTATCATTATACATTTCATATTCTCAAGTCGCCATTTGGATTTTAATCTGAACCCCTTTCACGTATTTTTGATAGAGGCGCTGTATTTTAGCAAAGGACAAATTTCCCACCCCATACATTTCATCATAAACATAAAAAGATATAGATTTGCTCAAAAGTTTGTTGCCGGAAATGTCATGAGATATTCTACAAATGTATACATCAACAGCACTGCAACAGCTTAATGCATTTAGTTTTATGTAATACTCACATGGAATAACACTCATGGTGATCTATTCACATCTAGAGCTGTATATCATCCTTCAATGTATACAAAAACGCTTTATTATTAATACTAGAACAGAGGCTTTATTTTCGACATGGCATATAAAGAATTAACCTTGTAGATCACAACATATTATGAGCCTGCATGCCAAGTGCATACTTACATTACCATACCGGGCTTGTTGCTGGTTTGGCTGCGGCGAATTGCCCGACTGGTGGGTACCCTGGGCCGCGTCAAGCACCAGCTGGCATTACGTAGCTTTGAGGGTCATGTCAGCTGCTTCTCATACACACATACTTTCCAACACACACAGCTCACAGCATTCAGCATTCAAAACATAGTAAGAATCAACCTATTCTGTTTAATTAAATATTTTTAGTGGGAGAATATTTATGTCAACAGTAAATGAAGTGATTATTAATGTGTTCATTAAAGTACATAATTTAAATCTTCTTTTTCTGGCTACATTTTTACACAACGTTATCTAGTCCCAAATTAATCTAAACCTAAACAATGGGTACCAGGTAGCAGGTACTGATAAAAATACTTAAACATACTTTTCTACCATAAACTCGTAAGTCTTGATCAGACCCACATCCTCTGGTGAAAGAAACAGGTTTACTATACACTACAATTGTGTAATCAATAGACAATTAATTTTTTTGGTGTGTAATGTAAAGTAAACTAAAACAATGAGTTTTCACAAACATGCATACATCATCTTTTGTACATGAGAGCAGCTAGCATCTACCTTCTTCCTCTACTTTCCTACCATGTGCCTCACCCAGTAAAATTGCACCAGACTGCATTATTCCCTAAGGCATATTCACTAAATGCGATATCCATTAGAAGTCCTTATTATGCTCAAATACCAAACCATGTTGTAACTGCTCTGTTACAATTTCAGAGGGCAGTCACACCTTAGGAGAAGAGGGCATACTGTATACTTAAGTCTAGAGAATGCAATATGTACACTAAGCCAAGCTTTGTGTCCAAAACACATTCTCGGTCCAAGCTATGCTCAGAGACACTCAAACCTGCTGTACATAAAACTGAACCAAAATCTGCAATGTTTTTGAAAATACTTAACAATGTTTTTTATGCACACTTTTGGTTAGTTTTCTCACTCCTAATATCACAGAGATAACAGCATTTCAGGTATGCATTCATCATCTACAATATAAGGATAAGTACAGTAATGGCCAGAGCGCAGTCAGAGCTTAGTCGGTGACTTTGTAAAGCCAGTGCCTGGGTCTGGAGGCTCAGGGTTGCGCTGTGTAACATACATTTCTAAGTATATCCATTTTTTTATTAAATTCTAGACATAAATAATGTTATATAAAAAATGATAAATATTTAAAATCACTTGTAATTAGTTAATTACATTTATTTGAACTTATCTAAAAAAGTGAGTGTTTATAACTAATATATATAAATCTCCCACTGCTGGGCAAAGGTCTCCTCTGTACAGAGGGTATTAGTATTAGGGCATTATTATTAGGGCATAGTCCACCAAGCAACCCCAATGCCGAAAGGCGGACTACATCTTAGAAATATTTTTTGTTTTTACTATTTCAAAGATATGTAGTTCTCTTCACAATATTTTCCTTCACTACTAAGCATATAACAGTTTTCTAAATGCCAGCACCGGGATATAAACTCAGGTTGCTCAAGTAAATTCTATTAAAAGGGATCCAAGAACACAAAAGTTGCATTATACATAAATTCCATTGCAGAAGTAAACTTATACCGAAAATAAAACAATTTACAATAATTTCTTTTAAATTTAACAAATCAAAATTATGTTTAGTGCAAAAATGATATGCCGTCTCTTCACCATTTTGTCATTTAAAACTAGGATCTAAAAAGTAGTTTAAGATAAAAATATGCCTTCCAAGATCTGTTTATAGCCTTTGTCATAGAAATGGAAATAGTCAGAATAGGTTGATGTTCCCAGTTTTCTCATATACATTTAATTTTTTTTATTTTTTAGACATTTTTTATTTAAGCACTTAGTAAGCTTTCCAAAAATTTCACTTTAATTTCATATTTTGTTTAAATAATATTTATTATTCTTTTTGTTCAAATATCGTCATTACGTTGTTAATATAATTTATGTATCCATTGCTCACCTCGCCCGACGAAACAAATTGTCCTGGAGTGTTGTATCGGTTACTATTACGTGTATTATCTGTAAAAGAGAATTGTATTCTTCAATGATATTATACAAAACCAGTCAGAGTTAATAATTCCAAATTTGCCTGACAATTTGACAATTGGCTAGGAAAACAGAGACCGCCAAATCACAAAATCAATACAAAGCCATGTTTTTATTCGTTAGAGGTTAGGTTACTAAATATAAGGAATTCTAAACTCTGTATAAATCGTTTAACTCATCACAAACTCGGTAGTTAGATGAAAGAATCATATTATGATCTAGATAATGCATGAAACCAATATAGAATCTCACTTTTACTTACATTTATTGTACGGCATTTTATAAATTAATATTTGCCTAAACGCGTATTGAAATTATACACTTTAAACTATACACGTTCATTAATTGCGTACAGCAATTAACTATCTATGTACCATTTGTTTAATTAAACAATAAAAAGTATAAAACTTGGGGACAAAATGCCAAGATAAAAATTACGAAAGTAGCATTAAGAAAATGGAGTTTTCACGTTATTTTGGAGAAGGCTCGAAAATCGAAATAAGTACTCTGATATAAGGACATCTCACAAAACCTTTTTTGTATTACATATGAGCATTTAAACCAAAAATGTAAATAAACAAAGTAGGTACATTATTTTCCAACAACTCAATTACAATAACATTAATATTTAATAATAATAGCCCTTCCCCTTGCCTTGCCAGTGTCTCCGGTAAATCAAGAACAAGAATTACCGTGTTGCAAGGGTAAAAATACGGTGTTTCTAAACAAAATTACGATGAATCTGCTAGAAGTGTACCGTCTAATTTTTCAAAAGAAAAAAACCGGTCAAGAGCGAGTCGAACTCGTACGCGGTAGTTTCCGTACCTATCAATTATACGGCCGTAATAAAGTTGCTCAATAATCACGGATCACCACGATAGTTTTAGGAACGAGTGAATCGGGCAAGTTGAAATTTATACCAAATACTGAGGTCTATATTAGGTGTATTAAAATCAAGGTCCTGATTCAACACGATACAAAGATATGGGCAAATTTAGAAATTCGATTCAGATTTCGCGAAAGCTTTTAAGTACCAAATTTTGGTTAAATAAATAAAATAAAAACGTTGAAATTTTTCTACTTACAAGTTTTCGCGAAAATCTAAATTTGCTCATGTCTTTTTATCGTTTTGACTCAGAACGTTGATTTTTATACACATAATAGGGACTAGAATTTCAACATGCTAAGTATTTTGTGTAACAAGATATAAATTTTTTTAAAAATTTTATCTTTCGCCTTATCGCCTACGTTTGTTGAAAAAACAACACTAACAATGAAACTGTTATTTAATACATTGAAAGTTTTATTATAACGCATTATATAGTTAAATAAAGTTTATTTAAATATCTGAAAATTAATATCGTGAATACAGTTCTCAATTCTCACGCAAACATACGTAGATGTCTAGCTAACTTCAGGGTGTCTGTTTTCCGTGACGGTGTGCGTGCGCATTGTAAAATGTACTCTCATTATTTTTCCCTAACGCACCAAAAGAAGTAGTAAAACTTTAAAATTCGTCAGAGGAAATGTAGTTGCGCCTGTGATACCAGACTGTAATATTGATCCAGATGACTATCGAAATTACTTGAGAATGAATAAAGAGGATTTTCAGTATTTGTTTAATAAACTATCGGGCTTTAAAGAAAGCGCCAAAAGTTATTAAAGTATTTTATCTTTCATTATGAAACACATTTTAGGAATTACGGTAATAATATTGGTCGTGTAAAGAAATCATAAGAGACAATTTGTTATAAAATTAAATTTCCTACAAGTTTTGTTTAAACACTTTTCATAAGAGCAACATTTTCTCTGGCTATCAAAAATATAATAATAGTAAATAAAAAATAAATCTTTGCGCTATCTTCATACATAGTATAAAACAAAGTCGTCTCGCTGTCAGTCTGTCCCTGTGTATGCTTAGATATTTAAAACTACCCAATCTTGATGTGGTTTTTTTACTACATTTGATATATATATATATATATATATATATATATATATTTCTTTAGTGCGTGTGTATGTCACTGAACTCCTCTTATAGGACTTGACCGATTTTAATGAAGTTTTGTGTGTGTCTTCAGGTCGATTCAAGAAAAGTTTAGATTTACAATTCGGTCAACTACATTTTTTTTCTTCATTTTTTTATTTATAAGTTGTTTTTGGATTTCAGTAGTGTTTACAGGACAATGTTTGTCGGGTCCGCTAGTTAAATATAATTTTTTTAATAACATTATTTTATTAAGGAATTTTAGGGGTTTTTGACATAAACTTTAGGGATCAATATTTTCGAGAATTGGTAATGCCGTTTTGACAAACTTCGTTACAATTTTTTTTTGTTACAAATTGAAATATGTGCTCATTGTCTTATATCTATGCTATAGGCTAAAAAGTTCTATGCTCTTTGATTATGTTCTGAAGTATTCTGTTCGTTTCGTACACAGAACACTTTAACTCAAAGAGTTTCGTATCTATAGTGTATTATCTATGGTTCTGTCTATGCTCATTACTCCTTTCATTTCATGTTTTTGTTGCATTTTTTAAGTTTCATTGACTTATTATGATTTGGTTAATATTATGATTTATGTATTGCTGTATAGCAAAATGAATGTAAATCGAGAATAATGTATTAATCTGTACTTTTGTGATGGAGTGGAGACTACTATAAAAACTCAGTGTACTGTAGGTGAGTTAGTTCCCACGTACTAGATAATTTTGAAAACTTATACACTTAATAAATAACTAGTAGTGTAAGTAGATACTTAACAAATTTGATAGCTCTTATATGCAATGTAATATCGGCTAAAGGCGAAGACTTACATTATTATAGACTACGTGAATTTTAAATTTGTTTTTAAGTGTTAATATGATAATCTTATAGAATAACTAAATATTTATCATAAAAGTAGTAGTAACCTAAAAGCACTACAAGATTTTTGGCTAAAATAGTGAATTTTAGCTTTAAAGGAATGTATGTTTGATGGAATGTTATTTGTTCATTAATAATCAAATAATAAAAGTTAATATCCAAAGATTATGATGACTCCGCGGTGCAGTTGTCAACTTATTGGCTTCGGCGTCGTGGTCGTGGGTTCGATTTCCACACGAGACAACTATTTGTGTAACTCACAAATAGTTGTTTCGCATCTGGATGTTTGTCCGCGTGAAATTTATGAATAATTGTGAAACGTCCTTACAACACAGGATAATGATATCCTAAAGTAAGGGCAATGTTTTAAAAAAAGATTTTAAGGATTCTATAATATTGATAATCTAAAATAAACAATACATTATGATAATATGATAACTATTCTACAACTAGGTGGTTTTAAAACTGTTATGTATTTAATTAAGACTATAGTTAAAAAAAAAAAAACAAATAAATGTAAAGTAAATTGTTTCTAATGATTATGTGTTGCCAGAATTGTGTATACATAAAGTATTGAAGTTAGCAAATAAAGTTAATTGATAGTAAGATAATTATTCATTATTGACATTTAAGTAGTTATAATTACTTTGTAATAGATCTTTCACTCTAGGTTACAAATATTTAAAAAAAAATTAGTTATGTTTTATATTTTCCAAATACAAAATTAATCTTTTTAAATTAGGTTGTATAATGCCATCGGGAATAAAATAATTTTATTTCAAACACCTTTAAAGAGGCATTCTCTAAAAAAAACATTTCAAGGTTTATTCTGATTGCAATTAGAATAAGTAATTGGTTAAATTCTATTTATGAGGAACATGTAAACAAAAGGCTTATTGTTTTGATTAGGGCTATGTTGCAATGTCGTCTGTTCACTGTGTGGTGGTATGGGAGTGGCAGTGCAATGGACAGTGGCTACCACACTCGCCTGGAGTGGCACGCACTTTGGAGCGTGCACATGCTAAGAAGTTGACACGGGTTGTACTAGCAGATGCCGATCCAGCATTAAAGGGCCACTATGTAAATCTGTTGACGCTCACACAATGTTCTGATGGACCAGGTATATTTTCATTTTGCAATTGTCTGCATGTGCATGCAACACATACATCAATTCTGAGTCATTTCAACAATAATTTACATTATTAGTAGTATTTTGGCTTAAATCCTCTCTCAGTGGATATTTCAGGACATATTTGTTCACAATATCTGGTTCCAAACTGAGCAAAGCTTGTACTTTTTTTTTTAATGCGAAAAGTTGCCAAATGAGCAGACGGTTCATCTGATGTGATGTTAAGTGAATACCGTCACCCATGGACATCTGCTACACCTGAGGGTTCCAGATGCGTTGGCAATTGAAAATTGGGCTCCGGCCACCTTACTCACCAGAGGAAATGCGAAAGTATTATACTTCCACTTTACGCCGGTCTTCTGTGAGGTCGTGGTACTTACCCGGACGAGCCTGCCCATTCGTGCAACAGCCGAGGCTGCTGCGTGGCCCTGCCACCGTAAGACAAGTAGGTATGAATTGTGTGGAAGGAGTTGAGTAATGTCCCAATAATCACAGCTACCTAGAAGATCTATTGTAGTCTATGGGAGCTATTTTCAAAAGTATTATGTTCATCACAATATTTTACTAGTAGTGTGTCTGTCCACAAACCCCCTGATGCAAGAGCCCTACTACCCACTATATTAATTAACAAAGAGATATATATAGTGAATCTGTCTCTTCTAATATTGATTACTCGTTTCTCAACTAGCTAAACCTGACTGGGAGACTGTCATAAATTTATTCAAGTATATTTCTTTCTCAGGAATAGCTCCAACGAGTTAGATGAAACTTTATATTTAAAGTGAGGGTAACCATTGTCTACTTGTCACCGCTCAGAGAGCGGCGGGTGCGGTGGTGCGGAGTGTGCAGTGCGGCGCGCCTGCTACAGCGTGCAGTCGCCGGGCGGGCGGGGGGCGCGCTGGGAGTGGGCGCGCGTCGCCGACTCGGCGCGCGCCGCCCGCCTCCGCTACGAGCCGTTGCCCATGCAGGTACGCCCCGTAGCCTAGTGCAAATTATTCCTTATTTATACCTTTTTAAATTAAGTCCAAGATTTTTAAATTTCTTTTTGCTGTAATCTCTGCACTTCAGATTAAACATTAAAATTTGTAGCAAAAGTATGACAAGATTGTCGCCTCTGTGGGAGTCCAACCCACGTCTTCGGCATTCACGGCCTGGCGCTTCAGCCACTAAGCTAAACGGCCGATTGCCACACCGACGAAAATCTTAACGTCTTTTATCAACATTATTTTTTAGCATTTGATGCAATGTGGCGCATCCACTGTTATATTTGTTTGTATGCTGTATGCTGTATTTATATATATTTGTATGCTGGAAAGGATACTAATTTCACTGCATTCGTGATAAGCATTATTATGAGTAAAATTTTTGTATAGTGCCTGTTAACGAATAATTGGTCATCGATCAAGCTAAAAAGGAGTGCGATAAAGAGTCGTCTGCCGGCAGATCCAGTGCCGGCTGGAGGAGGCGTGGGCGCGCGGCGGCGAGGCGGTCCCCTTCGAGGGCTGGCTGGCGTCGCTGTCGCGCATGACGGCGCGCGCGGTGGGCCCGCCCGCCGCGCCGCAGCTGCGCCTGCTTCGCCGCGCCGCGCAGCCGCCCTACCCGCTCGCGCCGCGCCCCCGCCCCGCCCACGCCCCCGCGCCCGCCCACCACCGCCCGCCCCCCGCGCCCTCGCTCCCCGCCCTGCCGCCCCCGCCCCCCCCCCCGCCCCAGCCCCCGCCGCTCGCCGTCAGCGGCGTGCGCAGCGTCTCCCCGCGCGACCGCAAACCGGGCCTGGCGCGACAGATACTGCACAATCTCAACATATTCAGTGAGTAACTGTTAACTTTGCATGACTACGATAGATCTTTCAGGACCGCACTTGCTTCCCAACCCCTTCCACACAAAATTCATAATCACACTGAAATGTCCATTTGTATTATTTTGGGTCACAATAAATTTTACCATTTACTGAGCATTTAATTGTTTGGTCGACAAACAGTGATTCATTTCAATCCACACACAACATCCATTTAAGCTAATGAAAACTGCCTTTGTAATTCAATTCTAGAACAGAGATAAGGTCCTAACTGTAAAATGCTGAAGGACCAGAAAAATGTCTAATTCACAAGCGATTACAATTGAAAGCGAAAGTAGAAAACAAAATTGTGCGCTATCATAGCTTTGAAAATCATATTACCAGTTAACTCAACAGTTATATAACCAGGATGTTGGTTATGTGATTGCTTCGCAGGCCACAGTAGCAGGGGCGCGGAGTTGACGGGGCCGCCGTCGGGCTCGGGGGCCGACGGAGAGCTGGAGGCGGAGGGGGAGGCGGAGGGGGAGGGCGAGGGCGAGGGGGAGGAGAGGGGGGGGCGCGACGAGTGCGCCAGCGCACGGTCCGCGCGGCGTCACAGCGTCGACACGGTGTCCACCTACCTCAGCCACGAGAGCAAGGAGAGCCTGCAGGTACCGCTAACTAAGGAGGCTATATTCCAATATACTTATACTTACACTGGTATACAATGATGATGCAGAAAATAATTTAACGCTTCCTTAACTTTTACATTATTGATTGTTAAATGAATTTTTAATACTAAGTGAGTGAAAATGCCATTAGAGTACACTGTAAGAGTATCATGTACTGACTATGTATAGTAGGATACATAAAAATGCAAATTAGATGCAAGAATTATTTTTTAACCAACTTCAAAAAAGGAGGAGGTTTTTAATTCGACCGTATATATTTTTATTTCTTTTATGTGTGTTCGGGGATAACTTCATCATGTATGAACCGATTTTCATGATTCTTTTTTTGTTGGAAAGGAGATATCCCAAGGGTGATAAGGGGGGTGATAAGGAAACCCAGATCTGATGAAGGCATCCCAGAGAAATCGAGGGCAATCCTCATATGTTATAAGCGTTGACGTTGTGTTTGAAGGCGGTTTTTTTTTTTCAAAATTATTTTATGGACTAAAGGGGCAACCGAGCAGGAAGCTCACATGATGGTAAGTATCACCGCTGCCCATGATCGTCTGTAACACCAGAGGGCTTACAAATGTGTTGCTGGCCTTTTAGTCATTTAACCATACTCTTTAAAATAGACAACAAAAGTGAATGCTTATATAATTAATTAAAATAATATATAGCGCCATACTTTATGTATATCGTTACATTAAAGTGCTTTCGGTATGTACTGAAAATCGGTAAATCGTGCCGAGTTCACACGTATTTTGTTTGATCCTTAGGTATATATTCTTTTAACTGTTAACATAACTGTACTATATGTAAGAACTAAATAAAATGTTCATTCATTCATTAATTAATTTCTCTAACACACGACCGTGTGGGCGGTAGGCGGCCGTGGGCGAGCTGCTCAACTGCAGCACCGGCAGCGACGACGTGTTCGAGCCGCCGCAGCCGCCCCTCGCAGGAATCGCCATCCCGGATAGCGGCTGCTTCACGGACTCATCGCGTACTTATACTTTTTTAACTTATTAACCTCTCTCTTTTATTCAAAATCGGAGCTACGATTACTGTAGCAGACTCGAATTAGTGTATTAACTTGAATGTATCACATTAGCGAATCACTCTCTCACATTAGGTGCCCGGTATGGAGCAAAGTAAGTCATCACAACTTCTGTTACCCATAACCACTTAAAACCACTTCTTATAACCACTACGTTTGAGGCAGAACGAAGTGAGAGATTGTGTTCTTATTCAATGCTTATTGTTATTGTTTTGTGCTAATTGGAATTCTTAATAATGTATGTATTATGTTTTTTTTTATTCGAGCAAGTTGCAAGCATACTGGCTAATCATCTGTTGTCAAGTACTAACTGCCACTCATAGACATTAGCGACACCTGTAGGGTAGCAAATGCGATGCCACTTCTTAATATAGTGGGTTTCATGTTACCTTACTCAACAGACAAAATGCATGAGTATTAAACTTCCACTTAACGCCGGTCTTCTGTGACATTGTGTAAGTCGAATACAGTTGAATATATAACGTTAAACAACTCTCGTGGTGCAATGCAATACATTGCATACAGAACGGTGTTGGTCCTTTGAGCCGGATAATGAATGCAATGGGAATGGCACTTTCAGAGGAGGCGGAGCCCAGCGAGTGCGAGGGGTGCAGCGAGTGCGAGGAGTGCGGCCAGGGCGGCCAGGGCGGACAGGGCGGCCAGGGCGGCCAGGGCGGACAGGGCGGCCAGGGCGGCCAGGGCGGACAGGGCGCCTGGGCGTGGCCCCTCGACGCCCTCTGCCAGGAGGTACCGCTCGGCGTTTAACAATCACTGCCTGTTTTATTACAAACCAACTACTTGGTTCATATTTATTCTGGTGATGTGAAATATTTTTGCACAATTGGTATGAGCTTATTTACTGATTGATACTCGGTATGCAGAATTGGATTGCAGTAAGTTTATGTACTACTTTCGATTTTTGTATGTATTTAAGTGAAGTAAACTACTGTAGTACTTTGAGGATCAGTAAGCTTAAGTTGCGATGGGCTGGCCATATAGCTCATAGGACCTATAACCGTTGGGGAAGAAAGGTTAACAAATGGCCATCGTAGTGTAGGACGACCCCATAAATTGTTCTCTCTCATGGACTCAAACAGGCTGAAATGTTGATGATGATGATTATCGGTAATCTACTTGATTTGAAGGTGTTTTTTGTTTATTACTCTTTCAAAATGATGATAATTGAAAATTGATACATCGGATGAGGAATATGTGAAAGGCTTTAGTTGTAATGTGTGTAACTGTTGCAGGAGTTGGCGTACGCTGGCATCGGCTTGGAGGGGTGCGGGTGCGGGTGCGGGTGGTGCGGTGCGGGGGGCGGGCAGGGGCCGGAGGGGGGGCCGGCGGGGGCGGAGGGCGAGCAGCCGCGCGGCAGCATGGCGTGGCGGCTGCAGCAGGCCGCGCTGCCCACCCACCCACACGCCGCCTCCATACTCGTCACGTACCGGTCCGTTTCAAGTCAACTCGTCTTTTTTGTGTGAGAAGGTGGCAAGCGATCTGATAAGTGATAACCGCCGCCCGTGGTCATTTTCGACACCCGTAGGGTTGCAGATGCGTTGCCACCTTTTTGATAAAGTGGACCCCGGCTACCTCACTCACCAGACGTCATGTCAGAACAAAATATAAAAACTTTTTTTTAAACATTGTACACAAAGAACTACATTATATAATGTTAGTTTTTAAAGTCACCAACAGTATCACCGTCTATCCCTGTTATTAAGAGGCATGACAGGCGGTTTTACGAGCTAATGCTCTGTACAGAGGAGGCGTTTGCTCAGCAGTGATACGTGTCGTCTGTGCGCAGGTTCCAGTCGGGGCGGCAGGGCGCGCGCCACCCGTCGCCGGGCGCGCCCTACTATGCGGTCGGCTTCCCGCGCCACTCGCTGCTGCCGGACACCGCGCTGGGGCGACAGGTGCTTCCTGATCTTGCCTCCGGGCTACTAACTAAACTTACATTCCTCTAAAGCCACCTCGATGCGACTCCTAAGTCTTACCTGGAAGGATAATCGTTACTACTTTGCCGACAGCGAGCTTTACCAATTGTTAATAACATCGTAAAATTAAAGTAACCGTAAGGTTCACAGTTTTATACAGTTATGAAATAATACACTTCATCGATCCATATACACTGCGTCTTGTTTAACTTGTATTGGAAAATTAAATCGGGAACTAAACCGCGTTTAATTTTTGGAAATTAAACAAGCAGCATAGTAACCGGTAGGGCCATGTAACAGTTTGCTGTTGCATGAATTAGTAAAACAGAAAATGCAGAAGGTCAGTCCGGGTGTGTACCACGATCTCACAGAGGACTAGTGTGAAGTGGAAGTGTTATTTTACTTTTTAGTTTCCTCTGGGGAGTTGGGGTATCCAGGGCCCATTTATATTATCGAAAGGTTGTTGCAAATGTCCATGAGGGGCGGTTATCGCTCTACATCAGGTGAACCGCCAATTCGGCCGCCACCTTCTCACATACTAAGCACTGTAAGTAGGCTAGCCCACCGGTTCTGCGTTCGATGGAAGCCTCAATAGTGTAAGTACTAGAAGCGTGAAGTCAGTTGTAGAAATGCAAACGCAGGTGCTGTCGCTGCTGCGCGCCGCGTGGGAGCGGCGGCGGCTGTTCACGGTGGCCGCGTCGCGCACCACGGGCCGCGAGCACGTGGTGGCGTGGCGCGTACCGCCGCCGCCCGCCGCGCCCCACCACTACGCCGCGGGCGGCGAGCCCGACGCGCCCGACGCGCCCGACGCGGCGCTGCACGCGGCCGTGCGCCGCCTGGCGCGGCTGCTGCGCGACTGCCGCCCCCCGCCGCCCCCGCGCCCCCGCCCCGCCCATTAGGAGGACAACACCTGCAACCCACATACGGCCCCGCTAAAGATTTAGAAGAGGATTATCTGGTTGTTCAATCATATTTTCTGTAATGGATAATACTAATATCTATCGTAATCATGTGTTTAGACATGTCTTTGTTTTTAAGTCATTTACATTCCAAATTCTCACTTAGTTGCTCATCAAATGGGCACATATTGATTTCAAATAAGACTCTAATGAAAGAACTGTAACTAAAGAATTATTTATATCATATTTTATTATATTAAATTACTCTTAAGAACAATATTTGCATGATAAGTTAATAATTTAAAACAAAAATGTAAAGAATGACGAAAAAGTTTATAATGAAGCCATACTTAGACTAGTAAGCAATTGATAGTCTGAGTGTTTACAGCGGGTATTATTTTTTAAGAACTGAAAAAAAAAAACAAGCTATCGCTAACAAAAGTGTAATTATAACTCAATCAATATGTTATTAATTTAGTTTCTTGCTTCAACCAAGTTATATGCAATTGTCAATAATTAATATTACTAACAAACAATCATTACTATAGCAGTATATACATGACAGCGAAATAAGTGACTGATATCAGAATTATTTATCAACTGTCAATTGGATCAAAGTCGGATGTGGCTAGCGAATATTCATTTGAATAATTTACCTTCAGTCATGGACACTCTTCAGTCTACGTCCAAATTGGCAACATATGGTTCAACAGTCCACTGCTTCGTGCCATGGAGCAGTGAGCAACGAGCTGTGACTTGCATGCCTTGAAATGTCAGCGGCTGGTCAGGCATCGATAGTTATGACCACATGACAGCCTATGGATTTAGCCCTCATTGGTTCTTTGAGCTTTAAAAGGCACACTGACAAACATCCGCGAGAAACTTCGTAAATATCACGCATACTGCCTAGAGCATACCTGTCAGATCACCGCACATTAACATCTCCGTTGCATCCCGTCATACTCCCAAGAAACGTCCACCATGGGGGATTATCTGCTCCTGTCCCAATGTCAACCGAGTGGCATTCCCCCAGGTGTGGCAGTTCCCACGGGAGGTATGGGTACGGCCCCCATCAAATACCCCTTATTTTAGCATCATCATGAAACCACCAAGTTTTTGTCACCCACCACTGGACGTTTGTCTACGTCTAATACCATGTGAATGGATACATTCCCGCAACTTGAAGACTGACCCTGTGTGTCAATAATAAACACAAATTTTCCAGATGTCCCAGTATGAAATAATTCCTATCTAAAAAAGATACCACTTTCAACTGTTCATGGAAGGTTGATTTGTTTTCGACGATGCCACCTAGATGAAGAAAGCAAATTTTAAAATTAATTATCGCAGTGGATCAAATATTTACGCTGTTGAAAGTTTTACACTAATTTACAGATATTGTAAAATGATTTTTTGTCGATCTTTACAATGTTTGCAATATTAAATTCAATGTTATTTCAAAATGAATATTTAACTTTATAGTTTAATCTTGCCATTGAGTGCCTTGTATTATTGAATATTTAAAATCTATTGTATTATTAAATCAATTAGTGATTAAGGTGTATTCTGTAAGTAATACGATAAGCGTAATCAAGTCTTCCCATGTTGTTCAACTTTCACTCGTTATAGCAATTGAAGAATGGAAGAGGCCAAAAATACTATTTTTTTTTAGATTTACAGAAATTATTTTCTTATACCCAGATGCATATCAGGAGTGTTAAAACCAAGAGACAAAATATTATGATTATTTTCGTATGAGCGTTTTGATATTTGGATTTGAATATATTTTATGAGAAGCATTCTTTTGACACTTGATCTGTTCTTGTCACATGTCTTCCGGCGTCGAGGCAAATGAGTAATTTATATTGTTAAGGTTATGTTATATTATATGAACATTGTTGTTTTAGGATATTAAATATATGGATGTATTTAAACATGTCATGGTTTTATTTCTAAATTTACCCCAAATATGAGCCAAGTGAAAGACATAATCTTACCTTCGAGAAGTGAAAGCCTGCACATGTCCCACTGCTGGTCAAAGGCCTCCTCTGTACAGAGAGTGTCAGGGCATAGTCCACCACGCGGCCTGCCATTTAGCTGACTTCACATGTGTTCGAAATATTTATTTTTCGTTATTACGAAACTATGCAGATTTCCTCAAACTAAGAGGACAATTTTACCTTTGATAACATGTATGTATTTATGGTACCGTGAGTTTTTACTGAGTTAGCTCTTACCTTGTTAGGGCTTTTGCTGAATTAGCCCATCAGGCGAAGTAAAATGGCTGCACAGTAGCCCGGAGAAGTGGAAGTATACTTTCGCTTTTCGTATGGCGAGTGTGGATAGCTGGGTCCCATCCTGTAAAACGTGAGCACCGTAACTTTAACCGAATGGTCAAGAGCGAGGGTGACCACCACCATCGGAGAAGTGCTTTTTTTTGCTGTCTTGTCTTCATAGTTAAAAATATTTTTAAGCCGCCAACAGTACGCATTCCTATTTTAGTTATTGAAAATAGATTGTATATTGTAAATACATATTATACAATTATTTCGTGTTTAGAAGCGATTCAAAGTATTTTTGAGTTCATATTGACCTTACTTCATTTTTGGATAACTTATATACAAAAAATTTCCAATATCATAAACGGGCAAAAGGTTGCTAGTTTGTCTTTTTATGTCGGAAAAATACAGTATGGACGACCAAATGGGGAGGAAATCTCAAATACAACAAAGTAGATGGATGTCGCGGTTATCGGTCGTTTAGCTTAGTTGGTAAAGCCTGTGGGCGCGTTACCCGGACGACCCAAGTTCTAATCCTGCAGTGCAGAAAGTTTCAGCAGAACATCTTGAAGTTGTCGATTTTTTCTTTTTCAAATTTCATCCGGACAAAGCCGCGGGCAGCAGCTGTCTGTGCAGTCTGTGCAGTGGAAAAAACTTGTTATCAACCGTAATTTACAGTCGATTTAATCGTCAAACGACAGAACAATGAAAATCGGCAGACAAATAGATTCGACTGAAATCCTCCAGCAAACAGACTAGATAGATGATTGCTTACGAAGCCTTACGCTCAGGGAATACGGATGATAATTCAGAACGCATCGTCGTTCTCTCAAATCAAACAATTGTTCCAATTATAGTTGGAATAGTATATAAGTAAAACTAATCAGTAATTGCAATTGCATATTCGGCCGTTCCTACCTTGAAAGACAGACTAAATGGCGTACGTGACGTGCCCAAGCGTCGAGGACATTCTCACTGAAAAGCAGATGCGAACGATTGTTGAGCGATCTCTCGGTGCGACCGCTGCTCAGATCGTCGCCTGCGACAAGCGGCCAGCGGTGACAGGCTTGGCCGGCTTCCTAGGCGACCACTTTAGGGTGACGATACACGTGAAGGTCGACGGCTCGGTGAAGAAGTTGAGACTGTTCGTGAAGACGGTGCCGGCGCTCAATCGGCCTAAGGCGGATTTCATTAATAAACACGGCTACTTTCGGAGGGAGATGGTGGCGTTGAGGCTGTCGGAGGAAATGCGCGGCGCCGAGGGTACGTTACCTTATGGAGATCATCAAATAGACATTACCGAGTTCTTTAAACTGTTGAATTGGGAAAAATAATAGCATTTGAAACGATAAGATCGCTCTGTTTAGAATTTCGAATTTCTGTAGAATTTCGGCTCACAGACTTTACAGACAATTATCGGTTTCAGTTATATAGGTTTTCGATTTTGCTTTCATTATATTTGAAACAAATTACTTATTTTAATGTAAAAACTTAACTGTTTTTTTAAAGCGGGTAGCCTAGTCGTATGGAATTATACAATTCTAATGCGACATGTAACATATTCATCAAGTATGGAAACGAAAACTGCCTTTTTTTTTTTTTTTATGTGAAAAGTTGCCAAACGAGCAGACGGTTCACCTGATGGTAAGTGAATACCGCCGCCCATGGACATCTGCTACACCCGAGGGTTACAGATGCGTTGACAATCTTTTAAAAATTGGGCTCCGGCTACCTCACTCACCAGACGAAACGCGAAAGTATTTGTCATACTTCCACTTTACGCTGGTCTTCTGTGAGGTCATGGTACTTACCCGGACGGGCCTGCCCATTCGTGCAACAGCCGAGGCTGTTGCGAGGCCCTACCACCGTTTTAAGTTTAATTTAGATTTTATTAATTTTACCACGCCTAAAAGTTTAATTTAGATTTTATTTAAGGGCCAAATCCCTGGTGCTCGCGAGTATACCTATGCAACGAGGGCGCTTTGGTTATGCCGGACCTGGCGCCCGAGGGATACAAGACATTCAGGAGCCATGAGACGCTCGACCTCAAACACAGTCTTGTAACGGCCGCGTCCATCGCGCGTTTCCACGCGTCCTTCGCCAACTACGCGACTCGGAGGGGCATCGAAGATAAGCGTGCTTATAATTTCCTTCAGGAGTGCGTCGACGTGGCTGTAGAGCCCACTTTCTGTGAGTCGCCATGGCTGAGGGCGGCTGCCAAGCTCTCCGTCAACTTCCTGCAAGCGTTCTCCAAAAAGTTTGCCCAATACCCAGCAGACCTGGAGCGCCTTTTGGTGGAACGGTATCTCGAAGCGTGCGCCGAACTGAAAGAGCATGAGGACACACTCAATGTGATTATTCACAAGGACCTGTGGATAAACAACATAATGTTTAAGCACAGCGGTGACGAGCCGACGAACGCTTTGCTTATAGACTTCCAGTGTCTGCGCTACGGTCCGCCAGCCTTCGACCTGATGATATTCCTGTACCTAACGACTGTCAGGCGATTCAGGGAGCGGCACGAAAGAACTATCATTCGGCACTACTACGACGTCTTCACGGAGTCATTGGACGACGCCACCAAAGGGAGATTGAAAGAGTTTAATTATAGTCGTGAGGCGTTTTTAGTTTGGTGCGAGAGAAGCAGAATGTTTGCCGCCTTCGAAGCTATTGGCATATTCCCGTTCGTGCTGATGGACCCGGCGAGCGCGCAGAAGACCTTCGACGACCCCGCTACTTATTTCAAATACTGCGAAGTAGACCGCACGGAGCCCGTTCTGGACTACTGCCGGCTCTCCAGGGTCTATATGGAGAGGCAGCTGGAGGTGAACGAGGAATTCGTTGAACGATACGTATTGAATCAGCCGCATTGATAATGTCACAAAGATAGTAGGTGCTAGCGTCAATCGTGTCTAATTTGACAAGTTTATGTCTAATAAAAGTCAGATTAAACTCTTCTATCGTTTTATTACTTTTACCAAGGAAAATTTAAGTATTTAGTATATATACTAAGTAGTCCCTCGTTGCGTCAGATGTCTTATTGAGTAATGCTTCATTTGGCAAAGTTCTGACCGGTTTGTGGGTTACTATTTTCCTATATCCATTTACATTTTTAAAATTTATTGCAATGCGCTAAATTTTCTGGCGAAAATGAATTCTATGTCTTGTTGGATATAAATGTAATATTATAAAAGATATAAATATTTTAATAAATTTAACTATGATGTATCTTTTGACAATTATGATATCAACAAGTAGAATATAATTTAAAAAACTGAAAAACCCGACTGCGTTTCTGTGTACTTATTATTTTGATATACCCATTGTCACTCTCACAGTAAATACACCTGCATTTAACGACACCTTTCAAGCTAAAATCCATCGATCTGTTCAGCCTGCAGAGCGTGCCAAACAATTGTACATACATACATCGAAACACATAACCCTCTTTCTGGCGCAGTCGGGTAAAAGTGTCACTACTTTAAATATTTTGATGTTTTCCAAGAAGAATACAAGAATATTGTTTTTAATGTGGGAAGGTGGCAAGCGAGCTGGCGGCTCACCTGGTAAGGTACCTGATGGTTGGTGACAATCGACGCCCAAGGACATTTGCAACACCCATAGGGCTGCAGATCCGTTGCCACCTTGTAATAAATTTGGCCCCAGCTACCACATTCTCCAGACGAAACGCAGAAGTATAAACCTTCCACTTCACGCGGATCTTTTGTTAGTCGTCCCCGGATGGACCTGCCCATTCGTGCAACAGCAAAGACAGTGTTGCGTGGCAATACCACATAATGTAAAATGAATTTGTATTTGTACATAATTAGCTTTTTTTTACTACAATATAATTATTCTACTTTGCATTTTTCTAACCCAAGGTTATCATAGCAGGGTAAGAAATATTGTTCTTAAATATATACTGACGACCCCCCACTAGATGGAGTGACGACCTGTGCAAATGTGCGGGAAGTCGATGGATGCAGGTGGCTCAGGACCGTACTTCGTGGCAGTCTATGGGGGAGGCCTATGTTCAGCAGTGGACTCAAACAAGCTGAAATGATGATGATGATATACCGAATACTTTCATTTTATCGTTTTGGCAATTACTAAAATTAAACAATTTTTATCAATTTACACAAGAAAGATTTTAGATTTTGGTAATTCCCTTAACTGTGTTGTGTTCCCGTAACCTTTAGCTGAAGTATCACAAATTCTGTTATATATTAATAACTGTTAATTTAATCAAAGAAATGTACACTTTTCCTACATTACCAGTGCACTTTAACTGTGAGTGAAATTGCCTAATTACATAAAAAATATTATGCGATTATATACAATAGATATGACACTAGCGCAATGAAACGGAGGCACACAAATTACACCAATCGGTGTAATTCTATACACAGCTATATCTTTCCGTATCATACTTTCTATATCATCTGTCACATACACTTATATAATATGGCATTTTTCAAACGCCACGTAGTACAGTATGAACGTAACATGGCGCCAAGCATTTATAAAAATGCAATGAAGAGAGTAGATAGACGTCGAGATTATCGCGAAGTGTTGATATCGTGGTTTTAGCGTGTGAAAAATGCAATGAAGAGAGTAGATAGACGTCGAGATTATCGCGAAGTGTTGATATCGTGGTTTTAGCGTGTGAAAAATGCAATGAAGAGAGTAGATAGACGTCGAGATTATCGCGAAGTGTTGATATCGTGGTTTTAGCGTGTGAAAAATGCAATGAAGAGAGTAGATAGACGTCGAGGTTATCAGGAAGTGTTGATATCGTGGTTTATGCGTGTGAAAAATGCAATGAAGAGAGTAGATAGACGTCGAGATTATCGCGAAGTGTTGATATCGTGGTTATGGCGTGTGAAAAATGCAATGAAGAGAGTAGATCGACCCGTAACGAGACCTAAAAAAAATTGTGATAATCGTGGTTTAGTTCACCTAAAGGCGTGCAGTTAAAGAGAGTAATTAGACGATCGAGATTATCGCGAAGTGTTGATTTCCTGGTTGCAGCGAATAGCATCAAAAAAATGCAATGAAAGAGAGTAGACCTACGACCCGAATTATCGCGAAGTGTTGATATCGTGGTTATGGCGTGTGAGCGGGCTACGCGAATGCTTATCTACAAAAAAATCCCCGTTTCCACCATCGACCCCTAACTTTAAGGTACACCTAAAAAAATTAAGTGCTAAGTTTTTGTTTAAAAATGTACAAGCGTGACATACAAAAACTACTTGCAAACTGTATTGCATAAAATGCAAGTAAAAATCGATGGATAAAATCGACAATTACTAGCATAATATTTCGTCGACAAACCAGTCAAGGCTCCCCGATCGGACGCAACATCTGCAATGACTATTGATTTTGACAGATGCGTTCCCATTACCCTTAAACGTTCGACATATCGCGGCGCTAAAAGATCTATGTTTATTGAAAAACAGCATAAAATCCAGCGTTGGATAAATTCTTAGCGATATTGGACATGACACTAAGCGTGAGTACTTACACTACTTAAATAAGACGAATGTTGTGCTATGTATGAATTTTTCACGTATTAGTATCGTACTAGTCGTCGCCCAGTGGACGAAATTCGACCATAACTATTATACATGGTAGTGTGTCTAATGTTTGTTTATCGATTTAATGTATTTTTTATGCATAATTAAAAAAAAAAGGGAAATTTCATGCTCTTCGGTCCGCGTAATTTTCGTAAATAGCGGTACAGTTTCTCGTATTAATATATAGAAGATATAGTCCTTCACATCTTAAAGAGGTGGGGAAAAATAAAGTTTTGTTAATAGTACTCATATCATTTTTATCGGTATTAAGTACTGTCTGTAATCACTTAAATTAATCTTGTAATGTTGGCGAAATCGCATCTAGCTTCCTGTCGTAAATCATTTAACTTTATTTTTCCTAAGTCCATAACAAACAACTTGAGAGAAAAGAAAAATCTATAAAAAAATAACAACATCCATATAGCTGCTTGTCTGCCGTTGCATTCATAAATTCACACATAAACTAGACAAGATCCTACCCACAGGGCAAAATGGTTAACTCATTAAACAGCTTTCCAATTGCACGCGTTAATCGTTTACCTTAATCAGATCTATCTTCGGCCAGACCTTCGGGTGCGGCCGTTATATAAATCCGTGTATTTTTTTGCAACACTTCTTGTTACTGCTAAATAGGCGCACGATTGCGTGCGCGAGACGCCTCTGTTTAAGGCAGGACTGGTGCCGTGGCCGAATGTCCAGAGCGCGCCATAAAGGCCACCGGCCATATGGCGCGAGCTGATTTATTGCGCCACTGGCTCATTGTGATGTACCCGCTTAGATGACGAACCGCTGACATGATGCGGAGATCACGCGGGCACCGTATTCGTGACATTTCGCTCGCTCCACGGTCGGGCTAAATTTCGTATTAGTTCAGGGAATTTAAAATCGTCATGGTTCCCTGAACGACATCATCCGTAGGGCTCTTGTTTCCATGGATGTTCCATCTATTTTAGGGCCCTGTGGCGTGACGATGGTAAGAGATCCGACGGTTTAACTTTGATCCCTTGGGAAAGAGGCAAAGCCCTTATTTATGATGCCTTATATCTCGCTCTGTATACATTTTATAATTGTTTTTCAGGAGTTCCCAAAGTATCTCCGAATCCCGAATCGAAATGAGAACCACCTCCTTTTGAAGCCGGTTCATAAACCGTCACACGTTTAAGTAAAAACAGACTGCAATGAACTACGTAAACTACTTTTATTAAAATGTGTTATATTCGCGTAAAATGTGTTTTATGCATGGACAACGTTAGTACTGATTATAGCATTACAAAAGTGAAAATGTGGTAAGGGGCCGGCCGTAAGGCTCGCTAAGAATCGACGAGGAAAAAGGTTTTCAGCAGTTAAAGAGCAGTTAGCTATCTTAGTAGCAAACGTGGTGTGTATATTACCGTGTGTGACTTTACACGGTCTTTTATAGATTTCTATCTTTTTTTCATGTGAAAAGTTGCCAAACGAGCAGGCGGTTCACCTTATGTTAAGTGAATACCGCCTCCCATGGACATCTGCTACACCCGAAGGCTGCAGATGCGTTAACAACCTTTTGAAAATTCGGCTCCGGCTACCGCACTCACCAGACGAAACGCGAAAGTATTATACTTCCACTTTACGCCGGTCTTCTGTGAGGTCGTGGTACTTACCTGGACGAGCCTGCCCATTAGTGCAACAGCCGAGGCTGCTGCGCGGCCCTACCACACAACTCTATAATATTTGTAACACTTTGAAATATCTGTGCAAGTATAACAGATTTAAACTTAGCTAAGCTAAAATTCCACCTGGAATGATCAAAATGGTGATTTGTACTAAACGCACTAGAGCATATTCGCTCTTGCTTCGAATGCACTTTTCGTAACCGGAGGGAGAGTAAGATTATTTCTATTAGTTATAAATGTTCCCAATAATATGTGGTAGACTTAGTTCTTTACTGTTTATTGGCCTTGAGCCAAACTGATCAATGGACTAGCGCGTCCTCTCTCAGCTTTCTTACTAATTCTGACATAATTAGCTCTCAGTCAGTTGAATTTTAAGCAGTCCTCATTTCCTATATCTTGTAGGTAAGTGGCATGCGCCCTCACGAAGGTCGACAGGCTCGTCAGGCATGCGGTCGCGGCCACCGGACCGTGCCCTCACTAGCAGAACAATCGTTTTCTAATGTTTCAAATCTGCGTCACATTTCGCGTATAATGCCTGTATTATACTCGTAGTGCCAGATGAGAAGACGTTTGCACTTTGTTTACGAAGCAGTAAAATATTATGAAATTATAATTTTCGATAACACTTTTAATTTTTTCAATTCCCGTGGGTAATTCTTTCAAATCTGGTTGTGAGTCCACGTGAAATTTATGTATGTAAGTATAACGTCCTTACAACACAGGATGACGTTATCCTATAGTAAGAGCAATGTTACAACAAAAAAAAAAACGAAATCGAAAATTATCGGATACCGTTAGTTTAGTTACCCGCATTACGGAATCCTCTCCCCCTCTCCAGTTGGGCCTTCCCACTCGTAAAATAGAAGAATCCGTCGCGTGCCTTTATAGTAGATAGCTTACCTTAGATGATGAGTGGCCATTGCCACAGTTGTTTTATCCTTCCTCGATAATATTAACAACTCATCTCCCGTGGCTTTGCATGCGCAATCCACACGAGCGGACAATACTCGTCGCTTACGTAAGCCGGTCGCCCTCGCCGCTCCCCGAAACGGGGCGCTTAATTCACGAACACTCGCACCAGCATCGATATCATGCGATAATGATTGAAAAGCAGCGAGAAGGTCGATTGAAGGCGGTATGTAAATGTACATTGCACACTGCGTCAGTGAGCGTTGCATTGTTGAGTTTACTTAGCTCTAATGTCATCATTTCGTAATAAACAGGCCGTCGGGACAGTGTTTTACTCGAAACGTGATGTTTTTTCAAACGTGGGGTCAATTATATAAAATTTTAATAAGAAAAGAAAACTGGCCAAGTGCGAGTCGGACTCGCGCACTAAGGTCTATAAGATTGGCAAAAAAGTCATGTCTGTTGTATGTCATGTTTTTTAGTATTTTTTGTTATAGCGGCAAAAGAAATACACCATCTGTGAACATTTAAACTGTCTGACTATCACAGTCATGAGATACAGCCTGGTGACCGACTGGCAGACGGCCAGACGAACAGACAAACAGACAGACACACATACATACAGACACATAGGCAGACAGTGGAGTCTTAGTAATAGGTCCCGTTTTACCCTGTGGGTATGAACCCTAATAAGAATTTGCAAGCCTTCTGAACGGCTGATGGCGTGAAAATGTCTTGGTGAATGTTAATCTTTTTAAGATTTCTTAGGAAGATTGAATTTGATTGGTGCTTTCAATTAGCTTCCAAATCGATTCTGAGGGAAATAAAGTGACTTTATTCTGATCCCCTTTAGACGCGAGATGTCAATTCGTTCATATACGTTGCACCCAAAATACTAATTAAAAATAAAAGTACAAGTGATTGAAATATGGGCATTTTTATAGTTAATTTGTTTGTTATATCCACAAACATGAATCGAAACACCCCGCAGTGAGGCAAGGCTACCTCCCCTGCCGCTCCTTGCTGACTCAACCTGCCCAATCTTTGTCTCCTTGCATTCCAATTCCTTATGCAGTCAGTAATATATAAATATTACGTGAACCTTCAATAATTTTTTATCCGTTGCCTTCAGTTAAATCCAGTTTGTGGTTCCGATATTTTTTATTTGACATGTAATTAAAATGCCAACTGCCTTTGTTTCTGTGTCATTTCTGAGACGTTAATAATATACTCGAATTGTATACAACAAATATATATATATATATATATATACAACAAATATATATATATATATATATATATAGATATATATAAAATAAAGTAAACACTATGTAAATCACACAATATTTTCCCGAAGTGAGGATCAAACTCACTCCCTCTGACACAAGAGGCAGGACCACTACCCACTAGGCAAATCGGTTCGGCAAGATATATATAATTGTATGTTCAGTGTGAGAATCGAACCTGGGTATCGCGACGCAGGAGCTTTCGCTCAGCCCATGCACCAAGTCGACGAATATTAATATTTAATGAGCTAGTACGTCAGCTACTTAAGACTACATCACTGTTTACCATCTGGTGTGAAATTAGTCAAATACTGTTTTTGAATATAAAACGCTAACCCTTTGACGGGTGTATTTAGTATATCTAGACGATATAAAGTGGAAGAATTTATATTTTTAATTTAGGGTTCGCTTGCAACCTTAATCCAATACGTATTACGGATGAGCATGGCCGGCGTGAATCACTGATCAGCATGTAAATCAGAGCCACCAGCTCAAAATAAAGGGAAGGAATATTATTCAGGTAAAGTCCTATGTGAAGTATCTGTATGCCGCAAGTATATAAAAAGTCGAATCCGTCAACAATTTGCCATAACTAATGATGTGTTGACGAAGAGAATTAAAGTATAATATTTAAAAAAAATTAAAGTAAATAAAAGCGCTCGCCCACTCTAAAGTCACAAAGCTGTTGCTATCTGCCCAGTGGTGGAGCTAATGGAAGCGTTGCCCACGCAGCGCCTTTAACGTCACCCTGTCCAACAATGATAAAATTGCCTCTATTTGGAGGAAATTTTATGTGGGATATTGATGAGGCCTTCTAAACTCGTATATGTATAAATTCAAATATGTTTAGACTTAGCGCCTAAACGGTTCAAATTTGAAATTCTTCTAATTTACGACTTTGTTATGTCCTAATATCGTTAAGTAAATTAGCTAAGAAATTGAGCAGCTAGCGAGAGTAGTTCAAAGCTCTTTTACACAATGGTCTACTCTGAGGTTGTTCTACTTCCTTATTACACAGATATATATATATATCGTGGTTGTTTAATTAATAAGAATAAACATTAAAATTTGTAGAAAAAGTACGAAAAGATTGTCGCCGCTGTGGGAATCACCCTTTAAAAGATTGACCACGAATCTGCAACACTACAAGCATGTAGCTACCTTCCTACCTTCCTAAAAAACAACTTCGAGAACTAGTCTCAGCTGTGACAAAAGCGAGAACGATCTCGGCTGAAGTAATCGAAATAAATAAAAAGCCGGCCAGATATGGGCCACGGCCGGTGACATCACGGCCGGTCGCGCCGGTTTCGAGAACGAGCTCCCCGGGCCGAGTTTTCCTGCTGCCACGCCGCGAGAACTGCTCCGTATTTGGCGCTGGTCCGCATTAGGGTATGAGCCGTAAATATTAGCGCAAGCGACTCCATTTAATCGTACAACTTTCCTACGAACGCTTTGACTACCGCAGAATTAGGTACACGAGTAAGGCGGCTTCTGGACCTATTTGTTGCACACCTCTAAAGTCACGCAATAGATTCGTACAGGCAAAAGTAAAGTTATGGTGTGATATAAAAGCTATCAGTTCTCCACAACATTAGAAGCTCAATACAATATTATTCTAAAATGATCATCACTACAGTTACAATACCAAGATCTTCCCCAAAGATCGCTACAAAGCTCAGTCTAATGTTACCTATATCCATTCCATTCCTCGTCACTGCATTTTATCCAACTAATGTTATGATGTAATCGATGTATTGTCTGTTGTATGGTGACAGGCTTGCCACCAGTATATTTAGAAATAAATAATGTGATAAAAGTAGATAGCGTCAAATAACTCTCAGTCTGTTCAGTTGAAGTTACAAGGCGAATATTTCATCCGTAGTAAAAATATCCTACTTATTGTAGCTGTTAAGGTATCCTAACTTCCTACCTGGTCCATCGAAATTTAAAAATTATTCAATTCAATAAATCACATACAAAACACACACCCACGTTCATTGTATAAGTGCGATTCCATATACATGGAAACCATCAATCATGTCTGTCATTATCAGTGTCTATAAACAAATTCGATCGATATGATTGAAATAATAAGACAATTTAAAGGCAGTGGAATCATGTAACCACTAATTACACTTAACATTACGAGTAATCATAAAAGTACGTATTTATACTCGTGCTCAATTAATTATTAATTATATTTATTAACAATTGTGTTATTAATAAAAGTTACAAAACAATAACGAGAAATATAATGAGGCCAATGCTACCACAAACTTATTGTCATATTATTAAAGCGCAATGACTCTGACTCAATACATTTAACTATTCTTTGTATATGGTTTTTTTTGTCATGACATTTTGATATTACGAAATTTTTATACATACACACATCTTAATTTTTCTCGCCTTAACACACTTATTGATTTCTTTATGTGATTTATTATTAACTAGCTTTTCGCCCGCGACTTCGCTCGCGTTGAAGCCCTTAAATATATATCTTTCTTTAAAAAAAAATTCCAATCAAAAATAGCTTTTTCTAATAAATTTCATTTAAATCGGTTCAGTAGTTTTGGCGTGAAAGCGAGACAGACAGAGTTACTTTCGCATTTATAGTATTATAGTATGGATTATATGTAATACGTAAAACGTTCATTTAAGCTCTACTTGGTTGGATGTTTTTGATCAATCTTTTCAGGTAGTCTTTGCTTTTGTACGAATAGGCCTGTCCGTCAGGCAGGTCGGTCACCTAGCCAATTGCTTGCTATGAGCCGTGATAGCTCAGTGTCCGGGCGCTCGCCTTTAATTCAATATACTCGAGCAACCTAAGTTCGCACCAATGAAGTTTTTAACTTTAAGTGCTGACTTATCACGTGCTACGCGGTGAAGGAAAACATCGTGAGGAAACCTGCATATTTTCTAAATAATAACAACAAAAAATATATTTCGAAGATATGTGAAGTCCGCCAATCCGCAGTGGGGCCGTGTGGTGGACTATGTATGCCCTGATACCCTCTGTATACAGGAGGCCTTTGCCCAGCAGTGGGACATGTATAGGCTGTCACTTTAATTGCTGGTAACCGAAATCTATCACTGCAGAAATCAGAATCAATTTACGTCATACATTTTATTGAAAACTATCAAATATGACTATTAAAATAATGTAAAATACAATATGTTACGCTGTTAAACATAGGTTTATCTGCTGATCATAGGATCAGGGAACATATAAACACAGCAATTGAGAAAGCACATTGTTTCTTATTACTTCTCTATATTCTTCTTAAGAAATAATATCACAGTCTTAACAGAAGCAAGGACAATCTACCCTCTTAAAATTATGCTTTCAACCAAGAGCTGGAAATGTTTATGTATATTTATATTTATTATATCATATTACAATAGTAATATGGAGGCCGTTTCACTCGTACCGTGTATGACTGCAATCCGCACCGAACTTTTCAGCGAACACGAAAACACAGTCAATTCGGACTACGCAAGGCCAAATTGTCGTCGTCCAGGATTTATCTAAGCGATAATCGCGGGTGCGGCTTACTTCCATTGCACTATTAGTACTTCGGCACTGGCCGAGTTCATTTGTCATCCGCGTAGCGCTTCGTTACCACTCTCACACTCCCCATGTCGTTGATTTCCATAGAGAGTGATTTATTGCGCACCGTTAGCGGCTTTGAACAGCGAAGTTAAACCGAATCAAGTTTCATTAAGTTCAATACAACTTCGTTTCGTTTGAAACGATCCAGATTGAATACTTCGAATTTCTCTTCCAAATAATTGAGTGAGGTTAATTTTGTTTATTATCAAACATTTACTCACTTCGACTAAAGTTTATGTAGGCAATTTGTTTAGAACAAATTAGTGAATGAATGAATGGGCGAGTGAATACATTTTATGAAACTATGTATTTGAAAAAAACATGTGAGAACAAAGCATATTTTAAAAGCATTCTAAATCCAAGTATCTGGTAAAATGTAAAGCAACAGGCGATCCGACTGGCTTGGGCAGTAGTAAACTAGTAAACCTGCCTCTTGCGCCAGAGGGTGTGGGTTCGATCCTCACTCCTTTTTTTTGGTATCGGGGGGGGGGGGGGAAATCTTCAAAAGATACCCTGTCATTATGTGGAGTTTGTACCCACTAAAACCCCTTCGGTGGCCACTTTCTATACGTTTGGAGGGACTCCGGGATCTTCCACAGAACGCTCCGGTGAGCCCTGAGACTACAGGGCTGTCGATCCCCACTCCTGGAAATATATTGTGTGATGGACACAGTATTTTTCCAGTGTCTAGGTGGTTATATATTTATCAGTTATCTAGTACCCATAGTACAAGCGCCGGGGCTAGGAACGTTTTATGAAGATGTGTCCGAAATATTTATTTAAGATTCGTAAAAATACTTGTCTTTGGCCTTACAGTTATCGGATGTATGATGAAGTTTATGTCCCTTCATAAACATCTGAATGTTTTTACGTTTGCTTTGATATCGGAATGATGTTAATGCACATTATTTCGTGTGGAACAGTGTTGCAGTTTATCTGTATAAAGTATCTCCGTGATAACAATTATGTTTTCGCTACCATTTGCAGCGATATTTAGATAGGCGTATACGCAATTTGTGGCACGGTAGACATTAATGTTCTGTGAATCCGTTTCGATGGATTTTTGTCAGTAAATTTGCGTAATCTTATCCACGAAATGTTTATTACACAGATGGTCGATGTTAATGAAATAAAAGTAAATGTAAAAATGCTCGTTGTCTCGTCTTTCCGCTACTTGTATTTCTTTCAATCAAGCAATCAATCAATCAATCAAATATCTTTATTCAAATAGACGCTTGCGCGTTTTTATGAATCGTCAAATTTTACATAAAAAATTATACATATAGGTTCGTAAGGTACCACCGGTTCGGAAAGCAGTTTCTGTTGAGAAGAGACCGTCAAGAAACTCAACAGTTGCTCAAAAATATCAAGTTAACAATATAAAATACTGATATAATAGTCTTATTCTACTCTACGTAAGTATCAACAGTATTAACTCCACACATTGGCGTCGTGTCGAGATATTCCGCAATAGTGTAATGTGCTTTAACCATAAGATGAATTTTGATTTTACGTTTAAATTGATCAAGCGGCAGACTTAATATCGACTGTGGGATTTTATTATACATACGGTTTCAATTATTTTTTCACAAGGCTCTCGGTCACATTTAAAATTTACTGCGGTAATTTTTACGATTTTGCTGAATTAAAAAAATTGTGAGAATGAATAGAACCAAAGAGAACTTAGGTCTTTTCAATTCGTAATGTTGCAAAGTTTATTGCAGATGGTTGGTTCGGTATCAACCATCTGTAATCTATTTTCATTGATTCTAATACACGCTTGGTTTAGTGTTTTAAAAGACCAAGAAGAAAGTTGAAATAGTCGATTTTGAAGTGATCAGTGGGGTCCCAGGAGCGCTGTCAAACTTTTAGAACGGGCACCAAAAGCTCACGGGAGAGAGGAAGCCTTTGCCTAGCAGTGGGATATGTACAGGCTGATACTTTTTACAAGCAAAAGCCACCCTTCTCCGATCATGTTACCGAAACGTAAGGTGTCGATTGAGAGCGGAGGAATGTCTATAAACTGCTGCCGCGCCGATTGCGGCGCCAGTGTGTAGGGTGTCCCCGCTGCGGTCGGCGAGTTGCGTTACCTGTTGCGACACGACTTGCGACATGTCCCGCTGCGGCCGCGTTGCCAAATCCTCATCTTGCCGTGATATATTTTAATCGTGTTTAAACATTACAAATTCACAAACATATTAAGTAATCTCAATTTATTCCGAATTAAGATCAAATCAATAAAATTGACAGATGTTAACTGACTTAAACGTTATCTAACAAACGTTATCTAGCCCATGCGGAATGGTACCAAGAAAGCCAGCTAACTTTCCTGAGTGATGATATTCTTAACCGATTCCGCTCGTTAACGATGAGCGTTCGATCATGCAAGGTTGCGGGATTCAATGAGTGTGCCAGTCACAAAAAAAGGGTGGCTCGTACATGATGGTTGGCGAAGAGGTGAGAGGTGTCAAAGGCATTCCCTGGTTATTTGGGCGTCCGGAGACTCCATATCCGGTCCCCTGACAGTGTGAATCTTGATGTGTCGTTGGGTAACATCTCAAGGCCTATTTCAATTGATATCATCCAGTTTATTGACTCTAAACTAGCAATATGAAAAACGGCTCTAAGAAAAGTAATTTTCTACTGCTGGACTCTCCTGAATCCAAAACTGAGATTTTTTCAGATCATTTGAAGCCAGTCGGTCAATTCTAACGGTAAATTCCGAAAAGTAGGAGCCGACGTGAACCCTTTTTGCGTTGAAAAGACACGTCTCGGCTTTGGCGGCATTGAATCCCACAAGATTGACATCACCCCAATTGGAGAAAGCCTGCAATGTAACATAGCCTACCCCACACGTTCTACCTATTACTACTGCTCTACTAAGGAGGCTATTCCTTTTCGGACCGATTGGTATCGTTCTACAGTGCAGATAAATAGTAACTCTAAGAATTTAAGCAAACACATCATTCAAAAAACTTAAATTTCAATACACCGCCCTGATGGCACATTGCCGACTTTTAAGCAAGCGTAGGGACATTGCTTTTTAGTTTAGCCGTGACATGGTTGAATTTACATTATTGGTTACAAAACATGCAAGCAATGTTAAGCTTGTCTTATTTTAAAACTGTCAATGTTAATAATGGGCATTCATTAATAGACGCTTGTAACTAAAGTATGGTTTCGTTTAAAATACTGGTATTCCCTGCCAGCGATGCGCGAAACTCGATGTTACATTTTTTTATGGGAAAAAAGGGGCAAACGGCCACTTACCTAATAGTAAGCGATTACCGCCGCCCATGAACACCTGCAACACCCGAGGGCAGACAAATGCGTTGCCGGCCTTTTAGGAAAGAATATGCTCTCTTCTTGAAGGATTCCAGGTCGAAACGGTTCTGAAAGACCGCCGTCGGCAGCTGGTTCCACAGAGTGGTTGTGCGAGGGAAGAAATGCCTTGAAAATCGCCTTGTTGTTGAACGCTGGTCAACGAGGTGGTGTGGACGAAATTTTTAGAATATGTACTAAGCTTAGCATAAAAGGGAATTTATCGCCGGAACAATTAGTATTTTAGTATAGAAGCTTTACAGTATCTCTAAGACGGATAGAGAGAAATTTATCGGATACAGATGAAGAGCTGTGCCTAAGAAGAGGCCTTGTCTACGCCCACACCTTTGATTCACCGAGTCGCTCCAAGGAGGCGCATAAATCACTCGCTAATTAAATCTGCACCCAGTGCATACTAACCATTTGTAAGCTTCCAGGAAGAAGAGAATGCCTCCGTCGCTCTATTCAAGTTTAAGTATAGATTTTTGTTACATTGAGAATGGCCGTTTGATAGACTTGCAATTTTCTGTTCTGTATTATTTGTAGGCAGAACAAAGCATCTCTCTTATAACCATTTGAATTCAATAGCGATCGCTATGTTTATATTCGTAGTCAATAGCCTCAAGTGGGTGTAGTGATTGTTATAAATTGAATATATTTTAATTTTTTTTTTCAGAACACCAAATGAGAAGAAACAGCCTCGCTATTCCAATAACATATTAATATATGATAACGATAATAATTTTAATTTTTTTAAAGAATTACTCATCTACAGTGAATTGTAACGTCTGTGGATAATTATATATTAAACTAACGACCCGCCCCGGCCTCGCACGGGTGCAATGTGTTATACATATAAACCTTCCCTCTTGAATCACTCTATCTAGTAAAAAATTATTACAAAATGGTTGGTATCGTATAAATATTGACATCAATATTTATACGATACCAACGTCACTCAATGGTGTTGCTTTCCCGGAACCCCTCCACTAACATTTAAACTTTATGGTATTGTATTAAAGTTCAATTCTTTTGTATGGAAATATAGAAAAGTGTTGTTTTAAGACTTTTTCAGGCAATTTTTTAAATTTTTTCTCCGTAACAACCACTCTCGTACTTTCAGAAATATTATAAAACAAGAATTAGCGAAATCGGTTCAGCTGCTCTCGAGATTTGGGACACATTCAGCAGCGATTCATTTTTATATAATAGAGATTTATAAAGTACTTGAATTCTGTATTTTTATGTATTTTTACATTCAAAGTATTTACATATTATAAGGAGAAATACTAAAGCCTTATGAAAAAAAATACATTTTCAATTTTGTCAAATAATACGTATTACACAAAAGATATTATACTGATATTACACAAACTGATAAAGATGGTGAGCTAACTTGTGACCCAGCACACTTGGCAAGATGCCTCATTTTCAAGGGTTTTGTAAGTATGCAGCTATTTAATTCATGTGCACTAAAGTTGTTTTTATACTTATTATCTAGGACTCGATAGTTATTTTTCGCCGTTCATATGGTCGTGGTCAAGTATCAGAAAAATGCTAAAAGTTATTTTAGTCTTCAGCATTGCAGCAGTTGATAGATGATAAAGGTAGGGCGACGCAACAGTCCTCGCTGTTTCTCGAATGGGCAGGTCCATCCTAAGATAAAGTGGAAGTTTTATAGCTCATCTGCAACCCTACGGGTATTGCAAATATTAATGGGTAGCGGTTAACAGTTAACAACAGGTACATCGCCAGCTCGTTTGCCACCTTTCACATAAAATTTAATTTTAAAACTGCATTATTAGACCATGAGTAGGTCCCATGGTCAAAATTATATAAAACTCAATTTTTTATGCGAAAAGTTGTCAAACGAGCAGACGGTTCACCTGATGTTAAGTGAATATCGCCGCCCATGGACTATTAGAGAGACTATTAGATACTTCCACATTACGCTGGTGTTCTGTGAGGTCGTGGTACCTACCCGAACGGGCCTGCCCATTCGTGCAACAGCCGAGGCTGCTGCGTGGCCCTACCACCGTTAAATACTTATTTCTCTCTTCACACTTATTTCTGTTTCATTTATGTGAGAAGATGTCAAGCGAGCGATGTTAAGTGATTACCACCGCTCTTAGACGTCTGCAACACCTGAGGGGTTGTAGATGCTTTGACAACCTTTTAAAAAGTCAGCCCTGATTGGCTCACTCACCAGACGAAAAGGGAAATTATAATACTTTCGGGTTTTGTGTGGTGAGTGAGTGTAGGTTTCCAATTGTCGGGTTCATTCCACGCTTTAAACTGAAGAAGTGAAAACCAACGTATCTAAATTATACAGTCAGTCGGTGGAATCGTGATATTTGGTGGACTCACGAGAGGGAACAGTCAGCATTCAAGTCACTTAAGTTTACTTAGCCACATTTGTTCTTGTACATAGGTATATTAGCACATGTCTCATCAATCTTATAAAGTGTACCAAACAAGTTGCATTGTACAACTTTGGTGAGTTATAGTTATCTCTCTATGTCTTTTAGGGTCAAAAGGCGTGACAGCGTGTTTGTTTGTTTGCACAACTTAACGCGCTATGGGTTTACCACGCTCGTGTTTATCAAGCACGAGTTGGCTCCTATTCCTCGCATTAACATTCTGATATCGACCTCACGCACAATTGTTTCGCTCCTTAGGGACGTTAGAATGGGCGTCAGAAGCACATGGGACATGCTTGACACATATATTATGTGTGTTGAGGGCTAACAGCTGTAAAGAATAGCTCTTATAGATTTTATTAGCTTAGCCAATTTTGAGTTGAAATTTGAGTGTTGAAATTTTTACAAAGAAAACTATTAACAGCAAGAATGGAGTATAAAGCGCGATTTGTGGTTCCGGCTTAAGGAAAGTTGTTATTATTAGACATTTGTTTGAATTTATTAATTTTAATGTTTTTCGAGAATTACACAGTATCATGTCCGGTATATAGCGGAGTCAATATCTGTCAAGTTTCAGCCTTTTGTTAGCAAGCATTGTCTATGCCCCGACACCGAATACATAAAGTGTTTCTTTTTTATTTAGTGCCAAATCTTGAAAGGGTGCTATAATCTAAAAGCTATCAACATGTGTGCAGATAGCTTGTTGACGTTTCGCTCGACACCTTGGCGGCGTAGGTGCGGTGACGTCACACCCAACACCCTTATATGGCCTGTCCCGCCGACGGTAAGCGAGGTGACTGGCTGGAAATTAGTAGGTATTACTATTGTGTCTTATTTATGCGAGGCAGAGTTTTATATTGGATAATATATTAATTAACTTTCATATAAAACGTTCAGTGTATAAAACATAAGCTCCCGATATTATAAGTTCCTGACTAATAGAACACTGTGCATTTTTCAGTAACATGGACTAAGAAATATCCTTAGCAGTAAATAAGATATTCCATTAACTCATTTAAATTTCAACTAAAACAATTTTTACTCACTAAACAGAAGTCCAGCACTTAAGACTTTCTATCTTAACTAATACGAACACAAACACACTTTCTCGCTCCATCTCATAACACAAAAACAAAATCTTCTTCACACCAAGGGCGGATCCAGGGGGAGGGGTCATGGGGGTCATGACCCCCCCTGGGCTGTCTTGGACCTAGGTGGACCACTAATTAAAATTGTTTTTTTGCCACAATATAGATTTTATGTAAGTTCCTTCAATATTTAATTAAATTAATATAATATTTTAACCGACTTCTAAAAGAGGAGTTTCTCAATTCGATAAGTACATTTGTTTTCGATGTATGTACACCGATTACGTTGGATTTATGATCCGAATTACGTGATTCTTCTTTAGTTTGATGCAGAACAGTTGCCATTTGGTCCCATAAAAAGTTACCATAGTTGGGCCAAGTAGTTTTCATTTTATGAACATTTTTACAATATTTTAATTTTAAATCATCAAATCAAATCTTGCAAATTAAATTTGATCTACTTCCCGGTTACCGGTTGAGCTGAAATTTTGTATACATGTGTAAATCGCGAGACAATGCAATATTTTTATGACATGGTGCTGATCTGATGATGGAGCTGGAAGGAAGGCCATAGGAACTTCGAATCAAACCATAGAGCCTCATCGCGTTTGGGTACATTTGAATATTATTGACGAGTACTTTGTATTTCATTGGTAACCAGGATCTGATGATGGAGCTCCATCTTCAGCCGTCCATGGACATATGCATAGGGTTGCTGATGCGTTTTCTCCTTATATAAAGTGGGCTCCAGCTACCTCACTCACCAGACAAATCGCAGAAGTACTTTACGCCGATCTTCTGTGAAGTCTATCAGGCTATTCTGTGAGATTCCTATAACTACTCTGTAATGAAACTACTCAACCCCATCGAGTTTCGGCTCGTTTGATTCGTCTTGGCGAGTACTTAATTTTTAGATGGTTACCATTATCTGATGATGGAGCTGGAAGACAGTCATATGAACTCAGTAAAGAAACGACGCAACCCCATTGTGTCTCGGCTCATTTTATTCGCCATGACGAGTTCTTTGGTGCTAGATAGTAACCAGGGTATGATGACAGAGCTGGAATGTGGCCATAGGAACTCAGTAATTAAGGAACACAACTGCGTCGAGTTTGATTTCTCTTAATGGGTGGGTTTTTGATGGGTGGTGAGATGTGGTGGTTTAGTGGACGTGAGTATGCGAGACCATCTTTGGGAAATAAAGTTTTTTGTTAAAGTGGATTCTGTCTTTGATTAGATGGATTAGAAGTGCTGAATATTATGAATGAATGAATGAATAAATATATTTTTTTGTTATTTATGAACATTTTTTTAATGTGGACGATATAATTTTATTTTATGTACGGCTATTTTAGGAGTTTTCATTTAGGTTGATTATATATTATTATTAAACCGTGTCCCGAAAGTCCCGTCTTAGGCTACTTGTCATTGAAGTGGAACCAACGTGTGGAGTAGAGGAATAGAGAATACTATAACCAATACGACTACATTAAATCTGGTAACGAAGAAATAAATAAAAAGAAATTCCAAAAATAAGTAAGCCTACCAATAGCTACTTAAAAAATACTATACAGGGAGGCTTTTCTAAGTGTATTTTTTTAGTACTTTTTATTATTAATTTCTAGAAATAGATAAAGTTATATAAAAAATGATAAATACTAATTATTAAAAAACTACTAATATAAATAATTAAAAATCACTCGTAATTAATTAATTACATTCATTTGAACTTATCTCAGAAAGTGCGTGATTTATGGGCAACTCATTTATTTTACGCGCGATCATTCATAACTAACAAGCACACAAGTTCGTTTCAAAAGTATACGACGCATTTATGAATGACTACCTCATTGTCAACAAGTTTGTTTTTAGGGAATAGAACGGCAATTTTTTTTTTTTAAAAGTTTGTTTTTATTTCAATTAACGATTATACTACCGAGAATTTTGCAAATCCGTCTATATCTGTCGAAGGTATGCCCGAACATACCTACATAAAAAAATATAAACATCCGAATTGATAACCTCCTTCTTTTTGAAGTCGGTTAAAAATAAGTACCTACTTTTTACTTGTATCTACGATTATAAAAATTAAATTATAACTTCTTATCACTTGACCACGACTACGTGACCCCCCCCTGGCACCAAAGCTGGATCCGCCCTTGCTTCACACAGAACACAAGAATGGCAGGTAAAATAAGTAATGTGCATTTGACTTAAAATAATTTTACCTTTATTATTATTTTATTGTATCCTATTTTAATTCTTTACGATTATTACGCAGGGCCATCTAACTCTTTTCCCCAAGGTTCCACTGAAAACCAGCATTCACGAAGGTTATCAACTTCGTGACATGAAGCTGAGTGGTGACCATTTTGGTATTTAGTTTTTAGCATCTATTGTATCTTTTTGTTATTATGTGCCAAATAAATGTTTCTTTCTTTCTTTCTAGATATACTTTAGATCCATTCGCATGTTTCATTCGCATTTTAGGTCTGTTTCGCCGAAAGTTAAACAAGTTTTTTTCATAATAATTGAATCACGAACTTGATACGAATATGTCTCTAGATGTGCTAAAATCGTTCGTAAATCATATACCTATGCTTAAATATATTGTGGATTAATATGGGTTCAAAAGATATGTGAATATTGGAATCATTTAAATTAACCGATGAGCCCTGTCAGGTTGCGAAATTGTCCAGAGTGAGGGCGCCAAAAAGATTATGACGGCATAGTAAACGAACTTATAGCGAACCGTCCAGCCAGGCCGGCATGTAGGTTGATGACCCGAGGCGCGGGAATACGCGCCGATCCTGGAATGGCGGGAGTTTTTGTTTTTTTTTCTTTGTGCAAAGCTAACATTCGCATACCGCCTATGTTTTGATAGTAGTTATGAAACAAATCAAATAGCGTAAAGTATTTTTTTAGGTTTCCAAATATGGGTTTAACTTTAAACCTTGACTGATTCAGGGCAGAGATAAATGAGATTACGGATTTTTGCGCTTTATATGAAGGTTGTACCATTCACTAGTTGATTGGAGGTAATAAACGTTTTGTGTTATTTTAAGTTTTTTTGAAAGTTTTTAAAAAAAATATTTTTCATCATTTGAAGTGACAAATTAACGTAATTTGAGATAAGAGCTCTCTCTTAGAAGAGAAAAATCCCTTTCTGACTTTTAGGTATCTTGAGTTCGATTTACTACTTTTGCATGGCGGTGAATTACTTCTTTTCGAGAAAGTGAAAATATTACCTTATTACAATCATATTTTTTATACTACAGTCATAAATTTCTCTCATGATATTTTCCATCAATGCCGAATATGATTCAATGCGGATACTTAAAACAAAATCAATAACTTTATTAGTGAAATCAGTATGAGAATGAAATAATGAAAGGAGAACATTCGAAACTGTTACAGCAGTAAAAATTTTTTATTATGGGCAATGGTGTTATCGGAAATACAGCTAGATATAGAATGATTTTTTTTAGTTTACGCTCTATGTACACAAATATGGGATGAAAAAGGATCATCTTAACGTTTATTAATAATTTAATATAAGAATATACGCAAAATATTTGTAGTCTATGATCCGTCGTAAGTATAGGAACCTAAATTGACAGGCAACAATTTTCCCGCCATTACATTCGGGCAGCCAGTTTGCCCGCCGACTAATTTCCCGCCAATTGGCCCGCCTACGCGGTGTCAGCCTTGTTTAATTACAAGTATTCAATGTTACCCGTAACTTGGACGGAGTAAAACGTAATTATTATACGCGTAGGCAGAGAAGACTCGTAAAATACTGATTGGCGGATCGTGGAGACCAAGGGCTCATGGCGAGTGTCGGTCAAGGCGGGACCGGTGGTGATTCATGCTGGCTTCAGTAAACACCACGCATCACCGTCCCATTTCGTTTTGATAACAGGGATAATAAGGTAATGATGAGTGCGCTATGAATTTTAAATATATTAATAATTATTATCAACTTCCTATTAACAATCAGACTTTAAAGCCGTGATGACTCCGTGGCGCGGTCGCCAAGGTATTGGCTTCGGCATCGGGGGTCGATTCCCACACGGGACACTTATTTGTGTGACACACAGATAGTTTTTTCGCATCTGGGTGTTTGTCCGCTTGAAATTTATGTTTGTATAACGTCCTTACAACACAGGATAAAGTTATCCTAAAGTAAGAGCAATGTTTTTTAAGATTAAAAAAAAATTAAAAAAATGCATAGCATTTTCCGAAACGATATTAGCTTAATTAAACGACAATTTTCCAATATGACAATGATAGACTAACTAATAAATCATTTAATCTGGTCTAAAATATAATTAACAGAGTATAGCCATATTAGTAAATCAGCATAAATAATTGAGAACAAATATAAATAGGACACTCAAGCTCAGATCAATTAAAATATATGCTAGAGTCTCTCTGGTACGTACCTACATAATAATATATGTACGGATAGGGCACATGGAATATGTACTGGACAATGAGATAAATACTTTAAGGACCATTACCGATAAAGTTGAAAACTAAAGCATTACATATTTGCCTCACTCCCTGTCTAACCAAAGCCTCAAACATGGCCGCTTAAAAAGTCACAAGTACAAAAAAAAATATTTTAAAGGGCAAAACAAACAAGCTTCATCATTATCATAAAGATTGAGTAAAAATGCTTAGATAAGACACTAAACTAAAACAATAGAAATAGTCAAAGAAATAATAAAATTAAAAATGAAAGTGGGCTGCCATGTTCAAACAGTCACAGACCATAGGGTTACAAACTGTTATCAATATATAAGAAAGAAGAAGAACCCGCTAAAAGAAGGAGCGATATAGCAGAAGTAGCTGGAATACTATGGCTGAGACTGGCACGGGATAGAATCTGTTGGAGTAGTTTGGTTGAAACTTTTACCGTTAAAGATGGCCCTTAGAATGAACGTAACATAACATACTGTGATAATATTATACTAACACTACTGATACTCATAGGTACCAAGATTAAATTAAAATGTAAATATACTGTATTGTGATACAATCAACAACTATGCGTAGTTGTGTTACTGTTGTTATTAAAACCGTAAATGAAAAGAAATGGAAACCAAATAAAGTTGAAAAACAAAAGGTACACTTTTGGTTATAAAAATTACTTCAAAGCTCGTGATTAATTGCTGACGCAAAGCACCAAAATTAGTTATTAACTGTGCGGAGGTAAAAAAGCTCGCGCGAGTGACCTCACTCGGCGGCGGGAGCGGTGACGTCACTCATTTGCATCAAAATGGCCGTGCGCAGGCGCCGAAGGAGCACGGCCTGCTGACGCTATGGCCCATGAAATTTGCGAGACATTCCATTTGATGATAATAATAAACAAACTTCTTGCAATGAGTAACTTTAGAATATGGAAATAAATTAAGTAGACATTATAAATAGACTGTGATAGAGCCACGCAACAGTTCGATGTTGCACGAATGAGCAGGTCCGTCCGGGGTAGTACCACGACCTCAGTGTGGCAGTGTTACACTTCTGCGTTTCGTCTGCTGTGTGAGGTAGCAGGGGCGACGACGATTTACTTACTAATAACTTTGATTTCTTGTACATATAGCATTTGTTTGAAACCACAAACGTTTCGAATATAACAGCATACTTGTCTGCGCATCAGACTTATATGCATCGGAAACGTATGCTCTGTAAACTGGAAAAATTACCTCATCAAGAATTATATTGCCAGCAACATAAAACGATGTACATGATAATATCTCCTCGATTGCTAATTTCGCAAACTTAATTTTATCCGGAATAAAAACCACCGTAGCATGGAAGCAACAGCGCAAGGCTGTACCATAAGCGCTTCACTTAGCCTGCATTCTATGCTGATGAGTGACTTACTAACAATGTAACCAATGCCGGTATGTTATCGATACCGCATTAAGCATACATGACTATTGAAGTAATAAAGGAAAGTTATTAACTAGAACTGTAACCGATTTTCTTAGAGGACCACTACGGTGATAGTATTAGTAACAGCGTAAGTAACTTAACTTTCGTGTGACATTACTGATACGCAGATGCTGGTTTTCCAGCTGGAAAAGATTATGCTATTTCAGTTGATTGGTATTCCGTACCTCAACCCGATGTTATAATAAAGGCTTTTCTCCCGTTTATGGTTCTTCGAAACGAGTACCGCAGTTCGAGTGTACATAAATTTATCACGATTATATTTGTGTGATATTTTTATATACATATTTAATGTGTCGTTTAGTGATCCTCCAAATTCATAAGAGTAATAAAAAAATAAAAAAGATTGATTATTGTCACATGACATAAATTTTAAAAAGAATATTTAATATTATTAATATTGTACAGTTTGTATATTTTCGTGTAGGCTATAGGATAGTCAGGTCTTAAGAAATATACGTTGTAATCTCTACTGTAACATTGAAAATGACCGACTACACTATATTGAAATAAAATGACATTTAATGATAAGGGCAGAACAATGTCTCTTTTAGCGACATATACGAAACATATTTCATGTGTTTAGAGTAAATATATTTGGACAAAACATTTTTCTATCATTATTTTTTTCTAAATTGAACAATCTTTACGGATCTCGCGTTTTATTTAAATTAACAGCGTTTACGGAAAACAAAGTGCAATTTTGTCGCATAAGCGAATAAAGTGGGTTCATTTGGATCTCAAACTCAAACTCAAATTTCTTTATTCAATATATAAGCATTACACTTACTTATTGATTGTCAAAAAACAGTACTATCCATATCACAAGAATATTAAAGAAAATATTCTCGTGATCCAAATAAGATAGAGGAGTTACAGTGCTATTCGTTCGTTGCAAAATTGTTGAGGCTGCTTGAATATGGGTTGTACCACAGCCTCTCGCTACATCCTATACGTCTAGTTTACACAGCCATTTATTCATAGGGGCCGACTAATCGACCGGAAGAACTACTTAAACATACGACATCTATGTAGCGATCGTACATATATGTGCATACATTTACAGCTGATGTCATCAGGAAGAAGGCTGTATAAATAATCTTAAATGGCACCTTTCTTAAAATGAGTGTGCGATTATGACATTGAAAAAAACAGCAGTGAAAGTATACGGCGTGTCGTTACAACAGCGACAATAAATTAACACGCGTCTAACGCTACTTGCCAATAAACATAAAAAAATATAAAACGTTAAAAAAATCCATAATTAAAAAAATATATTTTTCAAACAAACTAATTAAATAAAAAAGAAACAAAATTTTTAACATCCACATATACAACTACAACTGACTGATTCATACATTCAGAGACTTTTTCATTCCTTGCTACAACGTCGCATTACAAGTGTCTCCTTCTAACAGTATGTTTTATCTCTTTTAAATTCATTCAAACCATTCATATGCTTTGTGACCTTTACAAATGAACTTTAGGTTACAGTTTTATACGTAAGGGTGGTCCAAATATGTTTGTTTTGTAAAATTTAATAACTCACTTAAGTAATTCACCTCACGTCCCTGTTATTTCTCGCTCCCTTAATATATATATATATATATATATATATATATATCATCCTCATAATCATCCCCCTGCCCTTACCCCCCCTAGGTGGGGTCGGCACAACATGTAGATCATGTTTTAAGCGGTTTTGGCTAAGATTTTTACTACAGGCCGCCAGCCTGACGTCAACCCTCCTTGGGAAACAAACACCCAGAAAAGTTACCTGTGGGTCACACAAACATTGTCCCGTGTGAGAATCGAACCCACGACCCCAACGCCGAAGCCAATAGCTGAGCAACGGCGCCATCGAGTCATCGCTACCTTAATTGATTGAAAGATAATCCCTCCCTAAATAATCTATCAGCATTATAATTATGTGCCCGAAAGATATTGCTTTTGGGCACGCAATTAATATGTGCCGCTTTTAAAACAAACAATGGGTTGGTTGTGGGTTTGGGTGTTCACTAAGAGAAATTAATAATTTGCCCCTTCAAGTCATAAGCTGAGTGTGTGCACAACATTCAATTGAAATGTATTGTTCCAACCCAAGGTCAGACATTCTGAATCACGTCTGCCTCCGCAGGGATATATTCTCGTTACATTCCATGTGAATTCGGCGACGAGTGACCGCGTAGTAGTAATTTTGATCACCGGTCATCATCGGGTCGCGCCGATGGGAACAATGGCGGCCGATTTGAAAACATCGTCAATTTACAAACAATAATGGCGGTCGCATGAACAGCGCCACTCCGTCGGCAGAGGCGTACTGGGAAGCGACGTGACGTTACCACGTTTCAACTTTCGGACAAACTGTTGTCAACAGTCGAAAGTTCGCATGGCGTTAACGTTTTCGCACGGCAGCCTAACAAATAAGGGTCCTTACATTATTGAACAATTTCTTTCTAGTGAACGAGACTTATTCTGTATTTTTTATGTGAGGAAGTAGCACGCGAGTTGGTGGTTCACCTGATGTTAACCGATAACCGCCTCTCATGGACATTTGCAACACCCACTTCTAACGCTACATAAATGCGTTGCCAATAAAGTAGGCCCCGGCTACCTCACTCGCCAGACGAAACGCAGAAGTGTAACATTTCTACTTCACGCCGGTGTTCTGTGAGTTCGTGGTACTTCCCCGGACGGACCTATCCATTCGTGAGACAGATAAGACTGTGCTTGACCCTACCACGGTTGTATCAAACTATGACCCCTTTAAATATCTTTGGCACCACAGGGTTCGAACCTCGGACCTAATGTTATGGCTGTTTTACCCTTAAAAATAACGTTGTAACTTAGACATATAACAACTGCGTACTCGATTGTATTGAATGCGATATAGGCTATGATTCAATCAGATTAATCGAAGACAGAGGATGGTGGAACAATACTTGTTGTAAAAATAAAAAATAATATAAACCAAGAAATTGAAATGAACTGAATTATTTATCCAAATCAGTCCCGACTGTTTTGGATTAATAAATAATTCCCGATATTCCCGAATAGACGAGAATCCGGTAAACAATATTGAAAATCGCAATTACTTTTAAACTATCAGGAGCGAAATAAAAAGAGAAGATGATAGTTAAATCATGTCTACTTGTTGCCTCAATGACCGCTTCTAACTGCGAAAAAATAAAAGGGCAAGTGTTGTCTGGTTTGTCACCCTTTCACACAGTAATAGAGTAACAGACCGACACGATTTCATCGGGATTTAATGGACTAGAGAGTAACACGGGACACATTTTATTGTACAAATGTGGGTAATATGCGGAGCGTAATTCTAGACACGAGAGCGAAACCGCGAACGTGTATTTATTTTACAATTACATCTTTCAATTAAATCAATTGTTATACCATTAACTTTTGAACGTGCTAGTATAGGCTTAGTATATGCTGGAGCTTCCATTGCGTGGTAACCAAGACGCCTCTATCGGCGATGGTCTCGGGTTTCGGGCGGAGGCGGCTTTCGCGGAAGGGTCGGATGCTTGCGTTTGTGCTAGCCTTGCACCGGAGGCACGGGAGGCTCCGCAGAGGGATTGGAGGGAAGTGGGTATCGGCAGACAGAGACACCCCGCCGGTGCTGCGCAGGCGCACACCGCCGCCAGTGATCGCTCGGTCGCCGAACGCACCACACGCGCACCACGCCCCGCAACCGATCCGAGAGACAAGGAAAAACAAAACAGACGGACCGACCTCAAGTGACCCCAGTGCGCCGAGCGGCCGGCACGAACGAACCCGACCCCACGAAGAGACCACACGCTTCGTCCAAAATAATCCCGACTAACGTAGCGACTAACATCTGATTCGATACAACATCTAAAACGTGGAGCTGATAGGATAGTGTAGTTTATAAATGCTGACAGGCTGCTAGGGCTAGAAGTCGCCCCGCAACCAGGTGAGTAATTATAACGTAATAATAATGTAATTAAAGACGCGCGCACGTGAATCATAACTTTTAGGGCGATGGCTTTTAACGGATTTATTTCGAAGACGACCGTGGTATGTCATATGGCGATTGTTACCTCATTATGGTCTATCTGATTGCGTACATTTTATATGTGTAATGTCTATTTGTGCTGTTTACTTATCCTTGCGGATATTGTTTCATTTATTTACATCATGCCAGTGTCAAACATTGAAGGTAGATGGAAATTAAAAGTATTTTTACGGACCATTTGCAAGTGTTAATTAATGCTTATTATTTTAACGTTTCAAAAAGGAAGTCGTAATAATAATTATTCAATATAATGTAAGGCTCGAAGGCTATTGATAATCTGTCGTAACTAGATCGTAATGCAAATTATTTACGTAAACCGTAAGTTATAGTTTAAACCAACAAAGTTTTGGTCAAATGTTTTGGTGTTGAAAGTCGACAATGCGATGCGCGCTAGAGGAATGCGCCCGGCTTCGCCCGCATTGTATTAAAACAAATATTGCTCGGGTGATTTTCGGTGGATGTTTACACACCTGTGTTCTTTACTCCTTAAACTTTTTATGTGGACCAGAGGAATTTCCTTGCGTCTCGTGTTGACGTTTGAATATCAATGTCCTTATCTTCACTAATACATATTAATTAGCCTGCTCATTTGCATACGGGCCGTATTTATATTTTCCTATGGATATAGCTTATATATGTGACATTTTCAAGGTCTTTTTTTTCTTTTGCTTAATCTCAAGTGTGATCGTGTCTGTTCGTCAGCGCGACTTTGTTTTGGTGATACTCAGTAGTAACTAACACGTTTCAAGTCAAGTGACGCAAGGAATGCATACTGAGTCAATAAGAAAGTGGATACCGAACAGTTAATAATCCCTTTTAGTCAGTTAAACGTTAACGACAGTAAAGTTTAACATTAGTTAAATAAAGTAGTTCTTTCGAAGGACGTAAAATACTTGAGTTAAAATCTGATATAAAAAATAAACTACTAGCACTAAAACGTTTACGTGCTTCTGGATACATAATTATATTTTAAATAACTTCATAGAGTATTGACGACCCAATTGGCGTAGTTGATAGTGACACTGTCTTTTGCGCTAGGGGGTGTGTGTTCGATACCCACTACTGGAAAAATATTGTGTGGAGAACATAGTGTTCTCCTAGTGTATGGCTGTTGACATCATATTTATATAACAAAACTAAATTTGTATGTAACCATAATACGAGTTTTTATTAGATTTGGACTAGATAACGTTGTATAAAATTATGTAAAATATTTATTTATTACCGCAACCAATTTATCGTAATATTGCTCCGAATTCATAAAAGAATCACGCGTGGTCAAAAACGATGTTCATGAACTTGTCGCTCAATTTAACAGGAAAACAACTGGTGTGTTTAAACACTCACTTTAAATTAGTTATGTACGTAGAAATAGTTAATTTTATCATGCGCCTGACACAATTAGTTCAATGTACCGGTACGGTAGTGATAATTTGCATAATAATCTTCCAATTTTGCGTTTGTCATCAATTCTCAAAGACATCTATAAGAGTTTGTCTCTCAAGGTGTGGATGTTAACTATTGAATCATTATAATAAAAAGTTTTTGCCAGTTAATTTATAACTTATCAGGTTTCATCTTATTTCGGTTTGTAAAATTTCTTGGTTTGACTTAGATAGCCTTATCTTCGACCTAGGGACTTGCCGGTTTTGGGTTTAATGCCGATTCCAAATTTGCTGAATTTCGGATAAGGACGCCATGTTCCCACTTTATAAGTTGGTACATGTCATTATACCGCTATACAAGCTGCTGTTTAGACAAAGAATGCCTCACATAAACAGAAACGGACGGAGATTTTGAAGCGAATGATGGGTTCGATTCTCACTACTGGAAAATATTGTGTAATGAACACAGTGTTCTTCTAGTGTCATATGGATTGTCAAATGTCTATTATATGTATTTATTTACAAAATGAAACATACATTTATCAATTAACTGATCTATAGGTATCAGTATGCCTATGTTTTTTTGACTCTATAATTGGCAATTCTATAAGGCTTGTCGACGACGAAATTTTAGGATTAATTGTTCGAACGTCAGCTATATAATTGTCATTAGGTTATCTATAGAAAGCTCTTGGTTAGTCGTGGCTATCGTACAGAGAGTTTGTGAAATTTAGTCTTTGTGAATTTTCATGGGATTAAATCCGGTCCCGGCATGCTCGCTGCGACGGTGTTTCCGAAGTCTAGATAGACCGATAAGCGGTCAGGTTTCTCGAGTGCACCCTTAGTCTTACCTTAGAGCCGCGACTCCCATTTTCTTTACCGATACGGCAAAATGTAATAATCAACTGTAATACACGATATGCTACATAACGAATAATGTCATGAGATGTTTAATTGCTTGTACGACGTCATCAGTTCTTTCTGGCTAGGAGAAAAAATATGAAGTGAAAGCATACACATTATGATTATTATTTTCGATTCCTTTTTCGTATTCGTTTTGTACTTATATCAACTCCCAGCACATCTAGAAAGAAACTATAAAACATCAGAGACAAAATGATAAACAAGTTCGATATACCTATATCTAGAAAGCAATTAATGTAAAGTGTTATTTGTTAAATGTTATATAAATTTATTTAAAATGAACTAGCAACCCGCTTTATGAACTAGCAAACTTTTCGCGTTTTATGTCATTATTTGAAAAAAAAAACTGGAACAGTTCAAAATAAATTTTCACAAGCAAAGAAAAGTGTTAAGGACAAATTCTCGATAAACAGTGAAAAATGTCTGCAATACAATTCGACTTTTACTATAATTAATTAGTATTTTACCTTGTGTCGATATCGACGTCCTCGCTGCTGTCCTCGATTCGCAATGTGTGTCAATATTGACATGTCGATGCAACTGAAATGTCCTGGCCGCCTCGGATTAAAAAAAAAGTAAAAAACGCGCCAAACAAACTTCATATCGTCATTTATTAATTATTATTACTTTCTTCTCCGTTTGTTTGTTCACCACCTAAGCGATGGTTGAAAGTATTTGTAACGCAATAACAGAATTAAAAATGTTATAATCTCTGTTTTGTAAAAGTTAATATGATTGTCATCGTAAATTCTTTCAAGCTGTCATTTTCAGGAGCCAAAAATTTCTTATTCAATAAAAAAAAATTGCATTAGGTATATAAATACACATATTAAAACATCATTGCTTTTAAGAATGTTTTATAATGCGTTCACTATTTATTTAATTTTTTGTGCAAACAATTACGAAATGTTACATTCCTTTCTTCGAGCATCGTTAATGATTGTGAGACAATTTTTAAGCATCCAGGTGTTTTTCCGAAAATTGACGACTCGTAAGAAGTTGATAATACAGGAAACAGCATACGTTTTTGGGTTTTAAATGTGATAAATTGTCTCTAATTCAATTGAATTTTTCAACCGACCGATTTCAAAATAGGAGTAGGTTCTCAATTCGGTTATAACTCCGTCAGTTATGAGACGATTTTGGAAATGCTTTTTGCATTGTATGCCGTGTAGCTAGTCATGCATGTGGTCCCATATTAATTTCATTGGATTTTTCAATATTAAATAGAAAATGTATGTTGTATTATAGTCAGTGAGATATTTGAAGTATGTTATTTTTTTGTCCATAGAAAAATATACTTGTTGGCGATAACGTACGTAAAGGTTGCGCCACACAATGCAGCTGTGCGATATCGCACATTCAGCGCATGCCTGCAGACATGTAGCTTAGTTGTTGCTATCTTGTTTTCTTTGTCTGTGCTATTGTTTGCTCCCGTCGCGTCCGAACGTCCGTGGTCGATTGATAAAAATTGTAAATAGGAAAACTTTCCAATAGATCACCGGTGACCTTATAATTTTTGTTTCAATCGCATATAGACTCAATTAAAGGAGGCGACTGTGTTCTGATAAACGATTTTACTACGCAGCTCTTATTTAATACAGGAGGCATGTTTACTTAAACGGATTTTTTTTTCGGTTACATAATTTTGCCATTCCAATGTATAATGGTTTGAATTAGGTAGAAATCCGTTACCACCTTTCAATAAACTTACAGTCCCGCTACCTCACTCACCAGACGATACGCAAAAGTATAACACTACACTTTTTTTATAACAAAGTATAAATACTCTTTTCATATTGTCGTAGTGTATGTCCATCCAAAGGTTGCCTGGAAGAAATTGCTTTAAGTAATAAGACCGCCCATTGCACAACCCTTACATAATTGTTATTTTTAATGTATTCTTTTTACCATGGTGTGTGCAATAAATGATATTCATTCATTCATTCACACCGGTCTTCCCGTAATAATTATTTGCAAGATCTACAATTAGTAATTATTATATAACTGGGTATTAGTTTATATGCAATTACTTTATTTAAAACGATCATACATTCTGGTAGAGAACACCTAAGGGTGTTAAGTCCGCCATTGTACGTTATTGTGCATAAAGTTTTTAAATAAATAAATAAACATGAGATAATTATATATATATTATTGAGATAATTTAGACTATAAGACTTACTATCTTTTATTTTAGAATATTACCAGGAAAGTATAAAAATAAAAATTTAACTCATCAAAGCCTATTAACTTTAAATTTTAATTAAAAAAAAAAACTGCTTAGTAATATACTAGAAAGAATCATCTAGTTGTGTATTGATGGAGGCATTATACTAAAATCGGAATTGCTATTGGAATATTCTAGACCATTCCATGTAATATCGACCTCTACACTATTCAGATTTCCTTGAGAACGAAAACACATTACGTCAAACCCAAAACTATTAGTAAACGTTTAAGAAACGATTAACATAGCTGCATCAATTCTTTATCATAATTAAGAATATGACAATGTGTAACTTTACTTACTCGTGTATTCATGTCATTCTCTATGTTGTAGAACAAAGCGCGAAATAAACAAAAAACCCTCAAGCAAAGCACGGTCATCCAGGTACTTCTAACCTTAAGGTTGTTCTAATGTTTACAGTATCATTTCGCTCGAGAAATATTTAAATACTCAAAGGCGGACATATTACCTACGAATATAACTCTTATTGTTATTTTATTGTCATATATTTCGGAAGCAAAAACACGTACGTTGAAAGTAATACGTAATATATAAGGTAAGTGTGATAATAAAGTAATGTATTAAAAATGTATCGTATGATCGTGCAGGAAGATGATATAAAACTATTTTAGCATTGTACTTTCTTAGGGTTCTTTTACTGCATCCATCCTATTTTTCTAATTAATAATGATATATTTTTACGACGCTCTAAGTCTGAGTTCTGTTCTGAAATGAAATATTACCTGGGCCCACAAAAATGTATACAATTTTAACTTCAGAACTTCTATGGTACCTGTTGAATGACGGTTGTGAGTAAAATGGATGAAGTTGTAAATTTGCTTCATAGAACGAGTGAGAGCTCAGATATGTAGATTTTAATAGGGTTTAGACTGAGCATTGATTTTTTTTAATGTACGAGAATTATCGTCAACTAGGCTGTTATGTAAGGTACCCTACATTAATTTAAACGCTTCCATTACTCTCAAGGATGTTCAAAACTTTTCGCGTATTCATCTGGCGTTGTCTTTCGTGAGTTTGTCAATTCCTGTAATGGTAATTGTTGTGGCAGTTTAGTGTGTCTGTGAAATAACAAAGTTCTTTTGCATAGTCAAACGAATAAAACTGTTTGGTTGTTTTGCATAAAAAAAGTTAAGTAACAGCCTATACATGTCCCACTACTGGGCAAAGGCTTCCTCTATACAGAGGGTATCAGAGCATAGTCCACCACGCGGACCTACTGCGGATTGGCGGACTTCACATATATTTTTTTTGTTATTATTTCGAAAATATGCAGGTTTCCTCAAGATATTTTCCTTCACGGCGGAGCACGTGATAAGTCAGCTCTTAAAGTTAAAAACTTCATTGTTGCCGGCACCGGGGATCGAACTCAGGTTGCTCGAGTATATTGAATTAAAGGCGAACGCCCGGACACTGAGCTATCACGGCTCCTGTTTTGCATTCCTTTATATATTACTAGCCGATCCGGCAAACGTTATTTTGTGGAATTTCCTAAAATCTGTTCTTAGCTGACCTCTACTCGGCGAAAGGAATATTTCCTACCAATTTTCAAATCTCTACGCCTAATGGTTCCAGAGATATCGTGATGAGTCAATTATCGGTGGAAATATCTTATATCTATATAGAAGAAGATTGAGCGGTATATATATCACAGTTAATTTATTATATATAGATTACCACTCGTTGCGTAACATAATTTATTGTTTTAATAGTTTTTTAATTTGCGTCTTTGTTATGTTAAATGCAGTTTTAACTGTATTTTAATGTTATCAATTGTCCCACAAACGTACACGCTGTATTGGCTATATTGACTTTTCTGCCTTCTTTTTGTGATTTGATTTAAATTGTGAAATCGAAAAAGTTAACAATTTATTACATTCAACGAGTTTCTAGATTATTTTGTGATAAATGACTTAAGCCCGGTTTCTGAAACACTGAAAACAAACTACATAAAATCAAAACAAGATACTTAACAAGATAATTTTTACACAAAGAAATATGGGTTGATCTTAAAGCTTTCTCGGAGTGGATCGAACGAACTTAATAAACAAGTCTTTTTTAAATAAAATACTGGATTTCTACGGAAAAATACATTATTATGTGTAAATTAGTTGATTTGCAACAAATATTAGGTACGAATATTCGGCGTTTAGCCGTATACCGAATATTCGGTATTCCCTTGGTAGCTGAATATTCGTTTCAAGGCTACGTACTTATATTAATCTAATTCTTAATTAAATAAATATATATAGTAAAAACCATCTCAATTGTAAATATCGAATCCGTAAATCAGATACACATATAATTATGTACGCGAATATATTAATATTAATATATTATACAATACTAGTAACTTTCCACATGTACAGATAGGAAATGAATAAACGAAAACCCGTTGTTCCTAGCCAATAATTGCTAAGTACATTTCTAAGCTGAAGGGCTCGAGAGTCTTGGCACCTACAATGCTCCCAATTAGAACGGACAGGCTGGTGGCTCTACGCCCACCGCAAATCGACCCTCCGCGGAAGAAAGCTTGTTAACATAACCCAAGCCGATAATAATTAGCAAATGGTCACTGTAAAGACACAATCCACTCTGTGTGGTATTAAAATACATACTCAAATTAGTTAGTTTTAGACATGACACTTAGTTAAAAGATTATGAATATAATTGTTAATAATTTATTGACATATGGTTCTAAAACTCAAGCTCAAATTTGAGTTTCTCGTCAGCCGTTGTAGCGTGCGGAAGAATTAGCTAATTGCACAGTCGA